>CM053028.1:241335500-241860500 GCA_028564925.1 Lithobates sylvaticus | reverse complement strand
AGTAGCCCGTGCTTTCTGGCCCTCAGTAAAACACCCACAAGCTTGTTGGATATAGTCACATAAGCTTCAAACAACCTCCCAAATGTGACCCTAGTTAGTCCATCATCTCCTTTCACTCCAATTGTTTTCATGACAAGACACAGGTCCTCCACTTCTTTTCCTACATGTCTGTGAGCATCCTTGCCCCTCTGCTCTGTTCGGGAACCAGCTTTTGGCTTGCCATAGTCTGGATTTTGTGTGTCTAAATGGGCAGCTCCAGGCCGTATGTCATTGCTAAAAGGGTTTTGTTTCTGATAAACCTCATGTTCCTTCGCCCAGGTTTGCCACGTCTTCTTAAGATTACCAACAGAGTTGCATCCTTGCTCTTTGCTTTTCTGATGTAAATGATCCATGACTTATTCCTGGTTGGTTCCATTCACTGGTTGGTCAAACTACGAAAAACAGACACATGCACTTTTAATTGAACAACCATTGGAAAAAATAAACCACTTTTTATAGTGACATAACCCAGTGGTCAATTATGTCCTCAGGGCCCACTAACAGGCCAGAATTGCAAGATAACTGAAATACATCACAGGTGATATCATATGCTGCTCTGTGATTGCAGTATTCCAGTCTGCATCTCCCCGAGGTAATACATAAAACCTGGCCTGTTAGTGGGCCCTGAGGACAGGCTTGAGGACCGCTGACTACCGGGGCTTTGGTTTACCAGTTCCCCTCAATCTGCCCAATAAATTGTTCTTTAAGTGTATGTCAAGCCATAAATGTTTTTGCTAATTTTGGATAGTATGAGGAAGAATTAGAACAGCTGTCATGTTTCTACTCATTTGGAGGCCTCCCTAAAGCCTCGTACACACGGTACGAAAATCAGAAGGTAAAAGTCTGAAGACAAGCTGTCTGCGGATTTTCCGATCGTTAGTACGGTGCATTCGACAGACGATTTGACTTTTACATCAGACAAAAGCTGGATGTGCAGGCTATAAAATTTTTGTTGGATGCAAACTCAACGTCTGATTTTCTGATGGTCAGTACAGAAATCGTCACACAAAAGTACAAACACACATGCTCAGAATCAAGGAACGAGCCGGAAGAGTTCGGTCTTGTAAACTACCGTTTGTAATCTAGAATTAACATTCGTGATGCGGCAATTGATGAAATGTCAAAATGCAGCCCACAATCTCTTCTTCTTTAATGGGATAAAAAATTAAGCTGCTTTGCTGGTGATACTGATGTAGTTATGCCAAATTTATTTTAAAAAGGCATTTGTTTTGTACGATCTGAGAATCGCGAATCAGCGCTCACCAAAATTCTACTAACACAAAAGGGTGGCGCTTGAGAAATTAACTTCCTCTTTATACTCTCAGTACTCACAGTACATCACTACGTTCGTGTTTGTCAAATGACAATTTGCAGATCGTTAGTATGCTAGACAAAATCCTGCACACGCCCTTTTGACAAAAATCAGACGCTCGATCGTCCAACAATCAGACCATGTGTACGAGGCTTAAGGCTCTTTTCACACTAGCCAACTCCAAAGTTACATGATTTTCAGTGCAACTTTGGAGTCCCACTTTGATACAACTTTGATAAGACTTTTATACTTTTTGGCATTGAATTCATGTCAAAGTCAAATAAAAGTAGTGAAGGAACCTTTTCTGAAGTTGTAGCAACTTCAGTAGTGTCAATAGAAACCTCACTCA
This sequence comes from Lithobates sylvaticus, assembly GCA_028564925.1. Taxonomy (NCBI): domain Eukaryota; kingdom Metazoa; phylum Chordata; class Amphibia; order Anura; family Ranidae; genus Lithobates; species Lithobates sylvaticus. Next base: position 241,858,800 of record CM053028.1, on the reverse strand, counting down.
TAGAGATACATGTAAAAGGAGCCTAATGGGGGGCGTGGCCAAGATGGCGCAGAGAGCGGACGTGTTTTAGCTGAGCTCCCGCTCCGAATCCTTGATCCTTTTCCTATCCTGCAGAGGATAATCCCGGGACCCACTCCCAATCCTCCGGACGACTCCCCTGGGCGCTTGGGGAATGCATAGGAGCAACAAGGGCTCCAAAAAGAGACGTGTCGCGGAAGTTATCCGCACGCCGCCGAAACCCGGGCCTGCGCCATTGCCCACGCGCCACATGGAGACACAAACGGCATCCTCCTCAGAGTCGGACGGGACCATCCAGGAGGGATCCCCGGCCTTTCAGGCACTCATGCAGGCCATTGCGGGCTGCCAGTCGGCCCTCACGGTCAAGATCGACCATGTCCAGGCCGAGACAGCACTGATCCGCCGAGATATGGACAAATTCAGGGAGCGGGTGACGGAGGCGGAGAGGCGGATCTCGGTGGTGGAGGACACACAACGCGACCACCGCACAGATCTACAGATCCTCAAATCCAAGGTGAAGGCCCTGGAGATAAGGGCCGAGGACGCCGAGAACCGGAACCGCCGGAACAATCTCCGGGTCCTCGGCCTCCCGGAGGGGGTGGAGGGCAAGGATCCGGTGGCCTACATGGAACAGCTTCTCCCCACCCTCCTACCGGGGGCCCGCTTCTCCCCTCACTTCTCCATTGAACGGGCGCATCGGATGCCGGCCCTTAGAGGCCCGCCTGGAGCGCCGCCGCGCACTTTCATTTTCAAGCTGCTCCACTACAGAGATAGGGACACGGTGCTTCGCTCGGCCAGAGCTCAGGGTGAGCTGAAGTTGGACAACGCCAGAATCCTCATCTTTCCTGATTATTCTGTGGAAACACAGCGGCAACGGAAATCTTTCGATCCTGTGCGGGCCATCCTTAGAACCAAAGGGATCAAATACAGCATGCTCTTCCCTGCCAAGCTGCGGGTTCAAGATGGTGAACGCACCCAATTTTTCACCTCGCCCAGAGAAGCGACAGCATGGGCTGAATCACTCCGTACCTGAGTGCACCTGACAACCTCCACTAACTGTGAGTACGTTCCGGGGGGCGAGATATTGTGACCGTTTGACTATCCACTCTCAGAGGGGGGAATACTGTGTACTGATGGCATATCACCTCCTGCCGTCCAGGCTGTCCCTTTGTGGTGCCCTGATTCGCCCCAGCAGACTCCCCTGAGACCCCCCCTCATGACTGGGGGACCCGGACTGCCCACCGTAATGACACCTCCGAACCCCCCCCCTTTTTGTTGAGCTGGGGTTGGGGGAATCTAGGACACGGCCGGAGGGACTGATGGCTGCCATGGACAGGATCCTCTCCCACTATGCCCCATCCCCCCTCCCCCTGCACCTCACGCAGGAATACTGACACCCTCCTTGAACTATGCTGGAGGGGAGCAGTCTGGAAACCACCGGCACTACAGGATCCAAGCCTTTTTGCACTCCTTCCCCCGCCTGTCCCCCCCCCTCTGAGGCATATCCTCCCCCCCCCTGGAACCTGGATGTTACCCCCCTAGCTGATTGCTATAATGCCGGTCTTCTAGCCCGGATGAACACTATCACTACAATGCCCGGGAGATCCTCAGACCGTAACCTTCATTGGATTCCAAAGTTTACTTGACTGTTTACTGGAAAGGGGCCTGTTGCCTCTTGCTCATAGCCTCCATGTTCAGCGCATGTGCTGACACCTGTTTTGGGACACAAGCCCTCCTCCGGGGACGGGGGGGGGGCGGGATGGGGGGGAGTTGGGGAAAGTTGGGCCGAGTTACAGGCTCTCAGTTGTTGTTTACCTATGGCATGACAGAAATGGTGTTGCTGATTATCTATGCATTGCAGTGGGGATCCGACGCTCTCCCCAGCTCAGTTTTGGCTGGATGGAGACTATCGGACCCTGAGACATGTAAAAACTCTCCTGACAATATGTGGTATTACAGTGATGGCTGCGCTTGATGTCCTCTCCTGGAACACACGGGGTATGAATTCCCCGATAAAAAGGTCTTTAGTCTTTCAATACATTAAGAAACACAACCCGCACATATGTGTGTTGCAGGAGACGCATCTGGTGGGTAGCAAAACATTGAGCCTTAAGAAACCCTGGGTGGGACACCACTACCACTCTACCTATTCCAACTTTGCTAGGGGTGTTAGTGTGCTGGTTGCAAAGACCCTGCCTTTTAAGCTCCTAGATCTAGTTCTAGACCCTGACGGCAGATACGTACTGATATATGCCTTGATACATAGTGTCCCGTGGGTGATAGCGGGTGTATACCTCCCCCCCCCCCCGCCTCCATCAAACTCCTGAACCTGCTTACGGCCAAACTAGCTCAATTCCCTCCGGATAATGTGATACTAATGGGGGACTTCAATCTTGTTCCGGACTCTGTCAGGGATAGGTGTGCAGCTGCAGGCGCAACCCGCCAGGGACTGGCAGCCTGGGCGGACACCTACGGATTTACGGACGTGTGGAGGTGGAGACACCCCCAGTCCAGAATGTTTACTTGTCATTCTGCCACACACAAGTCATTCTCCAGAATTGACCTTGCGTATGTGGCTGCCCCTGTCCTCCCCAGGGTCCGGAATGTCGCTATCCTCCCTAGAGGAATTTCGGACCACGCCCCAATACTGCTCTCCTTGGAGCTAACCTCGGCCCCATCGGACAGACTCTGGAGACTCTCTAGATTCTGGGTCACTGATGCAGATGTGGAAACTAGATTCCATGACACGCTGACACTGTTCTGGGAAGCAAATCCCGGATCAGCTGGCATGAACCCCACATGGGAAGCCTTCAAGGCCTCATCGAGGGGTCACTACCAGTCCATTATTGCGGCAGTGCGTAGGGAACGAAGGGCGGATTTAGAGAGGGTGGAGAGAGAGGCACCTGAGAAAGAGGCTCTCTATGTTAGAACCCGAGACCCAGCACACTATGCCCAACTCCAATCCCTGACACAGCAAGCTTTACTCATACGCACGGCCCTTACGCAGAAAAAGCTCCTTCACCAATCCCAACGGATTTTTGAACAGGGGGAAAAAACAGGACGTCTCCTGGCATGGCTGTCCAGGGAACAGTCGGGTGTAGCCACCATCGCCCAAATACAGGCCCCTGATGGAACCTTACTATCTACCCCCCAGGACATTAACCAATGCTTCGCCAACTATTACCAGCATCTTTACACCTCCAGGGTATCCTACGACCAGTCCGACCTAGTGAAATACCTCGATGAAATAGATTTACCGGTCCTCAATACTGCCACCGCCAACAAACTAGATGCCCCAATAAAGTTAGAGGAGATACAGTCAGCCCTCAAGGGAATGCAGACAAACAAAACACCGGGCCCGGATGGACTCCCGGTAGAATTTTACAAGACATACTTGGAGGATATATCCCCCAAACTCTTGCAAACACTGACACAAGCCGCAGAATTAGGATCCCTACCGGACTCTATGAGTGAGGCCGTGATAGTGGTCATCCCTAAGCCGGGCAAGGATCCCCTACTATGCTCCTCATACCGCCCCATTTCCCTCCTCAATGTCGACGCCAAGGTGCTAGCGAAGGTCCTGGCAAACAGGCTAAACACAGTCATCACGGCCCTGGTCCACCCAGACCAGACCGGGTTTATGCCAGGACGGGGCACGGATATTAACATCCGTCGGCTGCATACCCATATTGCATGTGCGCCCCCCGACTCCTCGGGGGTGGTGGCCTCACTCGACGCAGAGAAGGCCTTCGACTCGGTCGAGTGGGGTTACCTCTGGTCGGTCATCTCCAGATACGGCTTCGGTCCAAAGTTCCTTGGATGGCTCCAGATGTTGTACGCGCACCCCAGGGCCCGCATACGCACAAATGGCGCGCTGTCGGCTCCCTTTCTCCTTGAGCGAGGGACCCGCCAGGGATGCCCTTTATCCCCAACCCTCTTTGCCCTTGCCCTTGAACCCCTTGCAGCACACATTAGGAAGGACCCCCAAATTAAAGGTATACGGGTAGATTCCCTTGAAGAAAAACTCTCCTTATATGCGGATGACTCCCTGCTTTACCTCGCGGACAGTTCCTCCTCCCTAGACTCGGCCCTGGTACAGTACGACAAATTTGCACAATACTCAGGGGTACGCATTAATTGGGACAAATCAGTCCTATTCTCACTACGCCCTTCGATACCACAGCCCCCCTCCCACACGCCCTTGAAGTGGGTAGAGCACTTTACATATTTAGGGGTTAAAATAGATTCCACAACGAAGGGCTACATGACTAGGAATTTAATCCCTCTCCTCACCCAACTAACGCAAAGCTGCTCGAATTGGCGCAACCTCCCCCTCACTCCAGTAGGGAGAGGCAACTTAATAAAAATGATCTATCTACCCAAATTTCTCTACTTCTTCCGTCAGACGCCCACATCTATCCCCCGCTCCTTTTTTAGGAAACTAGACAGCATAGTGACCGCCTTTGTCTGGGCAGGACGGCCTCCCCGGGCTCATATACGGCCCTTTCCAACCTAGTATATAGGGGACCCAAGGCACACCCCCGGGTCACAGACCCTATGAAGACCACTATTCGGGTGTGGCAGACCTCTAGAGCTGTGGGACTGAAGCCTCACACGCACTCCCCGCACACCCCCCTATGGGGCAACCCCCTCCTTCCACACCTTAACTCGGTTCCAGACCCGGCGGTCTGGGCAAGGTACGGGATAGTGAACCTTAAACACGTGATGACGGACGGGAGGGTGGCGACATTTCAGACCCTGAAGCAGAAGTACCACATCCCTCAATCCTTTCTTTTTAGATACTGGCAACTGAAGCATGCCATCACCTCTCAGTTCCCAGAACGGATTACCCTTGAACCAGACTCCATAGAAAGACTGCTTAGCTCCGCGGTAATGGGGAAACCCCTCTCCTCTCTGTACTTCTACCTCACGGCGGCCCACGACACTGACACAACGACACTCTTCCACAAGTGGAGGGCTGACCTTCCCGACCTTACGGAGGAAGCCTGGGAGGACCTGGTCTCCACCTACATCCCGTCCATGATTGCATCCAGGGACCGATTTATCCAACTAAAGTTCCTGCATAGGGCATATTATACCCCGCAGAGACTTGCTAGGATCTATCCCTCCCTGGACCCAAAGTGCACCCGATGCTGTCAGGCCGGTGGCTCCTTTCTCCACATGGTATGGACCTGCCCGAGGATCCAACCTTACTGGAGGGCGGTGGCCGACACTGTGGGGAGGATAGCCGGTCTAGATCTTAGGCTGGACCCCCTAGTCTTCCTGCTTAGCCACCTCGAGGACGTAGAGGTAGATAGATACACCAAACTATGCATAACTTTCCTACTGTTCTATGCCAGACGGGAGATCCTCTTGCGTTGGAGGGGCTCGGAGGTGCCGACTGGGGCCACCTGGGAGTCCACCGTAAATAGAGTGCTGCCTCTTTACAAAATTACATATGAAAGCAGAAATTGCCCTGCCAAGTTCACTAAAGTTTGGTCTGCATGGATGGATGGAGGCGGGGCGGACCCCCTCAGCCCTTAACGCTCACCCATTGCTATTAGGAAATAAGGCAGCTGGAATTGAGATGAGCACCTCTCCCCTCTCCTCGGCCCCTTTCCCTGCTCCCTCCCGTTCCCCCCCCCTCTCCTCCCTCCCCCCCTTTCCTCCTTTCCCCCTCCCCCCCCCCCCCCTATTGGGGGATAGAGACCTAACATGCTTATGTATGATCTACCTTCTAATGAACAATGTGACACCTACTGATGCGATACATGATATATTCCTTGTATGTACCACCTGCAATATCTAAAACGCGGATAATCTGTTTTTTTTTTTTTTTCCTAACCAATGTAGAAGTTCTGTCAATGCCTTGTACTTACCTCTTATTTTCGAAATAAAAAATGTTTTACTGTTAAAAAAAGGAGCCTAATGCCGCGTACACACGAGTGGAATTTCCGTCGGAAAAACCATCAGAGATTTTTCAGAAGGAAATTCCACTCGTGTGTACGCGGCATTAGGCTCCTCTAATTCCGCTCTAGCTTGTCAGACAAAAGTTCTCTGAACTTTCGACAGTCATAAACGCAGTGACGTACAACACTACGATGAGCTGAGAAAATAAAGTTCAATGCTTCCGAGCATGCGTCAAATTGTTTCCGAGCAAGCGTGATTTTTTGCGTGTCCGAATTGCATACAGATGATCGCATTTTCGGATAGGAACATTTCCCGACTGAAAAATGAACTATGGCAGTTGCAGATAAAATAAACGCAGCTTCCTTGCCTGTAAGACCCCTTTCACACTGGAGGTGTTTTTCAGGCGCTTTAGCGCTAAAAATAGTGCCTGTAAAAAGCCTCAGCTGCAATCCCAGTGTGGCGCTGGCAGGGCATCACAAAAAGTCCTGCAAGCAGCTTCTTTACAGCGCTGTAGGAGCGGTGAATACACCGCTCCTACAGCGCTGCTGCAGTTTTGCGGGTGGTTTTAACCCTTTTTCGGCTGCTAGCAAGGGTTAAATCCGCTAGCGCCCGAGTAGCGCTGCTACAACGACGGTAAAGCGCCGCTAAAAATAGCAGCGCTTTACCGCTGATGCCCGGGCGCTTTCAGTGTGAAAGGGCTTTACAGGATAGGAGGGTTTAATTCCACTTTAAGGCTGTCAGCAGATCGGCCTCTAAAATGCTGCCTCATTAGTCCCCATCAGTGCCACCTCATCAGTGAATCAGTGCCCATGAGTGCCACCTCATCAGTGCCGCCTCATCATTTTTCTAACAAACTATGAAAACCTTTATTCGTTTATTTTATCAAAAAAAAAAAAAAAAAAACAGTGGTGATTAAATACTACCAAAAGAAATCCCTATTTGTGTGAAAAAAAATTAAAAAAATTAAAATATGGGTACAGTGTTGAGTGACCACGTAATAGTCATTCAAAGTGTGACAACGCTGAAATCTGAAAATTGGCCTTGGCAGGAAGGGGGAAAAAGTGCCCAGAAGGCAATTGGTTAAACACCAAAATTTTTGATGTTTTACATAGCTATACCTGCAAAAGGGGCCATCCTGAAGTGATCCGGAAGGACTTAATAAAGTTCTACTTTAAATAATCCCAGGGTCAGACTGAAATCTCTTCTAGCACAGCGGTATTATGCACCGTCAAGAGGACAGGAGTTAAATGCAGTGCTTTGCAGAAGAAAGACAAACTACCCCACATATAAATAGCAGGTTCCGTTTGGAATTAAACTGCTGTCTATTCTGATATAAGAGACTACGCTGAGCATTTATATAAGCAGAGAAGCTGAACATACCAGAGCGTTAACATGGTTGAAGCTGCAGCAGACTGTCACAGACTCTATGAACTTCCTGTTATCCCAGCTGTGCATTACAAAGCCGATAAACTCACTTACAATACATTGTACAAGTCACATGCCTGCAGCATCCAATCACTTCTGCAGCTGCAATCCTTCCTCCAGATTACACTGCTATATAGAGCCATGGAATTTGTATGGGAGAGGTCGCACTGATCTCCTCTCCGAGGGATGAGGCCTTGTATCATAATCCGCCTCTCTAATAGGAACAGGGAGAGTCAAAGTGCATGCTTCTAGTATGGTTTATTGTTGTAGTGTTAAAGGTTCTTTTGATTGTCTCATGTAAATACAGTGCCTTGAAAAAGTATTCATACCCCTTAAAATTTTCCACATTTTGTCATGTTACAACCAAAAACAGAAATGTATTTTATTGGGATTTTATGTGATAGACCAACACAAAGTGGCACATAATTGTGAAGTGGAAGGAAAACGATAAATGGTTTTCAATTGTTTTTACAAATAAATATGTGAAAAGTGTGGCGTGCATTTGTATTCAGCCCCCCTAAGTCAACACTTTGTAGAACCACCTGTCACTACAATTACAGCTGCAAGTCTTTTTGGGGATGTCTCTACCAGCTTTGCACATCTAGAGAGTGGCATTTTTCTTCTCTACAAAATAGCTCAATCTCTGTCAGATTGGATGGAGAGTGTATGTGAACAGCAATTTTCAAGTCTTGCCACAGATTCTCAATTGGATTTAGGTCTGGACTTTGACTGGACCATTCTAACACATGAACATGCTTTTATCTTCCATTGTAGCTCTGGCTGTATGTTTAGGGTCATTGTCCTGCTAGAAGGTGAACCTCTGCCCCAGTCGAGTTTTTTGCAGACTCCTAACAGGTTTTCTTCCAAGATTGCCCTGTATTTGGCTCCATGCATCTTTCCATTAACTCTGACCAGCTTCCTTGACCCCGCTGAAGACAAGCATCTCCACACAATGATGCTGCCACCACCATGTTCAGGGTGATGTGCAGTGTTAGTTTTCTGCCACACATAGCATTTTGCTTTTAGGCCAAAAAGTAACATTTTAGTCTCATCTGACCAGAGCACCTTCTTCCACAAGTTTGCGGTATCTTCCACATGGCTTCTCACAAACTGCAAACGGGACTTCTTATGGCTTTCTTTCAACAATGGCTTTCTTCTTGCCACTCTTCCATATAGGCCAGATTTGTGCGGGGTATGACACGCAGTGCAATTTCAATACTTGTCCCATGGACAGATTCTACCACCTGAGCTGTGGATCTCTGCAGCTCCTCCAGAGTTACCATGGGCCTCTTGGCTGCTTCTCTGATTAATGCTCTCCTTGCCCGGCCTGTCAGTTTAGGTGGGCGGCCATGTCTTGGTAGGTTTGCAGTTGGGCCATACTCTTTCCATTTTTGGATGATGGATTGAACAGTGCTCCGTGCAATGTTCAAAGCTTGAGAGATTTTTTTTTTTTTTTTAACCTAACCCTGCGTTAAAACTTTTCCACAACTTTATTCCTTCCTAATTAGGTAACTTCTGAAGGCAATTGGCTCCACTGTATGTTAGTTAGGGGTAAAGGGGCCTGAATACAAATGCACGCCAAACTTTTCACATATTTGGAAAACCATTTATCATTTTCCTTCCAGTTCACACTTATGTGCCACTCTGTGTTGGTCTATCACATAAAATCCTATTACGTTTTTGCAGGGCTTTTTTTCAGCAGGAATGCGGGGGAAACACAGTTCCGGCACCTCTAGCAATGAATGTATGCAATTGCAACGGGTGCTGCTACAGTGTCTACTGATGCTGGCTGCTGGTGGGGATCTATTTCTGCAGAAGTGTTGATTGCTGCTGGGGAGGTCTATTGTTGCTGGTGGGGGAATCTATTGTTGCTGGGGTGGGTCTTATGTTGCTGTTGCTTGTCTATTATAGCTGGCTGCTAGAGGGTCTATTGTTGCTGGGGGTATTTTGTTGTACATGGTCCATTGTTGCAGGGGGGGATCTATTGTTACTGGTGGGTCTATTGTTGTTGGCTGTGGGGAGGTCTATTTTACTACTTTTCTTGTTATCAATAACAAATTCCATACAAATTACTTAGTACCACAAATGGTACTTGGTTCTGTATTCTCTAAAAGGGGCAGTGCTGGGAGGTGGATGTACACACATTGGTGCATCCTGCACTCATATTAAAGCGGAACTACATTGCATCTGAGCACCACAAAACAAAAATGCTATTTAATTAATTTTTAACTTCTTGAGATCCGCGCTATAGCTGAATGACTGCTACAGCGGGAACCTGCTTTGCTGGGACTACATCCTAAGACGTCGTCACGTGCACGAGTGGCATGTGCACCCCATGAAGGGCGCGGGCAGCGCACTCTGTGATCAGCGAGTCTATGAGGCTTGCTGGATCACCGATCCTAGTAAGGGGTCGATCCCTACCCCTTAACACATGAGCCAATGACAGCTGATCACGTGATGTCAAAACAGCCGGTACACAGCTGACAGCGCGAGGAGAAAAAAAAAAAGCCGATCACCGGCGGCAGTGATTGGGACATCAGTCCCGATCACTGCAAGCTGCCGCCAGCCCCTCAGTGCCCACCTGTGCCCCCAACAAGTGCCACCTAGCAGTAGGCAACAGTGCCGCCTACCAGTGCCACCTGTCAGTGCCCACATTCAGTGCCTGAGGAACAGTGCTGCACATCAGTGTCACCTATCAGTGCCACCCAACAGTGCCGCCATAACTGTCCCCATCAGTGCCGCCATAACTGTGCCCATCAGTGCCGCCTCATCAGCGCATATCAATGAAGCAGAAAAATTACCTGTTTGCAAAATTTTATAACAAACTATTAAACATGATTTTTTTTTTTTCAAATTGTTCCATCTTTTGTTTGTTTAGCAAAAAATAAAAATCCCAGCTGTGATTAAATACCACCAAAAGAAAGCTCTATTTGTGGGGAAAAAAATTATAAAAATGTAATTTGGGTATAGTGTTGTATGACCGCGCAATTGTCATTCAAAGTGCGTCAGCGCCGAAAGCTGAAAATTGGTCTGGGCAGGAGGGGGGTTTAAGTGCCCAGTAAGCCAGTGGTTAAATTCCAAAGCAAATTCATCCACGTCTCCATGCTTTATTTTGCAGAGACATCACTTTGAAAAAAATCCTCTATCTAGCGTCTCTGGCCGTGGCCATCTTGAGTAAGGGCAGATTCATGTAGCATTAACTTCCCGAAATCCATCTGCCCTTAGCCATACCTCCCAACTTTTTGAGAGGAGAACGAAGGACACCTATTAGCTAAAATATGTAGGCATAGGGCACACCCCCTGCCACCCCCTTTAACCAGTTCACGACCACCCACCACACATATACTGGGGCAGAGCGGCCACTCTGCGCCGGATAATGTACTTAGTACATAATCTGACATATTCGGGTCTGGGACACACATGCATGCCGCTGGTGACCCACTCCCGCTGTAATTAGAGATCACGGGAGCTGATCTGTGGGTACCACAGACTCATCATTGTCGATTATTAGGCAAAGAGCCAGAACGACGATTGCCCTAGATGTTAACACCTTCCCAGCCACCCAGTGTCATTAGTAGAGTGACCGTACGTATTTTTAGCACTGATCACTGTATTAGTGTCACTGGTCCCAAAAAGTGTCAGTTATTGTCCCAACTGTCCGCCACAATATCACAGTTCCGCTATAAGTCACTGATCGCCGCCATTACTAGTAAAATGAAAAAAATCCAATAGCTGGTAGACACTAACTGTTGCGCAAACCAATCAATATTACACTTATTGGGATTTTTTTTACCAAAAATATGTAGCAGAATACATATTGGCCTAAACTGAGGAAGGAATTTAATTTTTTTATTGTATATGTTTTATAGCATGTACAAGAAAGATGTAGACACCGCGCTGCCCAAAAAATTATAACTAAGTAGCAGCTAAACACAACAAATTGACACATTTGGTGCAAAATAGAACAAAAAATAAAGTGTAGCGCTAGTTTTTTTAGCAGAAAGTAAAATGTATATATAATAATAATTTTTTTTCAAAATTGTCTTGTTTATAGCGGTAAAAAATTAAATATGCAGAGATGATCAAATACCACCAAAAGAAAGCTCAATTTTTGGGGAAATAAGAAAAGACATCCAATTTATTTGGGCACATTGTTGCACGCCCGTGCAATTGTCAGTTAAGGTAACGTAGTGCCGTTTCGCAAAAATAAAATGGCCTGGTCATAAAGTGGGGGGGGGGGTAAATGTTCCAGAGGGCAAGTGGTTAAAGAAGAATTATACAATAAAAAAAAAAATATTAAGTAAACCCACTAGTAAGGGACAGACAAACTGTTCCAAATTAGGGACAGCCCCTTTGAAAATCAGGGACAGTTGGGAGCGATGCCTTAGCTCAGGCATGCAGGAGAGTGTGCTTAACTGAGAAAGCCCCTCCCCCTCCTGGGATGTATGATATTTGCCTAGTGCTGACAATGTAGAAAAAAAAAAAAAAAAGTTTAAAAACAAACAAATCTGGTATACTTACCTATCTACTAATGCTAGCATCATAGGGATTAAACATAGTCGATGTTGATTGAGAAAGTGAGGTTCCGCTTTAAAATTAAAGTGTTTGGCTCTGGTTTTAAAACGGAAGAGCTATATCTTGGAATGTGTAGCCCAACTTTAGTATACGAAAACCTGATGTTATTAAACTCCGGGTGCTTTTAGCTTTAAATATTTTATGGTTGTTATTATTTTCAAAGCTCCATCCTGAGAAGAGACTGTGCATGCCTAGAAGCCACGGCTAAAGATTGCCTTTCTCTGTATGATAGCAGCCGTCTCTGTACAGAGGTCTGACATGGCCTGCATTGTCATAACTACATCATTGAAAAATATCTAAAGCTGCGCCAACCAAATTAAACTAGACCATTCTATACTTTAAAAAAGTCTGATTTATGGCCACGGAGGAGCACAAAAAATTATTAAAAAGACAATATCATAAAAGTCCAAATAGTGATGTTAACTCAAGTAGATAAAGTCCCTTAAACAATAAAATGAAATATGCTTGGAAATAGCAGATATAGGTATTCAAATCCAACACCAGACGTAGTAGAAGAAATACACCACGGTGACTTTACTTGTAAATTATGGTGAAATTTGTAAGTGCCCGACCACCAGATAAATTGTGCGCTTACCAGATGGCCGAGCAAAATAGGCACATATGATATCCCTTGGCAGCCTCAATTGCCTGGATCTCCTAGTTCCCTGGATGGATGGATGGCACTCGTCTGGTAAAGTGATCCCCAAGCTCCACACACTTCAACAAGCAAGTCCCGCTGGTGCTCAAACATAAAAAAAAACGCCCATAGCGTAACACTGATACAACGGAATTATTATATGAGAAAGAGATTTAAAAAAAAAAAAAAAAATAAATAAATAAAAAAAAAAAAAAAAACGTACAAGCATAAGTATTTACACGATCGTGTAAAAACAAACTGCCGGCCGGCCAGTTTAGAAAGCCCGCCCTCCCTCAGAACGACGTGGTGGCATCACTGCGTGCCTTCCCAGACGCGTTTTGTCACATGTGACGAAACGTGTCTGGGAAGGCACGCAATGACACCACCACATCGTTCTGAGGGAGGACGGGCTTTCTAAACTGGCCGGCCGGCAGTTTGTTTTTACACGATCGTGTTAATAATTATGCTTGCAAGTTTTTTTTTTAAAATCTTTCTCATAATAATTCCGTTGTATCAGTGTTACGCTATGGGCGTTTTTTTTTATGTTTGAGCACCAGCGGGACTTGTTTTTACACGTTCGTGTTAATACTTATTCTTGTAAGTTTTTTTAATCTTTCTCATATAATAAATCCGTTGTATCAGTGTTATGCTATGGGCAGCTTTTTTTATGTTTGAGCACCAGCGGGACTTAGTTGTTGAAGTGTGTGGAGCTTGGGGATCACTTTACCGGACGAGTGCCATCCATCCATCCAGGGAACTAAGAGATCCAGGCAATTGAGGCTGCCAAGGGATATCATATGTGCCTATTTTGCTCGGCCATCTGGTAAGCGCACAATTTATCTGGTGGTCGGGCACTTACAAATTTCACCATAATTTACAAGTAAAGTCACCGTGGTACATTTCTTCTACTACGCCTGGAGTTGGATTTGAATACCTATATCTGCCATTTCCAAGCATATTTCGTTTTATTGTTTAAGGGACTTCATCTACTTGAGTTAACATCACTATTTGGACTCTTATGATCTTGTCTTTTTAATAATTTTTTTTATGTGCTTCTTCCGTGGCCATAAATCAGACTTTTTTGATGTATAGAATTATCTAGTTTAATTTGGTTGGCGCAGCTTTATATATATTTTTTTCATTGTCTTATGTGTGTGTATCCCACTTTTAGCAGCTGCCATTTTTTTGTGAGGTTTATTTACATAACTACATCATTGCAATGAGCAACGAAACTGAACATTGCTTTCTCTTCTTATGTGAGAAGGCATTCAATCTTCCAAGGGTCATAGACTTATTGAAAAATATTGTGTAAAAGTCCACTACAATTATATACTGTATAATAAGTGTGGTGGACTTAAACATGTATTGAGATTCTGTTTAGATGTTGCACTTTGATTGCAATTATATTCATTATTCTTAAAGTGATAGAACTACACATTTATGTATGTATACATGCATAAAGATGAGTGCAGCACTAAACAAGAAGTTATTTTTTTTTCAATTTTGCAAGTGAAAAAAAACCTGGCCAATCCCCAGATGACGTCCAATCGTGACGAAACGCGTAGGGTGGAGCCTACGATGGTGCCTAAGAGAGAGTTATTTACTCCAAGGACACACAGACATAAAAACCGCATACTGTACTTCTCCGGTCGTCTCTCTCAGGCTCTGGGCTCCCCGCTACAGGACCATCAGGTTTTACTCTGCCGTCTATCTCTACATGGAAGGGTAAGTCCCATAAGGATTGTATAGATCATACCCCTCTGTTCCATGCCTGATTCTCATACCTTGCCCACAATCAAACGTAGAAAAATCCTCCAATGCTATTACTCACTCAATGCACGCCGACATCCTACTGCTGCAGGAGACACACTTCCCATCTACTTACAAGCCCACTTTTCTCCACCCCACTACCTTGAAGGTTTATAAACCAACAAGGGTTGCCGGAGCTCTCCTCTCCAGAGATCGGCAATGCGATATGGTCAGACCATGCACAAATTATAACTCCCCAATCAAACGTAGAAAAATCCTCCAATGCTATCACTCAATGCACGCCACATCCTACTGCTGCAGGAGACACACTTCCCATCTACTTACAAGCCCACATAGTAATTGGCGGAGATTTTAACTTTATCTTTAACCCAGAGCTGGACACTTCAGCTCCTCCAAAAAAAAAGAAAAAAGTATGGCAAGGAAAAAGTTTTCAGAAATGTTGAATAGATACCATCTAGTAGATACATGGAGAATGGCCTTTTCTCCACCACAGTTATCCACAATTCTTCCTGAAAACATTATTAGATGAAAAGGCGTTTGACAGGGTGGGATGGTGTTTTCTCGAAGAGACACTGAAACAATGGGGAATAGGACCGAAACTATTGGAAAAAATAATGGTAATATATCAAAAACCCATCGCCAGAATTAGAGCAGCAGGAGAGATCTCTGAGCCTATAGTGATAACTAACGGAACTAGACAGGGTTGTCCTCTGTCTCCCCTTCTATATGTGTTGGTTATGGAACATCTAGCAATAGCCATCCGGAAAAATAGTGATATACAGGGGCTAAGAGTGGGGGAGACAGAGTACAAGCTGTCTGTTTACGCAGACGATCTATTGGTATACATAACAAACCCGGTAATAACACTTCCCAACTTAATACAGGAATTTGATAACTTTGCCAAAGTCAGTAACTTTAAAGTAAACTATAATAAATCTGAAATAATGGACATCATACTCCCCGAAAATAAAATAGAAACAATTAGGACCAACTTTCCTTTCAAATGGCAACCTTTAGCCGTAAAATACTTAGGAATATACATCCCAAAAGACTTAGATCAATTATATGAACTTAATTATCTCCCAATCATAAATAAAATAAATAAGCTACTACAACAATACGCAAAAGGTAATCACTCTTGGATAGGGAGGATAAACATAATAAAAATGGGTCCACCAGATAAAGATATGCCATATTTTGTGAGCCGGGTTTTGAAAGTATGGGACGGTCTAGTAAAACAAGGAAAAGGATCAACACTTATAGGGCCAATGACTCCTATATTCGATAACCCTGAATTTCCGCAAGCAATGAAAGTAGAAACCTTCCTAAAATGGAATAAACAACAAGATATTAGAATAAAAGATATTATAGAACAGGACAGGCTAATATCATTCGAATTCATGGGTATAGAATATAAAAACAACTGGATCCAGTACTGGCAATTATATAAATATATTTCCTCCATAACAAAAGAAGGGGACCATTACTAGCCCTTGAGGAATCTGCTTTGCGAAACTAATGAAAGGGGTCGCAATCTGCTTTGCGAAACATATAAACCTCTCCCAACCTGAAACTGTTGTTGATCCCCAGGGTCGATATGTCCTAGTCTCCGGTTTCATTGATGGAGAACTCTACACCTTTGTATCCTACTACGCACCGAATAAAGGGCAAAAATCCTTTATGGAATCTCTGCTCACTACACTACATGACCATCTTAAGGGGATGGTTTTTATGGGCGGGGACACGAACATTGCATTTGACTCTTCCCTGGACAAGCTGGCAAACGGTGCGTCTAAACCCAAGCGTCCTTCTAAACAGATAAAATAGCTGAAATACTTAATGAGGCAGGCCTGATAGACGTTTGGAGAGAGAACAACCCGCGTACTAAAGACTACACACATTTTTCAGCTCCACATAACTCCTTTGCCAGGATAGACCACATCTTCACCAGGGCCTCCACGCTTCCACTCATTAGGAACTCCACAATCATTTATTCGTCGCTCTCGGACCACTCATTAGTTGCGCTGACCACATGTAAACCGACGGGCACCGGTAACCGACCACGCTGGCGCCTACGAGAAACCCTGTTGAACGACCCTATTCAATGCACTCTACTAGAATCTGCCATCCAAGAGTACTTTACCTTAAACGCGACAGATGGGGCTTCTCCTTCTATCGTTTGGGCGGCTCATAAACCGGTCATCAGAGGTAGACTGATTCAGTTAGCGGCACAACTCAGGGCGGAACACAGAGCTGATACAGTGAGACTTACGAAGGAGTTTCAGAAATTGGCAAAAGAACATAAACGTAACCCCAATCTAGATTCACTAGCCAAATTAGACACAGCAAGGGCTCTCCTAAATATGCAATTAACCACGTCAGCAGCGCAACATCTTAAATGGACTAGGGCCAAGTTTTATGCACAACAGGATAGGATTGGTTCCAGACTGGCAACTAAACTTTCCCCTAAACCACGCACTCAAGCCTTCCCCAAACTGAGGGTAACCTCGGGGGAACTGTCTCAGAACCCGAGCAAGATAATGGAAACATTTAAACAGTTTTATTCTGATCTTTATAAACAGAACCCCAGTACATCCGCAGCCAGGAGAGATAGGTTCCTTAACAACCTTAAGTTGCCAGTGATGGATAAGGCACATATAGAACTTTTGGAATCCCCCTTCACACAAGAGGAGGTCCTGGACACTATTAAGAACCTTAAATTGGGCTCCTCACCGGGTCCTGATGGCTTCTCCACGGGTTATTATAAGAAATTTGGGATTTGCCTAGCACCTCATCTAACCAGTATGTTCAACTCTCTCAGGGATGGGGCCTCTTTAAATTCAGATTTAAATGCAGCATACATATCGGCAATACCGAAACCAGATAAAGACACTAGTGAGGTTGGCAATTATCGCCCCATATCTCTTATTAACAATGATGTCAAAATAATGACTAAGATACTTGCCAACCGCCTTTCCAGCTTTATCTCGTCATACATTCACAGGGATCAGGTAGGCTTCATCCCTGGGAGACAAGGACCGGATCAGATCAGAAGGGCAGTGGATATAATCTCTCTGCTTCAATCTCATTGGGATGGGAACCCTGCACAAAAAGGTTTTCTACTGTCAATTGATCTACACAAGGCGTTCGACTCGATTGACTGGGCATACCTGTCTGAGATCCTTAGGAGATGGGGATGTGGCAAATACTTTCTTAATCTTATAGATTCCCTGTATTCCACTCCATCGGCACAAGTGCGCCTACTGGGCAGGTACTCGGAGTCCTTTCCCATAAACAGGGGTACCAGACAGGGATGCCCTCTTTCGCCGCTTCTCTTTGCGATAGCGATCGAAACTTTAGCCGTTGCCCTCCGATCAAACCCTGATATTAAAAAGGGGTTTCTTGGGGCCCCCACGAACATAAATGCGCATTATACACGGATGATCTCCTTCTCTTCATCACCTCCCCCACTGATCTCCATGCCTGTGATACTTCAAACCCTGGAGGAATTTAGTGAGGCGTCAGGACTACGCGTTAATATGACCAAATCTCTGGCTCTGAACGTAACTCTCCCGCCGGATCTCCTCAAACAACTCAAAGATAACTTTACTTTCGCCTGGGCTACAAACCAGATTCCGTATCTGGGTATCAAGCTTACCCCAAATATTGAAGGCCTTTTCCGCTCAAACTATCCCCCCATGGTGCATAAATGTTTGCAGGACGTGGAGAGGTGGTCCAGATGTGGTCTATCCTGGCTGGGCAGAATACATGCGATAAAAATGACCCTACTACCAAAACTCTTGTACTTATTTCGCTCATTGCCAATACCCTTGCCCAAAAGTTTCCTCACTAAAACGCAGTCAGACATACTACGATTTATCTGGGGTAAGAAAGGCTACAGATGTCCTTCGGATACGCTCTACAGACTAAAGACGCAAGGAGGGTTAGGTCTTCCCAACCTTTGGGCTTACTACCAGGCGGCTCGGCTGGCACAAATATCGTTAGCTTACTCTAGTTATAATAAACCAGACTGGCTTAGTATGGAAAGGCAGGCTACACCATTGCATACTATTGACTTCCTTTTGGGATGTTCCCCGAAACATAGACCAGCTGTCATGGCTCCCACCCTATCGCACTCTATAGCGCTTTGCACCAAACTTTTCTCCCTTAATACCATAATCTCTCCTCTGACACCCCTAATGCACATCTTTCATAATCCTAACTTTCCACCGGGGATGGACATTGGGGCCTTTAAATGGTGGACTGACAAGGGCCTGTACCGTATCGGACACTTCTTCTCCCACTCAGGACCCATCACATTGCAACACTGTCGGAAGAAATTGGACATGCCCAACTCAGAACTTTATAGGTTCACACAAATTTCCCACTTCTTACACTCCATCTGGACCACCAAACCGCTTCCACCTAACATTACCCCATTTGAACACTGGTGTATCAACACGGCAGATCAGAGGGGAGGCATTTCACTGATCTATACGGCACTTATGACTAAACAGTCTATACCCTCTTATGCAAGGGCCTGGGAGGACGACTTGGACGACTCCTGGGACTCTGCGACATGGTATCGGGCTTCTACAAGAGCATACAAAGGTATCCTCAATGTCTCCCTTGTTGAAGACAGCTTGAAAGTTTTACTGAGGTGGTATTATGTCCCTTCCAGGCTGGCAATACTTTTCCCAGGTACATCATCAGTTTGCTTCCGAGGCTGCGGTCTTGAGGGCTCTATGGTCCATGTGTGGTGGACATGTCCTCGCATACGGTCGTTCTGGAAGAAAGTATTCCGTTCCATAAGCTCGCTTACAGGTACCACTGTTATGCCTCACCCTAGGTGGGCGTTGCTTAATTTCCCTATCCCAGAGCTATCCAAAGCCTCACAGGCTCTAGCACTGTTTCTATGCCTAGGAGCCAAAATGACAATAGCCAAAGCCTGGAAGTCAGATACCATCTCTTTTCGGTTGTTTAAACGTAAGGTAACCTGGGTCATGGTCCAGGAACAAATTGTTGCCAAGCTCAATGATTCTACCGAGAAGTTTGGAGCCATCTGGGAACCCTGGGCTACCCTCTGCAACATCTCCCTTATACCGGGAGTACCTCCGGGCAGTTAGACCACGCACTGTTCAAGTTGTCAGACAGAACACCACCTTCCTCTCGTCTTTCCTGTCCCCTCACTCGTTTCTTCCCTCCCCATTGTGCTTCTCTATCCTTTTCTGTCGCCTCTCTTGGCGAACCGCTATTTCCTGCGCATAACCTGACCGGTATAGTATGTTACATCCGAAGTTTGTATTTCAATATGTGAAGGGCTTTGCCCCGCCACTCCAGTTCTGATCCTGGACCTAGCCATATACACATTGGGGCGTCTCTGTACTCCCAGCTCCTGGGGTGCAGCAGGATCCCATTTGGGGCTCCTGGGAGTTTGGGAGTCGCGGAGTATCCCCAATTCGGATTTCTTTTGAAGATCGGCTGGTGTGCCGGGGCAAGTTGTTCCCTGGGCAGACGGGACGGGTACCTGTTGTCTGGTACGACATCCAAGGCTGCATTGCCGAGCGAATGTGATTATAGTACTTACCTGTTCAATGACATGCCTGTATACTTCACATTGTTATGCAGTTGTATTGGATATCTTTTTGTTAAGTTTGTAAAACTTTAATAAAAATTTTCAAACATAAAAACCGCATACTGTCAGACTTTCCGACGGAAAATGTGCGATCAGAGCTTGTCGTCGGAAGTGTAGGCTCCATCGGAATTTCCGATTTGGTTCTCAAAATTTTCCGACAACAAAATCCGTTCGCGCAAATTCCGATCGTGTGTACACAATTCCGACGCACAAAGTGCCACGCATGCTCCGAATCAAGCAGAAGAGCAGCACTGGCTATTGAACTTAATTTTTCTCTGGTCGTCGTACGTGTTGTACGTCACCACGTTCGCAACGTTCGGAATTTCCGACCAACTTTGTGTGACCGTGTGTATGCAAGAAAAGTTTGAGCCAACATCCGTCAAAAAAAAACACACATGGGATTTTGTTGTCAGAATGTCCGATCGTGTGTACAGGGCATTAGGGTTCAAACCCCTCACCTCGCCATCCAAAACTAAAAGTATAGTTTTGGTTTTATACACACTTTAACCTAATCCCGTTTCAGTAACTTTACCTTCAACAGAGTGATATTTTTTTCAACATGGATTGTACATAAGCAAGAATAACCATCATTTTTTAACAAGCACGTTTACCTACACACACTTCCTGCATAAAATGATACCACACAATTATAAAAAATCTTGTGTAGTTTCTTTTTTTTTTCTTTCTTTGTATCATTTAAGGTTTTTTTTTCCAGAACATCGTTGCTTTGAAGCAATCTTTGTGTAAAAGGGACAATTATATATATATATATATATATATATATATATATATATATATATATATATATATATATATATATATATATATTTTTTTTTTTTTTTTTTTAAAACACAAAAATTACAAACTGTGATTCCAGATATTTACTTTATTACAAGAATTCTCCCAGCAAATCAGATTATTGTGGTCACATTACTCTGTTTAAACAGATTTACTTTACACCACAAACCATTCTTACTTGAACGTAGATAATTATAGTTTGCTAGACTGTGCCCTTTAAGAAATAAATGCAAAATAAAATGCTTTTAGAAAAAAAAAAAAAAAAAACACAACAAATAAAACACAAGCAAAACAAGAAAAAAACATTACAAAAATAAAGTCAAGCAGCTTTTAGAAACGGCCTGCGTTCCTCAGTACAATACTCTTGCCTGGAACAACTTAACTGCTCAATGCCACATCTCTTTCACAAACACACATTGTTGCCAACATTCTCTTGGCTAATAACAAATTTGCAAAAAAAATTATAAAATTTTTTATTTTGCCTTGCTCTAATCAAAAATTGCCAGTTAACCTGGCTGAGCCACATCATGGCCATTTTAAAAAAACACTGAAGAAAAAAAAAAAAAAGCTGAAATGACGCCAACTAAACATAGAAGCTATGGGCAACACTTTCCCTTATTTTCAACAGTCTTTAGAAACTTAGAACTGGTGTTCACCAGAAGGGAGACTTGATGTGCTCTGTGGATCCTGTCTTCACACTTCAGGCCTCACCACGTTATTTGTCATAAAGCTAATATCATAAGAATTTTCGTTCATCGTGTACATATTTGTGCATGTATTTTAAGTGAATTTAAAAAAGTGCTATGAAGGCATGGTAAAAATCAAGGCCAGCAATATCATTCAATAAATAAAATGGAAAGTAAAATGGTAGAATTGATCCCTTAAAATGTGAAATATTTTCTTTCATATTATGTACATAATATTAAGATGTTTTTTGTAGTCACTTTTCAACAGGTTCCGTGAATAAGTCATTTGGTCAAGTGTGCTCTACCACAACATGAAGGCTTAGACCTAAAATATGAACATTTATAGCAAAGCTGTTTAACCACGTGTTGAGTTCCTGCAGCCCCGCACACAAAACAGCTTGGAGTAGTCAAGAGATTTGTTCAGGACACTATTGCATTCTGGGAAAACATGGATTCTTCAGTGCAAACATGAATGTCATATTGTTTTAAGTTCAGTAATAAAAAAAAAAAATCAAATGCAAGTCTTTGATGAAAATTCATGGACCATTTTCTTGCTTTTTCTGGATCTTCTCCTTTTGACCTTATGTAACAACATCTCCTGTAGCGCAGCATCATTCATTTATTTATTTATTTATTTATTTATTTAAAGGTCCACACTTCTATGTCCTGTACAACAAAGTCTTCTTTGTTGGCTAAGATGTCATTGTTAAATGTGCCGCAAGGGTTACTCCGTCCATGATATAAATCGGAATCAAGCCATAATCCAAATCCACTGCTGTAAAGAATTACAATAAAAAAAACAGTTAAGCTGCAAAAAACCTAAATGAAAAGGCATATTTTAAGTTTCAAAAATTTAAAGTGATTGATTTTGTTTACTTAAAAATTTAAAACAAACATATCATACTTGCCGCCACTGTGCAGCTCATTTTGCACAGAATGGCCCCCGAACCTGCTCTTCTGGGGTCCCCCGGCGGCTCTCTCGTCTCCTCCCACATCAGATATCCCCCTAGGAGAAGCACTTCCCAAGGGGGTTACCTTGCGGGTGTGTTCCCGAGTCCAGCATTTGGTGTCCATATCGCCGAATGTATGGCTCAGCCCCGGTGTCATTGGATTTGACAGCAGCGGGAGCCAATGGCTGCACTGCCATCAATCTATCCAATCAGGACACGAGACACCAGGTAGAGCTGGTGTGCTTGTTTCCGGCCGGAGAAGGATCGGGGTCAGGTAAGTAAAACAGGGGCTCGAGGGGGCTGCAGCATCACAGACTGCATTAAGGTGAAAAACCATGAGGGTTTACAACCCCTTTAAGGTAAAAACCTTCAAATACCTGCCCCCCTCCATCCTTAAGCACTTACCTGAGTCCTCCCAATGCTCCAGCGCTGTCCTGGCTACACTGCCAATTCTCACTGTGTGTGCTGCTGCATTGAAAAATGTTTTTCACCTTAATGCATAAAATGCATTAAGGTGAAAAACAGCAAAGGTTTACAACCCCTTTAACTATGGTGTAAGTTGTTAAGATTTTGTTTAGCTTTTCCAACTAGGGCTAGTTGCCAGGGTCCCATGCACTGTATGGAGACTTAGTGCAACAGGGCAATCTAAGCTGCGCTTTCATATGTTTTTCCATTGCCAGAGCAGTTTTTTCATTTTTTCACACATTTTAAATTTTGTTTTAGGTCTGAAGATTACTTAAAATTGCCAAACATAAGTTTTTTGTGGGCAATGCACACACACACACAAACATATTTGAATAGAATTTTAGTATTTCTTTTTTTGTTATACCAGACTTTTAATGCTATCCTAATGGCCAATAAACAGGTTGTAGGCAGAATGGTGGCACTGGAAGAAACATTTACACAGGTGTCATCTGCCTGGCTTATAAATCCGGAAAAGCTGTGGGAATCACAAGACTGTAAAACAGAATCTGGAATCATTTTGCAATTAAAGCTGTCCACTTACATGTCATTTTAACTGTGCCGTTTTACCTTAATTGGAAACTAAGAATTTTAAGTGACATTCCCTCTTATTCTTAATTCTAGAACATACTTGATAAAATAAAAATAGATCAGACACAATTTACGTTTTTTTAAGCGGAGAAATGTTTTGATGCAAAACTAAAAGCTTAAGAAAGTATGTGAATACTAACCCTCCACCTCCCAGTGCCAAAGAAGCTGTGTCTCCGTTAATAAAATACGAATTTTCTCCACTCCACTTGAATGCCTGCAATGCAATAGATGAGAAATACATGTAACATCATTCTGGCAAACTGGATGTCAGCTGAGCACAAGACTACTGAAAAAGTAGTGCAGAAAAATACATTATTTTCACTAAAAAGAGTTGTTAAGTAACTGAAGCAATAATCAGAATCCATTTGGCTGAAGTAGAACCAGTACAAGATGGCTCCAAACAATAGGTTGTAAGGTCAGGTCATACATGCCTCTAACAACTCACCGAGTCATGCTGCTAATTCTCTAAAAGACAAGATGCATAAAAGGAATACTAAAGTACATGTTTAATAAATTGCACCTGCAAAATGGGAGATGCTGCTTCTTCAATTGTTTCCCTCCAGTGCCAGCTAGATATTCGGATTCAGGGAGTCTCCTTTCCCTGAAGGGCGCTATAGAAACACCTTTGCATACGGCAAGGACTAGTGCTGAATGGACATGCGTCTATTCAAAACACAAAGCCAGAGCAAGCCATTCCCCTTAATCTCCAACTGGTTAACTGCTGGTGCCTGGGCTGTTCCCTTTGACCCAAAAGGCTACTGAAGCACCCAGAGCCCACGGCAGTGAATAGGGATGATGCAAGAGTTTGTGCGCACAAGTTTATTGAGGGATCTTTACCACACCGCTTCGCTTGCATGGATAAAAAAAATAAATAAATAAATAAATGTTTAGTGCTGCTTTACTGGAAAGGAACAATTACATTTTTACATAAACCACTTACCTACTTCCATATAACAGTGAGATGGTGGACATATATTTCTGCCATGCAAAAGGAACTAGAGAAATATTCCCTGGTCACCTTGGTTTACACTGCGCACAGAGACAATCGGAGTGGCTCTGTACCATATTATCACAGCAACCCCCAATGTAAACAGTGCAGTGTTTACACTGGTAAGTCTGCCCCCTCCCCTTACAAAAGACGAAGAGGGAAGAGGGAACTAAAAGAAATAATCATTCATTAGTATCTATTCAGGACAGCAGTTGTGGGTTTGTTTTAGCTCTTTCACTACCCTCCTTTTCTCTATATATAATCTCTATTCTGTCTCTGCAGTAAGCCGTATATTAACCACTTCACCCCCCCCCCCCCCCCCTTATCCTTCACATGTACATTAACCCCCCCCTCATCTCCATCCTCTCACTGTATGTGACCTGTACATTAATGCCTTCCCCTCATCCTCCTGTGTATGACCTGGACATTTAATGACTCTAGTGCACCATTATCAAGCTTCATGGAATAACCCCTCAATACCAGCATGTTTATTCATTGCCAATACATTTTGGCAAAAAGCAAGATAAACTTTGTGTGTCTACTTTCCAAAAAGGGGTTATTTAGAGGGTTTTTGTACTGTCCTATATTTTTAATTGTATGTGTTATGACAAAGTTAGGAAAACATTTTCTTCAGAAATATTAATCCTTTAAATTTTTTGTGTAATAAAAAAAAATGGAAAACTCCAATATTACAAAATATGGCCTGCTAATGAGGGGGCTAATGAAGGGCTATTGAAGCATACTAATAACTAATAACAGTTGTAAGTATATCTAAATTTTGTAATGATAATAACATTCTATTTTTTTCAAACATATCTAAATCAGAACAAAGATATTTCCATAGCTATAGTCTGAAACTGATGAACGCAAGAAATACAGCTGTACCAAAATGCAAACAGAAATCTTTAATCATCCTGCTTTAAAAAAAAGTTGTTTTCAAAAAGGCCACTAGGTGTCGCCAAATGGGTATACATTTAGATTCAGCATCCATACAGGCAAAAGCAGCAGGATCACAAAGTGAAAGTCACGTTATATCCCAACTATCCTTAAACCTGCTCCCATCCCCATTCTAAGCCTATTCTAACTACTCTGTAAAGGAAAGAGGTCTATACCAATTCTCAGGGCGCTCTGGTCCAGTCACATTGATCAGCTCCCAGCGCCAGCTTTGGTGTAGAGAAGGGACAGCCAGCAACGAAAGCCCCATAGTGAGCCTATGGGTGACATCACCCAGACTCTGCAGCCATTGTCAGTGGTCTCTCCTCTCCCCTGAAGCCAGCCACTGGAGAGATCATGTGACCAGACCGCAGTGACCTCAGCATAGGTAAGAATAGACATCTTTCCTTTACAGGGTAATTAAAGTGGTTGTAAAGGCTGAAGGTTTTTTACCGTAATGCATGCTATGCATTAAAGTAGAAGAAGTTCAGCTACCACTAAACCTACTCTCAGACCCATTTCTAAGCCTAATCCATCTAGCCCTGTAAAGAAGAGATAGCTATACTTACCTGTTCTTCAGTTGCTCAGCTCCGGTCCCATGCTGAGCTGTCAGCAGCAACTTCAGTGTGTGCAGGAGAGGCAGCCGACAACTGAAGCCCCATAGTAACCCTATGGGTGACGCAACTTCCCAGGCATTTCACAGCAGCCCTCCTTGAGACTCAACAGGATCGGTCTCAGAAAATGTAGGTATAGCGATTTCTTTTCTTTACAAGGTTAGATAGGTTAGGCATAGAATGTAGCTGGGAGTAGGTTTAGCATTAGATAAGTATTACCTGAGCTTCCACTTTAACTACTTTAGCCCCGGAAGAACTGGCTGCTCAATGACCAGGACGTTTTTTGTGATACGGCACTGCGTCGCTTTAACTGACAATTGCGCGATTGTGCGACGCTGTACCCAAACAAAATTTACGTCCTTTTTTCCCCACAAAGAGAGCTTTCTTTTAGTGGTATTTGATCATCTCTGCGGTTTTTATTTTTTGCGCTATAAACATAAAAAAATAATTTTGTACTTTTTGCTGTAATAAATAACCCCGATTTTTTTTTTTTTTTTAAAGTTTTTTTTTCCCCACAGTTTAGGCCGATATGTAGTATTCTACATATTTTCGGTAACAAATAAATCAATAAAAATATCGCAAAAAGCGTATATTGATTGGTTTGCGCAAAAGTTATAGCGTCTACAAAATAGGGGATAGATTGTCATTTTTTTATTATTATTATTATTTTTTTTTACTAGTAATGGCGGCGATCTGCAATTTTTATTAAAACTGCGACATTACGGCGGACACATCGGACACCTTTGACACATTTTTGGGTCGATTGACAATTATACAGCCATCAGTGCTATAAAATGGCACTGATTACTGTATAAATGTCACTGGCAGGGAAGGGGTTAACACTAGGGGGTGATAAAGGGGTTCACTGTGTTCCCTGACTGTGTGTTCCAACTGTGGGGGATGAGACTGACTTTAGGAGATGAGACATCGCGGTTCCTAGCTCATACAAAACTCACAATCTGTCTTTTCCTCACAGAACTGGGATGTGCGTGTTTACAGCAGCTCCCCCCAGCCCCCCTTATAATTACCTGAGCCTGATCTCCAGTACTGTGCATGAGAGCAGCAGCTCACTCTGCTCATTCCCTCCTCATTGGCACAGACAGAGCAGCAGGAGCCATTCATTGTCAATCACAGGCAGTGAGCAGGGAGTGGGGGGCAGAACCGAGCACAGAGTGCCCCCAGACCATGCAGCTTGCTATGGGGGCACTCGGCTGGGGGAGGATCAGCTAGGCGTGCCAGTGGAGGACCCGAGAAGAGGAGGATCGGGGCTGCTTTGTGCAAAACTATTGCACAGAGCAGGCAAGTATGACATCCTTTTTTTTTTTTTTTTTTTTTTTTTTAATGCTTTTACAATCATTTAAAAATAGGCTTAGAATTGGGATTGGAGCAGGTTCAAGTATAGTTGGGATTTGACTTGACTTAATTTAAAACATTGTCCCCATCTTCATTTCTGTTTTATTCACCTTCCCCCTGGTTGCCCTGTCCTTTGCATCCTGCAGCGCAGTACCGAGCATTTCCAAATATGGGGAACATGTTCCTTTCGTCTAAATTGCAGTGCTGGGTGCCTGAGAAGCCAATCTCCAGGCCCGGGCATTGTTGCTTGGTGGTGAGGAAAGTGTCTGTTTGCAAGCTCTCATGACTTAGAGTCTTTCCTGGCCCATCTTGTGTGGCTCCTTCCTTTGTATTATCCAGAAGAATATTCTGCAGCAATGTCAAATGTTATGCCTAAAATCACTGCCATGATAGCCGACTCACAAGGCAGGGGGCCACGAGCGTAATTCTAAGCCTTCCATCCTTGATATGCCTGCAGCTTCTTCTGCACACTGAGCTGAGGATGATGAGTGTAACCAATCCCAGGGAGGTTCAGTCTGGTGACATACATCAATTTGGTTCTTACTGACACTGCATACATGTCTGGATATGGAGCAACCTGTGTTTGAATTCGCCAAGGTTACCAGTCTGAGCTCCCTTAGGAGTCCCCAACCTATTAAAGCCCAATTCCCAGTACACTAATGCAACCTCTTGTTTGTTGGAGAGTGTCAGAGAAGCTTGGCTAGCGTAGACTGTATTTGCCTAGAAAAGAGGGCTATGCTAGGCAATGGACTCAAATTCACTAAATCAAGAATAGCAGACATTGTGTCAGAATGTGTGGAGCTTCCTTTAATGGCATTCGTTAAAATCTAAAAAAAAATTGCACTCACAGCTCTACAATGTTTGTAGTCCATGTATATAGCAGATCTTTCCTGATGTTACTTCTGGGTATTAGAATGAAAGCGATGGAATGAGGACGTCGACTGGGGCACTTGGAACTCATGCACCACAAACCAGTCCCAGCTTCCTGCTCCAGCGATCGTCAATCCCTTGCTGGACACGTGACTAAGCATTGTTGCTAAAACACGTTTTGGGGGACCTTCCCCTTCATCAGGTTTTGCAACCAGGCAGGCTACATAAATATTTTACACAAACCAAAAGCTTTTAATTGGCAATTATTATTCATTAGCAAATGTCTATTGATTGAAATCTTGCATTTAGCGTCTTCACATTAAAAAATAATAAACATTATATATAGCAGCATTTGTAGTAATGATAGTACTAGCAGCATATCTAAAATGTATACAAATACTAAAAATCAATCAATTCATAGATGCATAAAAAGTGCATCATAAAATTAAACAAAAAATTGATGGAAGGGGGAACTTAATAAATATAATGATCCTAAAAATGCTCGATATCAATCTGTATATAAGCTATCCCTATTTATGTTAGATTTTACTTGAGAAGTTTAGAATTTTTTCTCTCTTTAGAATCATACTTGGCTAAGTGGATGCAGCATCAGTCCGATGCTACATCTACCTTCTGCCGGTTCCAAGACTGAGAACTGAGCAAGCAAACACCGCAGATCGCTGGGTTTTTAGGAGCTTCATGATCAGAGAGCTGGTGACTGTCAGTCACAGCTCTCTGCTCTGCCCCCCCCCCCCCCCCCCCATGCTCACTGGAGCTCTGGGCTGTGGAGGGGGAGGGAGTGGCTGGCTAAGACTCTCAGCGGTTTGCTGAGAGGCTGAGCCAGGTGCCAGTCCAAGGTAGTGGGTGAATCCTGACCATATTGTCACGATCATTCCCCAGCCTGGACCTGCGCTGTAATGTCAGCAGACAGCGGGCTTCAGCTGAAAATGGGTCACAGGAGTGCAGAACAGACTGTTCTTCTGTGATCCACAGGAGTACAGCCAAATGAGCTTTGGCTGCATTTCTTTTTTTTTTTAGGAATAAGGCCCACCTTTAGGGGAAATAAAAAAAAATGCACACCCATTTTTGCATTAAAAAAAAAAAAAAAATGTGCATTTAGAATTTATGAGCCTGCAAAGCATTACATCCACAAATCAGTGGATCACGGCTGCAATGTTAGGCTCCTGCAGACACATCCACCAGCTTTCTTGCCCATACCTCTGTATGGACTGTTTGAAAGCTGGAGGGGGGGGGGGGGTGTCAGTGGATGACGAGGGCGCTTATCTACGCCCTAGCAGTCCATTGAGAGCTACAAGTCTGTCTGCCATGGTGGCAGACGGGACGTATAGTTTCTTCACATATTGCGACGTTGTACCCAAACAAAATTGACGTCTTTTTTTTTCCCCCACAAATAGAGATTTCTTTTGGTGGTATTTGATCACCTCTTCAGTTTTTATTTTTTGCGCTATAAACAAAAAAAAGAGCGTAAATTTTGAAAAAAAAAAAAAAAAATCTATTTTTTTTTACTTTTTGCTATAATAAATATCCCCCTCTCCCCTCCAAAAAAATATATATATATAAAAAAAAAAAAAACTAAAGTTTCTAGGCCAATATGTATTCTTTTACATATTTTTAAAATAAAAATAAGCGTATATTGATTGGTTTGCGCAAAAGTTATTGTGTCTACAAAATAGGGGATAGATTTATGGCATTTTTATTATTTTTTTTTTACAATTAGTAAATGACGGCGATCTGCGATTTTGTATCGTGACTGCGACATTGCGGCAGACAGATTGGACACTTTTGACACTATTTTGGGACCACTGGCATTTATACAGCGATCAGTGCTATAAAAAAAATGCACTGATTACTGTGTAAATGTCACTGGCAGGGGAGGAGTTAAACACTAGAGGGCGATCAAGGGGTTAACTGTGTTCCCTCAGCATGTTCTAACTGTAGGGGGGATGGGCTCACTAGAACATGACAGAGATCCATGCTCCCGATTACTGGGAGCAGTAGATCTCTGTCATGTTGCTAGGCAGAACAGGGAAATGCCTTGTTTACATAGGCATCTCCCCGTTCTGCCTCTCCGTGCCATGATCGCGGGCCACCAGCAGACATTGCGTTCACGGGACCCATTGGAATGCTCCACCAGCAGGCGTGCCCGCTAGCCGCGGATGACGCAGCGACATACGGGTACCTTGTTTTGCCCACCCGTGCCACTTTGCCGATATATATCGTGTGTGTGAGCCAGTCGGCAAATGGTTAAGGTCATTAGACAACTAAACAAAATATCCAGAATGTTTCTTGGCAACAGAATTATTACTATGAAAATCAAATTTTCTAGATAATTACTATCTGGGTTATATGCCACCTATAGGTGAATGGACACTGACACACCCAAAAGACAGGAAGTCCCCCCTCTATATAACCTCTCCTATAAAGAAAGTACCTCAGTTTTGTAGCAAGCAATTCCCAAAAGAGGGGAGGGGCCTCTGTGTCCCGTGATTTACTCCAAGAAAAGGATTTTACAGGTAAGCTGTACGAAAAATCATATTTTCTTTATCGTACATCACGGGACACAGAGCAGCTATAGTAATTACTATCTTGGATGTCCCAAAGCAATGCCCCTGAGGGGAGGGAGACACCATCATAGAAACTGCCACCAAAGAAGGACCTACTCTGCTATTTGTAATACACTGAGGCCAAAGGCAGTATCTTCTATGTGATTGACATCGACCTGGTAAAAACCCTGTAGATGTATGAACAAAAGACCAAATAGTGGTCTTGTACACCTGGGCCACTGACACCCGATGATGGATGGCCCAACCCCCCCCCCTCCCACCCCTGGTCCCCCCCCCCCTCTCTCCCCCCCCCCCTTAAGTACAGTCCTGGTGTGAAAATCTCCAGAAAAACGCACTAGCTGGGCTGATTTTTAATTTTGTAAAGGGATGGGTGGAAGAACTCCTCTTAAAGCAGCCCAGAACCCGCAGCCATTTGAATACTTATATAAGAGAGGAGTTCACGGGGGGGGGGGGGGGGTTCACCTAAACAATTTTCCACCAAGCTCAGTTGATTTTTAAGCCCTTGTTCACATTGGAGCGACTGGAATATGTGTTATGCGATTTGACAGGTCAAATCGCATGCATGATATATATATACATATATCAAGTCGCACCCTACTGTTGGCAATTGGTGCAACTGTTGCCCGCCTTTAATTTTGGCTCTCAAAGCCAACTTTGCAGCCTTATGCAATGCAATCAATTTTGAAAAAGTAGTATTTTGCACTACTTTTGGCGATTGCAGGTGCGACTTGCAAAGATTATTAGTTCATCTGTGCATGAAGAAAACCCTCCGCAAAAAAGATTCACTTCAAACGGTCGCACTGGAAACAAACCGCCACACGAAGATGTGAATTCACATGATTTCAAAGCCATCACTGAACAGTCTAGCCTATCTGAAACAGAAGGATGTTCAGCGGCTTGAGATCTTAAGATAGACATCATGTTCTTATTTGGCTTTGGAACTGCTACCATTTAATTGTCTCAAAATAATGAGCCCATATCTTCTGCTCCAAGAGCAAATGCAAGGCCAAAAGACTGACGACTCCGTGACAGACCCAGAGAGTCTCAAAAGGTGCATTTAACCTACCGGCTAAAGATGGAACAAACCACCTCAGAGACTGTCCTAAGATTTTCTGGCCTGAGATACTCTCAATACCCAGCAGCCTCAGAGGCCTCCCTCACCCAGGTGGGGAAAGCTTACAGCATCTGGTATTCTCAGACAGTCTCTCATCTATACACTAACCAGGCTTGATCCTGCTTAGGCTTTGATCAACCGATCAGGCGTTATCAAGGTGATGCGGCCGCAGTCTGACGAAAAATGAATGCGCCAGGAAACACTGCAATGCCAAACACTACAGTGGCTCAGAAGCACCCGACACCACTGTCCATCGGGAGATGTGGACACCGCCAGATCCCTGAACCTGAGAGCAGTGCCCCTGCTTCCCCCGGCTGCCTCTCTTTTCTGGAACCATTTAACTGGTATAACATGTAAATAATGCAGCAACTATATTATCCAACTTAATATGCAGTCCTCCCAGGCTTCAGGCCTAAAACAATGTTGGTTTACCTCTATGCAACCCCTTAGGTATGCAAGTACCTAGGTATGCAAACATGCAGGTATACAAGTATTCTTGACATTCATGCATTTATGTATGCCGTACAAGGTCAATAAGCACACACGCATGTACCCCCAGGCAAACAAGCACCCAGGCAAATAAGTCCATATGCATGTAGTCCCAGGAAAACAAGTACATATGTATACAGCTTAATGTAAACATACATATGCAGTACAAATGAAAACATGCCAGCATGTGTTTAAGCAATATGCATCTATGGAAGCATGTGCTTATGGAACTATGCATTTAGGCAAAATATGAAAGCGTGCGCTGTACACACCCATTCCTGCAACATGTGCCCATGGAAACAAGCATTTTTGCAAAAAGCATGCATGCGTTTATGCAACATTACGCAAGATGTATCTATGCAGACATGTTTTAACATGCATCTTAATGCAACCATGTATCCTTAATCACTTCAGCCCCGGACCAATTGGCAGTCAAAGGACCAGGCCCCTTTTTGCGATTCGGCACTGCGTCGCTTTAACTGACAATTGCGCAGTCGTGCGACGTGGCTTTTTTTTGGTGGTATTTAATCGCCCCTGCGGTTTTTATTTTTTGCGCTATAAACAAAAATAGAGCGACAATTTTGAAAACAATGCAATATTTTTTGCTTTTTGCTATAATAAATATCCCCCAAAAATATATAAAAAAAATTTTTTTCCCTCAGTTTAGGCCGATACGTATTCTTCTACATATTTTTGGTAAAAAAAAAAAAAAAATCGCAATTAGCAATTATTGATTGGTTTGCGCAAAAGTTATAGCGTTTACAAAATAGGGGATAGTTTTATAGCATTTTTATTAATATTTTTTTTTACTAGTAATGGCGGCGATCAGCGATTTTTATTGTGACTGCGACATTATGGCGGACACATCGGACATTTTTGACAAATTTTTGGGACCATTGTCATTTATACAGCAATCAATGCTATTTAAATGCATTGATTCCTGTATAAATGACAGTTGTAGTGAAAGAGTTAACCACTAGGGGGGGAGGGGTTATGGGCTGTGACGTGTGTGTTTTTTTACATTAGGGGCCGGGGCTGACATTTGACGTCATTGATCGGCTTTCCCGATGACCGGGAACAGCCAATCAATGACAGGCAGAGTAGGAGGCGCGGGGAGAGGTTTGTTTACACATACCTCTCCCCGTTCTTCAGCTCCGTGACCCGATCGCGGGACACCAGCTGCGATCGGGTCCGCTGGTCCCGCGGCCGAGGTCACGGAGCTCCCGACTGGGTCACGAACGCGCCGCTGGCGGCGCGCGCGCGACCCACGGGCAGGCAATTAAAGGGCCACGTACAGGTACGTGATTTTGCCTGCCCGTGCCATTTTGCCGCAGTATATCTGCATGAGGCGGTCGGGAAGCGGTTAAGCAAACATGTATAAACATGCATCTTTATGGGACCATGCAAAACCATGTATATACATACAAACATGTCTAAAACATGCATCTTTATGCAACCACTTATCTTTATGCGATCATGAATAACCATGTCTATTTATACAAACATGTCCAAACATGCATCTTTATGCAACCATGTATATTTATGCAAACACAAATAACCATGCATCCTTGTGCAACCATGCTCATGTATCTTTATGCAAACATGTATAACCATGTATAACCATGTATATTTATGCAAACATGAATAAACAAGCAACCGTGCGTGCCAGCTAGTTGGCCATCAAGCACCTGCTTAACTGCAGTTGGCCTCATACTAGTCCTACATGATTTAGCCAAGCACATGTGCACTATACTGGAGATACAACTCCTTAAAATGCACCATGCTCAAGTTTTTCCAAACGTTTATATTTAAACATGCATTTAAGCAACAAGTTTGCAAGCATGTATACTACGCTGCACCTGCCTACAGAGCAGTCAACAACACTTTAAAGTGAACTGCTAACCATCCAGGGGTGTATCAACTTACAGTTGTACAGTCCCCCTGGATAAGCAGTAAATATGCAGCATATAATCATGACTTGTTTGTCACACATTTCTCCCATAGTAAGTACTCACACTTTGTTAGTATCCATGGGCTGCTGCTATGTCTCCAGTGGCCTACTGAACCTGTTGCCACATGGCATGGCCGCCCTTCCTGCCTATATAAAAATTGGCCATACTGAGCGAGCCTGTGCCCTCTAGAGGCTGGAGGAGAAACAGCAGCCCTCATGAGTAAGGGTACATAGCATGATTAAACAGCACACTGCTCCCAGTGGCCACCGGGAGAACAGACAGTCGAAACTTTTTTGAAAACTTTTTTTCAAAAAAAGAGACACTGCAAACAAATGCAGACTTACCATTCCTACTGCAGGACTCTGAACATAACAGGAGTCCAATCTACACCCATCACGGCGATCTTTGTCATAAAAGACCTTCACAGTCTGGGTCCCAACTTAATCTGGGGTCCACTACCCTGGACCTGTATAGCACACTGCAGGAAAGCACCTTGGCCAGAACAAACACTTCACAGGGTTCCATCACACATGGTCAAGCGCCGTAAGGCTGCATTACAGGCAAACCTCGAGGAATCTTCCTCCAATGAGGCTCAGGTACCATCCATTTTGGCTGACAGCTTTTTGGAATGGATCTGATTAAAGTCCATGATTCTTAATAGAACCGTCCAGAACTCCAAGTATGCTCCAAGAGCACATGCATCACATCAGTGACCATTCCACCTTACAGACACTGGCGAAAAAACAGAGGTACTTCCTGTATAGGAGGGGTTATATAGAGGGGGGACTTCCGGTCTATTGGGTGTGCCAGTGTCCATTCACCTATAGGTGGCGTATAACCCAGATAGTATTTACTATAGCTGCTCTGTGTCCCGTGATGTACGATAAAGAAATTTAATATTTAAGTGCAGTAATTTACTCGTATATGTGTGTTTCCTCATCTATAAGCATGTTAACATGAGTATATTACAACACTGGCAATAAAGAAGAATTTTACTTGTCTTTGCACGGTCACACCTTTACACGCCTAACCGCAATAATTCTCAGGTCTACACACAGTACGTTTTTACGCACGGACTGTCTCAACAAGTTCCTGAGTAAACATCAGTAAATTATGACATCTGTGTGCAAGAGGTGTTAGATTTCTCTTGCTCAGCCTATGGGACAGATGGATCTCTTCCTATGGCATGAACAAGAGAAAATCAATAGATTCCTCTGTCCACGTTAATTAGCCTGGATAGAGGAATCAGAACTTTAAACTATGGTATTTAAAGCGGAGTTCCACCTAAATACTATGGTATATAAAGCCTATCCCCCCCCCCCCTCCGGTGCCAAATTTGGCAATTTCGTGGGGGGGAGGGAAAGAGGGAGCGGGTACACGTTTTTTTACAGGTACCCCGTCCCCACTTCGGGAGACTGGGCCGCAGCAAAGTACGTCAGCAGTCTGGCCCCCTCCTCTTCTGGTGGGCCAGTGGGAGAACGCAGCATGCTTCCCGCAATGCGCAGTAGGGACCCAGCTGTGACGCAGAAAGGCTACACTGCTGAGTTCCCTTACCAGCAATGGCAGCACCCGACCAGCCGATGTAAACATTGGCTGCAGTGCCGACATAGGTAGACTCCAGAACAGGTAAGTGTCCCAATGTTAAAAGTCAGCAGCTACAGTATGTGTAGCTGCTGACTTTTAATTTTGAAAGGGATGGGTGGAACTCCTCTTAAAGCAGCCCCAGAACCCGCAGCCATTTGAATACTTAAATAAGAGGAGTCACTGTTCACCTACAATTTTCCACCAAGCTCAGTTGATTTTTAAGCCCTTGTTCACATTGGAGCGACTTATGCGATTTGACAGGTCAGATCGCATGACAAATCGCACCCTACTGTTGGCAATTGGTGCAACGCCAACTTTGCAATGCATCAATTTGAAAAAGTAGTTTTTGCACTACTTTTGGCGATTGCAGGTGCGACTTGCATAGTCATCTGTGCATGAAGCCGCAAAAATTTCTTCAAAGTCGCACTGGCATGCAAATTCACATGATTTCAAAGCCGCATTCAATGTGAATGAGGGCTAGATCAACTTTTGTCGAGCCAGATAATGCCGACATGGTCATCCATGACTCAAATTTCTGGCAAACCAACCAAATTCAAGTCATTTATGGCTAGTTAAAGCCTCTATTATGCCTCTGACTGATAAGAGTCCCCAGTTTTATCCAGCACTAAGGCCCCCTGGCAGTCAATTACATTTCTGACTACTGGAGTGGTTGTCTGTACCTTAGGTTTGCAGTTCAGTATTATGTCTACGTTTCACAGACAGACACATGATACAATGTTTATGTAAAAGATTTACCTTGAAATCAGGACTAAATGTAAAGAGGAATGTCTCGCCTGTGCCATAGTAATGGTCGCTGACTCTGAATGGATGTGTTGCATAAGCTCCAAATATCTGAAAAAAAAAAAAAAGGACAGCAATCTTACGGGCTGCTTCACTCGTTTGCAGTTTAGGTGTGGCGCAAGCAGGAACTTTTACCGCACTGCACCCAACACAACACAGATTGTCAACAAACACAAAGCACCATTCTACAGTTTTTATCACACGGCAAGAAATTGTGCTAAACAAAAAGATTACAGAAAATCTAGAGAGTCTGGAGGGAAAAGTGAATTAAATATACTGTTTGCATGTTAAGTACACATATGGCAAAAAATGCATTTGCGGAATTCGTCAACTTCATCTTTCTCATAGTTACATAGTAAGTAAGTGAGGCTGAAAAAACAGACACAAGTCCAACCTATGTGTGTGATTATATGTCAGTATTACATTGTATATCCCTGTATGTTGCGGTCGTTCAGGTGCTTATCTAATAGTTTGATACCATCAATGCCCCGCACTGAGACCACCGCCTGTGGAAGAGAATTCCACATCCTTTCCCCTCTTACAGTAAAGAACCCTCTATGTAGTTTAAGGTTAAACCTCTTTTCTTATCATTTTAATGAGTAACCATGTGTTTTATTAAACTCCCTTCCGCAGAAAAGTTTTATCCCTACTGTGGGGTCACCAGTATGGTATTTATAAATTGAAACCATTCCCCTCTCAAGAGTCTCTTCTCGTAACCTTTCTTCATAAGTAATATCCTCCAGACCCTTTATTAGCTTTGTTGCACTTCTTTGTACTCGCTCCATTTCCAATGGAAGATTAGAGAGAGAAAAGGATTTTCCTTCCTGGAGCAGATTAATGACATTCCCCCGAGTTGTACCTGTCAGCCTAGGTACAGCCACTTGACTGGAGCTAAAGGATTACTTTTTAATCATACCAAATGCAGGTATTCTATTTTTTTTTTTTTAACAGATTATATTGCTGTAATTTGAGACATAGAGGAAATTATCCTTGCAGTCTGTTAAATTAACGATAGGTCTCCCGTAGACCAAAATATATGCTTCAGGAATGACTAGAACAAGGCATAGGATGACATTTTTCCCCATTAACTATATTGAGCAGAGTTTAAAAATAAATAAAAAAAAAAAAAATAAAAAAAAAAGGTATTCCCGTTTTTAAAAAAAAAACGATATGCCTCCTTTAATGCATGTTTTACAAGACCTACCATACATTTCTATAAAACAAGCATTTCAATACAAAATGCACCTCAAGCAAAGGCTACCAACAAAATTTTTCCACATCACAATTAAATTGTGAAAATGAGGTGGTTCTCTATTCATAAGAATGGTACTCATCATGCATTTTACATTAAGAAGCATGAAAAAACACATAAGTGTAACTGTACCCATGATGTTCTTTCCATATGCAGGTACTTCAGCATCTTTCATCAATTGAAATAAAACGTTTAGGCTGGGTTCACACTTATGCGAATTGGATGAGAGTTTCCCTGCATTCAATTCGCATGACAGGAGACTATGACCGGCTCACAATAGAGTCGGTTCACATACCTCCAGGGCGGCTGTGGTCCACATTTAAAAAGGGTCCTGTGCGCCTTTGGGTCCGGTTCAGGTGCAAATTCAGGCAAAAATTTGGACCCAATTCACACTGTGAACAGGGGTGCACTGGACCCCAGCTGTGAGCTGTAGCATGTGTGAACCCAGCTTTACCGAATACAAAGTTGTTAGGAGATATGGTTGTGGGTGCCTTTAGGAGCAGGGATTTCACAAAATGAATATGAAATATGTTGGCATTATATGTGTAATTAGGGTTATGCTGGAATTCCACTCTATCTACTCTTACAACTTTCCCCTCCCAAAACACCTATGCTTACTAAACAAAGAAAGATAGTCACTTCCAGCGCTAAGGGGTTTTCTAAAAGTGAAGGGCAACAGGGACATCGTTATTTTAGAACTGGGTGGATGCTGCCTTCCTCAGATGGGGTAATCTGATTGATACTACAAAAAAAAAAAAAAAAAAAAAAAATGCAAGGCACGCATACCTAGTGCATTACCAAAGACATTTAATAAATAATATATTTCATAAAAGGGGGGTACTCACAAACAACTGAATTGAGCCATAAAAACACACAGTATGGAACTATGTGCCATACACCCTCACAAGGTATAATCCAACGCGTTTTCTGGGAGTAGCCCAGCTCTGAGGAATGGGGTGCGCCCCGAAAAAACACAATAGATTATACCTTATGATGGTATATAGCACATAGTGCCATACTGTGTGTTTTTATGGCTCAATTGAGTTGCCGTTTGCGAGTACCCACCTTTTATGAACTTTATTATTTATTAAATGTTATTGGTAATGCACTAGGTGTGCGCGCCTTCCATTTTTTGTCTTTTTTTGTAGTACCTATGCTTACTAACTTGTGTAAGACAGATGTATATACCTACCTATTTTCAGGTCGCCCCACTCCGGTCATGCGATCTTCCCTATGTCAGCCAGCACAGCTTCAGGGGAGAGGAGGAAGCACAGGCCATTGAAGCCTATGGATGATGTCACTTCTTCAGGCTTTACAAGCCGTTGTAAGAGCACTCTCGCCTCCTTCCCTGCAGCTCCGCTAGCTGACACAGGATAGATGATGTGACCAGACCACAGTGCCCTGAAAATAGACAAGTGTATACATCTCTCACACAGGTTAGTAAGGTTAGGTGTTAGGAGAGGGGAGGGAACTGTTTTAAGAGTAGTTAGGGCCAAGATGAAATGCTACTTTCAGATAAACTATGTGATGCAGTTGTGTGTTGTCTGGCCTGCACATAATTAGTATAGAATGGCAGATGTTTGATATACAGGTAAACCTGGTGCAAGCCCTGTGTGGTCTGACCACACATCTAAGCCTGCCAGTGAACTCCACCTAATGCATCCTCCTGTGATTCTGCACTGATCCGTAATTTAGGGAAAAGTTGCCACTCTTATCGTAGGCTTGTCTGCTTGCCCCATATTGGGAATAAAAAATGTTTCAGGGGGGTGAGGTCATCAGCTTTGTAACTGCGGAGACGAGTCTTTTTGCTTGTCATTCAGCATCAAGTCACACTAACCCTACACACTTCTTTCTAGACGGCACTGCATCGGTCACTGAAACTCTCCCACTGTGAGCAGCAGCATCTGGGATAGAGCGTGTAGGGCACAAATGAATAAGGATTTAAACATAGTCGGGGCTTATGAAGCTTATCCATCACATAGATACTGGATTTGGCACTTGTATAGACTGTCATGTAAGAGCCTTTAGTTGTACTTTAACCACTTGCAAAAAAAAAACCTACAAAAAGATAAATCCTGGGAATGGTATTTGAACTGGTGCCTATACTCCATCTCAGGGGAGATGCTTCCAAATTACCAACATACCATTACACCACAAAAAGGAAACTACACCTTCCAAGGCTACCAATTAAAAACCTCACTTTAACCACTTGCCTACAGAACACTTTCACCCCCTTCCTGCCCAGGCCAATTTTCAGCTTTCAGTGCTGTCGCACTTTGAATGACAATTGCACGATCATGCAACCCTGTACCCAAACGACATTTTTATCATTTTCTTTAGTCAGATATAACTTTCTTTTAGTGGTATTTAATCACCACTGTTTTTTTTTTTTTTTTATGTTTTTGCTAAACAATCGAAAAAAAAAAAAAAAAAAAAAAAAGTTTTCTTAGCTTCAGTTATACAATTTTGTAAATAAATAATTTTTCTCCTTCACTGATATGCACTGATGAGGCTGCACTGAGGACACCGATGAGGCAGCACTGATGGACACGGATAGGCAGTACAGATAGGTGCCATTGATGGGCACCGATAGATGGCACTGATGAGGAGGCACTGACACGCACCACTGTTGGGAACTGGCAGGCACCATTGGTGGGTACTGTTGGGGCTGCACTGATAATCAGGACACTGATAATCAGGACACTGATAAGTGCCCCGATTGTCACTCAGTGCAGATGTCCCTGCTGAGGAATGCTGCTTACCTTCTCTCCTCACTTGCGGTCAGCGCGAGCAGAGGAATGCTGATAACCAGCATTCCCTGCTTACAATGTGATCAGCTGTGACTGGACGCAGTTGATAACATGGTAAAGAGCCTACATCAGGGGTGCCCAACCTTTTGAAGAGTGAGAGCCACTTAAGAGACTTGGTAAACGGTCGCGGGCCACAATGAGCGGAGCGGGTGGATGGCATGTCTGTGTACCCTCTGCATTTGGAGAGCAGTCACGGACGCAGCCCACGATACTTTTTAATGGATCGTATTGGAGGTAAAACACAAGTCGGTTTAGGTCTGCCACTACTTGAGGTGAATGGAGGGTCTAATTGGTCAGACTGACCGTGTGAAAGAGGCTGCTTTCACACTGATGCGATGCGGTTTACCCGCACCACGTGTGCAAGGCAGTGTACCTTTGGCTTTCCTGCAGTTTGCAATAGACTTCTATTATATTCTGCAGGTTTGGTGCACTTTCAGAAAGCTCACCAAACTCGCAGGCAATAATAGAAATCTATGGCTCAGTGCAGATAGCCCAAAGGTAAACTGCTCTGCACCTGCAAATCAGTTTGAAAGCAGCCCAGTAGCCTCTGCAGAAAAGATATGCCCATATATACACTGCGATTTTAGTAATAAACTGACCTTTAACAACAGTATTCTTTCTATTCTATCCCAGAGCAGGAGGTCAGGGGCCACATCAGAGGGCTCTGTGGGCCACTGGTTGGGCACCCCTGGCCTACATCATAGGCTCTTTACTGTGATTAGTAATGAGTTGTGTCCCAGGGCGAGCATGGGAGGACATCATACGACGTTCTCCCAGAATGAGTCCGCTCCTACCTGTCCATCATTTCACTATATGGCGAGCAGGAAGCAGTTAAAGCTAATGTTTAGGTAGGTCTCTTTTTACATAGTTCCATTGGTCTAGCTTGGACTAATCTAAGTATGTATGTGCCATACCTGTGGTATGCCTGTGGAAGCTGGAAATTACTGTAATAGACTACAACAGTGATTGCCACTGACTTCTGTGCCAAACGGCTGCCCTGTTGCTTATTGAACACACTAACTCGCTTGTTCTGCATGGGTACCATTCAAGGAACAGCTTTAAATGAATGCAATTCACTCAAACTAGCCAAAAATGGTCACAAGATGAGAATTTCAACAAGTCTATCAGTGCAAAATCAATTGCTTACTGTAAGCAGCAACCTGTTTTTCCACTTTTCTATTCACACAAGGGCATGTAATAACAGATGTAGTAAACTCTGGAATATTCATGTTTTCTGCATTCCAGAATTCTGCACTGTACAACACAAACTTCATAAACTGTGCATAAAAAAATCTTTTATACTGTATAGTCTATTTTATAATTGTAGAGGTGCACGTGGCACACACCAAGATGGTTTGAATCTTTTTCTTTAGTAGTGCTCAGGAGAAACAAAAAGGTAGGCCCAAGCTAAGCAACTTAAGCTTCCTCCATTTCTGGATCTGCCGATCATTTAACATGCAGTTTCCCTGAAAGTAACTTCTGTATATTTTTCCTCATATGCTCATCCTAAAATAAAACAAGGTTCCTGTTAATGCATTTTTAGAATAGCTAATCCTAAGCTCTCCTAAGAAAACTTGCAGCCTAATTAAGCACGCTCATGAACATTTAAAATAGAATAATATTTGAATTTAATTAAATCATCCTGTTGCATAGTGGGCAAGGTTTCTGAATAGCATCTATAATTTTAGAAAAGGGGTGTGCCAACTTGTCTAGTTACTGTATTCCCAGAGACTGGTTTATGTGGGGCTGACCGTGTACTGTAGACTTTAGAATACCGGATGAGCTGACTGTCCCCAATTTGACTACCTATGCTTCCCCACATTCAACTATTAGATTTGCACCTGTTGTGAAAATTTCATTCGGACTGGTATCTGCAGAGAAGTAACTCCAGTTCTTAGAATACTTTAGGGCCCCACGACAGCCAAAGAATACAAACTTCACAGACCTAACTTCTTACCTGGTTATCCATATCTTTAACTACCAAGAGAACTGGGCTGTCCAGAGAACCAAGGTTCCTGTACAAAGTCTTCAGGCTGGCTCCATGCGCCTGCATGCTGTACACCAGATGCCAAGGATATCCCTGAACCCGGGCAGGAAGACGTCGGCCCAGCTGCACAAAGATAAGCAGAGAAAGTCAGACCCTAATTTATGACACTTCAAACTCCAAAAGCTCCTTACATTTCTTGCATATTTTTTTTTCACTGTTCACTGCCAGTGACAGAGGACATTACTGATAATACACTAGATGCAGAAACCAGAAATATTTTGTGTTTTTTTTTTTTTTTTTTTTTTTTTAATAGAAGTATATTTTTAAGACCGGGAACATGTCAAATAAAGAAGAAGGACAAACAGAGGAAGTTAATGTGGTTGTCTTCAGCAATAAATTTATTTGACCTTTCATAACCAGCCTCATGACTCTCCTGTCCCTCCAGGAGACCCGAGCTACCAGCTGGTATGTTTGCCGGCTGGCCAGAGACCCATACAAAGCCGGAATCAGCTTTGATCGCGTCTCAGCTATGATTTACCTGGCTACCATCGATAGCATTTTTTGGAAATCGAAAGTAATCAAAAATGCTGATCTTTGCGTTTTGAGTGCTTTCAAGTGCAAAGGAGGGATTTGGGGTCTTATTGACCCCAGCGCCCTCCATAAAGAGTATTTGTCACCTCCCTATTGCTGTCACAAGGATTTTACATTCCTTGTGACAGCAATAAAAGTGATCAAACATGCCATTAAAACTTTTCAGTTTTCTTCAGATTCTCTATTTTAGACCAAGTGACATCACCACTGTGGTCTCTGTGCTATGCAATGCAGGCAGATCATAGCTTAACCCGAATGCAAGCAGTGGACTGGCTCTTGAAGAGAGTTAAAATGCCTTGATGTGTGGATGTCAGTCTAGAGGAGTGGGCATTGGGGGCGGAGCTAGCCGGAGTCCAAGATGGCCGCGTAGTGCTGGAGCTCCGTACACAGCGGGACAAAAACGGCACCAGGTAACCTGCCCAGACAAGAACCGGAGCCCAAAACACGGCGTTCTGACCTGCAGACACCGGGAGACACCATAGCCGAAATGCCGGGACGAAAAAACAAGCAGAAGGGGCCGACACGCCTGACCGAGTTCTTCTCGTACGGGCCTAAACAAGATGGCGCCGGCCACACTTCCACGCCGACTTCGGCCGCCCAGCACGGAGGATCCCAGACGAATCCATACAAAAGGAGCAATCCTCCCAAAGGTACGTCATCCCCGCCAGCTACCCCGTCCTCCGGGAGCCCAGAAAAGGCTAGGTTTAAGCCGGATGCCACGGATGATAGCAATGAGGTGAGCTCACTGCTAGACTCAGGGGACGACACCAGGGAGCTGCCCGACTCCATTGACGCCTTCCCCACTAACGGCCAGCCAGTACTTGACACTATGCTAAAGGAGATGTTAGTCTCCCTGAGGGGGTCCCTTCATTCAGACATGGTCGCGTGCTTGCACAAATATGGCACAGAACTCCGGTCAGTATCAGACAAAGTGACCCACATAGAAAACAGGATGGGGGATTATGCCACCACAATAAATGAACTTGTGGATGCAGACGAAGCCAGGGACGAGGAACTAGAGTCAATGAAAGCCAAAATGGCCGACATTGAGGACAGATCCAGGAGAAATAACGTCAAAATTAGAGGGGTCCCAGAATCTGTCCCACCACAAGAACTCAAAACCTACGCAACTCAACTGTTTGCCGCTATCATGCCAGATATATCCGAAATAGAGCTAACAGTGGACAGGATTCACAGACTCCCGAAACCTAGC
This sequence comes from Lithobates sylvaticus, assembly GCA_028564925.1. Taxonomy (NCBI): domain Eukaryota; kingdom Metazoa; phylum Chordata; class Amphibia; order Anura; family Ranidae; genus Lithobates; species Lithobates sylvaticus. The sequence goes on along the minus strand of CM053028.1, from coordinate 241,814,207 downwards.
TTCCTATCTGAAAACATACCCAGGGATGTAATTTTGCGGCTGCATTTTTATCACACCAAAGAGAGACTTATGGCCATCAGCAGACGCAAAGAAGACATACCAGCACAGTATGCACATTTACAATTCTATGCAGACCTCTCCCAGTACACATTACAGAAGCGCAGGAACCTGACAACCATAACCAAGGCCCTCAGGAACCACAACCTCACCTACAAGTGGGGGTTCCCCACAAAGCTAATAGTCACCAGAGAAGGCAAAGAATTTGTAATGGACTCGGTCCCCAGAGGAATGTCCCTGCTACAAACTTGGGGCATCATTCCAGACCCACCGCCAGGCCCTCACAAAAGGAACCCCTCCAGGAACCAAGATGCTGAATGGCACACAGTGGACCGTAGAAACGCAAACTCTCACGTATAACTCACCATGGGCAGAAAAGGGCCACAATACCCGCTATACCAAAAAAAGCTCCGATGAGTTGTGTTAACTTTCCCCCAAGTTACACTTGAGTGACCTCGAGTCACACTATGCCAGAGAACTATTTAAGTTGGCGAAAAGCCATGTTGTTAACAGTTTACTTGTTCAGTTTTTCTCTCTCCACAATTCCAACCAGGAAAACCGGTAATCTAAAGAACCACAAAGCACAAACCGAGGACCGCCAGTTCTACACATCCGCCCTGTGGGCCACCGCTCAAACCAAGAAGTTGCACCATGAACCTACAAAAACTGTAAGTGAAGCTCTTACCATTCTAACACATCGAAACCATCAACACCAATACAATGGCTGTTAAATTTATAACACTAAATGCCAAAGGCCTAAACCACCCAGCCAAGAGACGATCCCTTTGGAAAGAAGCGATCAAACTAAATGGCGACATTATATGCGTCCAAGAGACACATTTCCAGTCCACAGCCCCACCGAAATGCTCTCATCCAAAGTTTCCTCATGTTTTCTTTGCCAACTCGGAAAATAAATCTAAGGGCGTACTAATTGCAATCAGGGACACTGTGGCGTTCAAGCTACATAGTATAGCAACTGACCCGCAGGGACGATATATTATTCTTGTGTGTGACCTGAACTCCACGACCTACACAATTACAAACCTGTATGCACCCAACTCGGGCCAATCCAAGTTCCTCCACAAGACTTTTAAAAACATCGAGGCACAAAAAAGAGGAGCAGTAATTGTTTGCGGGGACTACAACATGACCCCAGACTCGGTTATGGACACAACATCACAACCTAAGAGACGCCCACCTGATCTACAGCCGCTGTTGCGGAAACATTTTCTGTACGACGCATGGAGATGCCTTAATGCGAACAATAAAGACTATTCTTTCTTTTCCCACAGGCATAACACCTACAGCAGAATAGACTTATTTCTGGTAGATAAACGATTATTGTTTCAGTGTAAAGACGCCAAGATCCATGACATCACCTGGTCGGACCATGCACCGGTGGAGCTTCAAGTGGGGACTCCATCTAACAGAAATTCCTTTGTATGGAAAGCAAATCCCCAGCTCCTCCGGCATGGTCCGACCAGGAAATATATTGAGGATAAATTGAAGGAATTTTTTGCAACCAATAGCAACTCTGTATCAGACGCCTTTGTACTATGGAATGCCCACAAGGCATTCACCAGAGGCATAATGATGCAGCAAGGGGCAAGACTTAAGAGGACGAGGCAACTGCAAACCACAAAACTGCTGAACCAGATACATGAGCTAGAAACACAAAACAAATCCAACACCACACAATCACTTACAGATCAAATAACACAGCTACGCCTGGAACTAAGAGTAATTCTGCTGGGGGATTATGAAAAATCCTCCAGGAAAATGAAATTAGCTTACTACACCAGTGGCAACAGAGCTGGTAAATTACTCGCCTCTAAACTAAGAGGTCACAGATACAAAACTCACATCTCACACGTATTCCACCCTAAAACAAAGAACAAATTACAACACCCACAGGATATAGCAGACGCATTCAGCTGCTACTATAGCACGCTATACAATCTCAAAGATGATAACGACACACACCAACCACAACCTGAAGAAATTAACCAATTTCTTAGTAAAGTACACCTTCCTAGCCTCACACCAGAACACATTGAATCTCTCAATGCCCCCATAACAGACACAGAAATTCTCCAAGCAATTAAACTATTACCGCTAAACAAAGCTCCAGGACCAGATGGTTTCTCAGGAGAGTATTACAAGACCTATCAACACATACTAGCTCCACAACTGGTGGACGTATATGGTTCTGCAGTTGCCTCCTCCTCGTTCCCACAGGAAATGTTGTCAGCCACCATAGTCGCGCTACCTAAGCCAGGTAAAAATCCAGATTCCCCGCAGAACTTTAGACCTATCTCATTGTTAAATAACGATGTTAAACTGTATGCAAAACTGCTAGCTTCAAGGTTGATAGATATATTACCGGAAATTATAGACAGGGATCAATCAGGATTCACAAAAGGCAGGCAAACTTCGGACGCAACAAGACGCTTGGTGAACATAATACATTTAGCTAACAAGACTCAAATGCCTTCTCTGCTCCTAGCTTTGGATGCAGAGAAGGCGTTTGACAGGATCCACTGGCTTTTTTTGGAAAAGGTCTTAGAAAAGTTTGGCTTCACGGGTGCAATTTACTCAGCTATAATGGCCTTATACTCAAACCCATCAGCGCAGGTCCTAGTAGCGGGAACAATGTCCAAGTCATTTAAAATCACCAACGGGACTAGGCAAGGGTGCCCAATGTCCCCACTAATATTTAATTTACTTATGGAACCATTAGCTTCGTATCTGAGATCACACACTCATATATCAGGCCTACAGATAGGGGGGAAAAAAACATGTTATAAGCCTCTTTGCAGATGACATTATATTGATACTGACCAGACCCAGCACCTCATTGGCAGAGGTACATCAAGCACTACACGCATTTAACAGAATCTCATACTATAAAGTCAATGAATCCAAATCATTCATACTAAACCTTGGGATCCCAAAGCATACCAAAAACAGATTAGAAACACTTTTTCCCTATAAATGGAAGAACGATGGGGTTAAATATTTGGGGATCACACTCACCTCCAAAGTTAGCGAACTTATCTCAGCCAACTACAACCCCTGGATCAGATCACTCCAAAACAAACTACAGGCCCTAGCAAAATTCGAATTATCATGGTTAGGAAGGATTGCAGCTTTTAAAATGCAAATCCTACCCCAACTGCTCTATCTATTTAGGACCCTCCCCATTCCAATTCCTAACTCATATTTCCAAACATTACAGCCCATACTCAACAGGTATATCTGGCAGGGCAAGAAGGCCAGATGTGCATTTAGCAAACTGACGAAACATAGATCAGCTGGAGGGGTGGGGCATGTACATATTCAGGACTATTATTACGCAACAGTTCTAGCACAGGTCAAAAGTTGGATGGACCCAGTGACAGAACAAACTGCAATATGGCATACAATAGAACAACATCAAGTGGAGACAGGAACATTAAGGGACTATGTCCTAACAGCACATCTTAACCACTCACTAGACAATAAACAATCCCCCACGATACTGGCAGCCATGAGAGCATGGACCTACCTGAGGAATAGATACCCAGAGAAAGAGAACTACCAACCTTTAAAAACCCCTATCTCTTCACTCACACATCTAATCCCAAACATCAATCTAAACATATGGAAAGGAAAGGGCATCCGTTTTGTAGAGGATATAACAACAGGAAACACAACCAAAGCCTTCAGTGCCTTGCAGGAAGAGTACTCCTTACCAGATTCTGAGAAATACAGATATTTACAAATTTCCCAGCTCATTAAAAAGAACAGGATCACAGCAACCATGGTACCCCCTAAGACACACCAATATTTCATGCAAACAAACACTAGGCAGAAAGGAATATCCACGATATACATGGGACTCCAAGACAAATATGAGTGTGAAAGAAATCAAAATATGACAGCCTGGGAAGCAGACATAGGGGCAACCATCTCAGTGACAGAGTGGGCAATGGCGTTTAGACATACATTTAACTCCACTAAGAGCACAAATCTAAGGGAGATGCAACATAAAATATCCCTTCGGTGGTATCTGACCCCCAGCCGATTAGCCAAAATCTATCAAAACACAACACCTGAGTGTTGGAGAGGGTGTGGTGGGTATGGCACGTTATGCCATGTACTTTGGAGCTGCCCAAAAATTAAACCCACATGGTCACAGGTGGAGGGAATCATCACAGAAGTCACTGGTATGAGGCTTAGCCTGACACCAGCGATAGCAATACTTTCCATTGGACTAGTCAATATCCCGAAAAATCACAGAACTATTGTATCACATATTTTATTGGCCACCCGCCTAGCAACTTTAAGATACTGGAAGAAAATAGAGGAGTGGGCATTCTTAGGCAGAATGCATGTGCATATAGACCTCTTTAGGTAATGCCCGTATGTAATGCGGAGTCTCCATGACTGAAAGACAAAATTCAATTAATAAAAAGGAGTGGACCAGGGACAGTAAGGTTGGAGAAAAAAACAAAAAAAAAAAGTTATATGATGCTGGGCATCCTCTAGCAGGGAACTGAGGCAAGCTCTGACTTGCTGTAGCTTCTTATCCACACTGGATCCTCTACAACTGGGCAAGACTGAGGCCTCGTTCAAACTAGCAGCTGCACCGAAAGCTTGGCCGCTTGTGTACCCTGAGAGCACAGCACCACAATGCAGTGGTGTAAACTTAACAGAAAACAAGGCAATATGCATGGTCTTTGCGTCAGGATTGCACTGGGCAAGGCCACCCAGCACATCCTAATGTAAATGGTGTGGCCCTGCTGTAAAAGGTAATGCCGGAGGTCAGCCTTAACCTATACATAGGATAATGTTAAATATTAAAAAAAAAAAAAAAAATCCTACCACTGTATACCTACAAAAAGTGTTCTAGCTAATACTTAAACATTGTTTTTTTTATCCAAATCAATATGAAAAAAAGGGAAGAAGATTTAGGTAAATAATTTACATTAAAGTACTTGAACTTCACCACTCTTCAACCAGCTATGGGCCTAGTAATACCTTTGTTATTACTTGATGCTAAAATTATATTTCTCCTGTAAAAAAAAAAAATCCCTCTTTTGGCAATACAGTCTTGCAAAACATTTCCCCCCATTTACTGTATTGTAAAGCCTTCACCCTTTCTTACTCTTCTAAACAATGGCAAAGTTACACTTTGGACAGGAGTCACATCATATAGACAATATATATATATATATATATATATATATATATATATATATATATATAGATATATATATATATATATATATATATATATAGATAGATAGATAGAAGGAAAATGCATGGGAGCACCAGCTATGAACTTATTTCATTTCCAAATGTGTTGATGTATACTGGTGCCTACAAACCCAAAACTACCACAATATTTGTCTGAATCCAGAGGATTATCAAGTCATGCAATACAGTCTCTGCATCGTAATGCCAAGGAGATGATGGTAAACATGACCCTCCCATCCAGCCCAACCACCTAGCAGGAGCATGTATGCTAATCTTTGTAATGATGCCAAAAGATGCAAACTTAATAAACGAAACTAGAAAGAATGAATAAATGAAACTAGAAAGATACTGAAGCATAACATCTAGCCTTTGCTTAAATTTAGGAGGCAAACACACAATGTAAAAATAAGCCTTCACTGATGTGTCACGTCAACTCAATCATGCTTCCTAGATTCAGAGCTCATTCTCACCCTATCCCCTGAAATTCAAATCCTTGACAAAGTGTCAAGCATTGCCCTTCACCATGAAGAAGATTTACTAAATAAAATAATAATAATATTAATATTAATATTAATAATATTAATTATTAATAATAATAATAATAAGGCCCCATTCACACCTGGGCATTTTGTAGCTTGAAGCCTGAAGCTACAAAACGCTGGAGGGGAAAAAAAAAATCAATTATTCTCTACGGAGACGGTTCACATCTCCACTCCAAAACGCCTGAAGCCAGAATCTCTAACAAGTTCTGGAACTTTTTTTTTTTTTTTTAGGCAAAATTGGGCGTTTTTCTTCTTTTTACATTGGTGACCTTTTGCCTTGCACAAAATTGCGGCAAAACGCTGTAAAAAACGCTGCAAAATTGCGGTCAAAATGCAGCAAAAATGTTCTGCCAGAAATCGCTACGCTCTGGTGTGAATGGGGCATAAGAGCAGGAAAGTAAACTGCAAGGGAATGACCGGACCATCTGTTTGCATATTTGAGTAAACGGCAGCAAATCAAAGAACCCCTCCCAGTTATCATACATTGATATTCAATGCATACAGTGCTCTCCTAGTTTGCCATGTGTCTTAAACATACAAATCATCTTGCTTCATAGCATACAGTTTCTAAAAGGCAAACCACAGAAGATGCACACCAAATACTTTTGATACGTCAGGCTTAAAGGCATATGCAAAGAAAAAAAAAACCCTGTATGCTTTGCTGTCATATGCAAAAATCCACTTACAGTATCTGAGTATTTTCCACTGAAACCTGTATTTCATATATCAGTGAATAGAAACTTGTGCTCAGACTAGTGTTTTATTATTTGGCATAGACACAAAGATTTGCACATGCAGAATACAATACAGTGTATGAATTGCTGAGGCTTTTAGAAAAAGAGCTTTTAATCTCCTTTAACAGATGCACCCTTGATTCAGTGTATGTTATGTGCATTTAAGAATACCAGCAGTATTTGGACCTAAAAGCTATGGTAAAACACAATTTTTTATATCAGCCCTGCCAAGAAGATGGAAGCACCCCATTAATACATTTTAGACTTATACAATGCAGTCTGTGCATGAAAATTCACACACATTGTGGGTAAGTTATACATTCTATGGGCATGTATTTTGCTCATGTACTTGGCATTGACAGACAATCATGCACTCATGTATCAGGCCCAGTGAACCCTGTCAATTTGCAAAATTTTAAAAGCTCTGGGATTCGGAAAAAAAATTTCCATTATAATGTGTGAACCTTGCTAAAGGGAACCTCTACTGAGAAAAATGTGAAGGCTGCTATTGCTGACCATTTACTAAAAAATCTGCTTGTAGTTTTACCAATTTTTGAGTAACTGACCTGGAAAAGAAATGTGACATGCAAGTTAGAATATCATCAGAACTCTAGATCAATAATACAGAAGGACAGCAAGGCTACATATTACTTTTAGTTCAGTCAAAGGGAAAAAGTACAATGGGGTGAACTCTTGTAAACAAGGTTTTTAAAACATAGAAAATGTATTGTTTAACCGCTTCCCGCACGTCGCAGAATGGCACGGCTAGGCAAAACCACGTACAGGTACGTGGCCCTAAAAGCCTAGCCGTTTTAGTTCAGCCCGTGGCAGCGGGTCCAGCAGAATCGCCGCTGGTGTCCCGCGATTGGGTCACAGCGCTGAAGAACGGGGAGAGGTATGTGTAAAACAAACCTCTCCCCGCGCTTCCTACTCTGCCTGTCATTGATCGGCTGTTCCCGGTCATCGGGAAAGCCGATCAATGACGTCAGACGTCAGCACCGCCCCCTAATGTAAACAAAAAAAAAAACAACACACGCCACACACCATAACCCCCCTCCCCCGCCCCCTAGTGGATACTGCCAGTGTCATTTATACAGGAATCAATGCATTTAAATAGCATTGATAGGTAAATGACAATGGTCCCAAAAATGTGTCAAAAATGTCCGATGTGTCCACCATAATGCGGCAACAATAAAAATCACTGACCATATATATAAATAAAAAAATGCTATAAAATATCCCCCATTTTGTAAACGCTATAACTTTTGCGCAAACTAATCAATAATCGCTAATTGCGATTTTTATACAAAAATATGTAGAATAATAGTATCGGCCTAAACTGAGGAAAAAAAAATTTTTGATATATTTTTGGGGGGATATTTAAAAAAAAAAAAAACATTTTTTTCAAAATTGTCGCTCTATTTTTGTTTATAGTGCCTATAAAAGTCAAAAGAAAGCTCTATTTGTGGAAAAAAAGGACGCCAATTGTCAGTTAAAGCGACGCAGTGCCGAATCGCAAAAAGGGGCCTGGTCCTTTGGCTGATTGGTCCGGGGCTGATGAAGGTTAAAAAATGGTGGTTGGAACCATATATAAGACAGTAACTACTATAGTATGAGAGAAACACTATAGCTTACCCATCTTTTTGAAGGTGGTTGGAGGTACTCTGGAACAGAAAAAAAAACAAACAGTCTACAGTTCGAGAACATAAACAAAGCAAACATATGTGTCAACATAGGGAACATAACAGCCAAAAACGTGCACATTACCAGTACTGTGACATCCAATATTTAAAAAAAAAAAAAAGTAAAGTGAACTGAACAGGTAGAGAGACGCATATCCAATTTGAAAAATGACCATGTAGTTGGAAAATCCTCTAGGCTCAAAAAGTCCCTCACAAGGATCCCCAAAACAAGTTACAATCTGCATAACATATAGATTTGTTATATGTTGTTATATTCCAGTATATAAAGTTAAAAAATATGTAGTGATGTACTAAGGGTTTCATGTTGCTCTAGGGTTCCTTTTTATGCGTTATTACTGAAAATGTATCTTCTCGTAGGACTAACATTCCTACTTTGCTTTATGTTGGGCTTTTTGAGTTTTTGTTTTGACTTTTTCCAGATTTTCCACCTATGTGGTGATTTTTCCACCTGGATGTGTGTCTCTACCTGTTCAACTTCATCTTTTTTCTTTCATGATCTTGTGACACTGTACTGGTATGTGCATGTTTTGGCTGTTCCAAGTGATGCACATATGCTCTGTTTATGTTCTTGAACCGTAGACTTTGATTTTTCTGTTCCAGTGTACCTCCAACCACCTTCATCTCCTTCATGCCCCTGAAGACTTTTTTAGGAAAGCCTGAAAACATGACCTGTTGGGGCGCCTTGAGGACTGGAGTTGAGAAAACACTGCTGTAGACAAGCAGATTAACTCCCACTTCAGGTAAAAAAGGGTCAGCTTGGGAAATGATACAGATTTTAAAACTACAAAACCTTCTTAGGTTTAGAAGACTTGTCAAAGGAATTTGTAAACGTTTTACCTTCTTAATATGCATGTCTTCCAGCAGAAGGCTTTTCTCTTTCAAATCAGGTAGAAACTCCTCGATAGCTGCCTCCTCTTCTTCCTCATCATCATCTTCATAACTGCCTGTACTTTTTCGACGGTTTGCCTCATTTACATTGATGATCTGTGAAAACAAAGTGCTCAAATTAGCATAAAAACATGCAAGAACGGCAGGCAGAATGAGCAAGTTGCAGCATAAATCTATTGATTTTGGTTTTGAAGAATTGGATATTTCACTAGTATTTTCCCTGAGACAATCTGGACATGATATTTTTACAGCTCTTTATATATTAAATATAGCTTAGGATACTCCCAAATGAATTAGCAGCTAAACTGTACCCACACAAAAAGAATAAGCCCTCAAGCTATAGTACAACTATGTTGATGTTTGTATTGTTATGCAAGCCATGATGATAGAGATCAAATTGAAATGCAGAAACTAAAAAACAGATTCACAACATAAATCAGCAATTCAAAATGACATTTTCCTTTGCTAAACTTCTGTAAAGATGTATTTTTTTTTTTTTATTCCAATTTAAAAAAGCATTACATTATATACAATATATATATATATATATATATATATATATATATATATATATATATATATATATATATATATATATGAATCTTCTAGGGTGCATGTATTGGTTAGAGGTAAAATTATTGTTAGAGAACCGTTGTTGCCAAAAAAAAAATAGATTTGGGAAAATTGGCCAGTTCACCATGGTCTATGCTGATCATTAAAACTGTAATTTACAATGAATGCTTAAAACTACATTAGGTAACAGTGATCTGAAGGTCAAAACAATAAAAGATTTTTGGGTCTAATCTGCTTCGACATGGCGCTATTTGCTGAAGTAAATGAATCCAAATTATTTGTTTAAAAAAAAAAAAAAAAAGGATCTACCTGGACATAAGGTTCCTGGGCACCGCTAGCAATATAAAGGATTTTGATATTCATTGGTTTTTGCTTATTCTTCATTGTAGCTGTTCAAAGCACCTCACTTCTGCAGACATGTGGTTTCTAATCGGAGTAGCACAGCTCCTCCAACGGAAAGTTTCACTTTGCCTACTACAATTTATACTTTCCATTTCCTGAATGGAAGGAGGAGTTTAGTGCATGAAACAACTTGCCTGGCACTCTGTTCAATTCTGTGTTTCTACTGCTGCTCTGGCCAACCTCCAAGTATCTGATACAAGAGTGGCAGAAAAAAAAAAAAAAAAAAAACACCAAACACACGCTTCCAGTAAGAAAATATAACCTTTTTTTCTCTTCTTCTTGTCTATTTTTTTGCCATGGTCTGCATTTTTATCCATATGCATGGAAACATTTAGATTGATGAATTCATGATCATTTCTTTTCAGCGAGGCTGCAGTCATAATGCAGTCACTATTTGAAATTTATCATATAGATCTAGTGCCAACACATAACAGGGTTGCCAGAATATAAATGCCAGACTTTCATCTTAATACAACTTTTCACCCACATATTAACATCTTATATTATTTATTATCTTGAAAGAAGTTTACTTTGCCTTATTAATGCGTTTTTATTCCTGCATTGAATAAAAGACCTAGATAGACTTTTTTTTTTTTTGTTCTCCATTATTATTATTATTATACAGGATTTATATAGTGCCAACAGTTTGCACAGTGCTTAACAATACAAAAGGGGTAGTACAATTACAACGCCATTCAATACAGAAAGAATAGGAGGGCCCTGCTCATGGAGCTTGCAATCTACTTTTTTTCCCCCCCATTTTTTCCATTTGAGTGAAGACAGAAAGAAAAAAAAAAAAAAATGAAAAAACACACACAACTCAAAGCAATCCACTATCAGAACATCCGTTTTAGACAGTTCATTCCTCTGTGTTTAGTCTGTTACAGAGCACGTGAAAATGTACGTAGTATAACCAAGGTTTCATCCAAATACACAGTGGAAAGTAAAATACCCTAACTAAGATGAAGGTATGTTATCTAAAAGCCTGCTAAACAAGGCAATGAAATGAAACCCCCCCCCCCCCCCCCCTATTTTTTTTTTTTTTTAAACAAAACATACCATACTTACCTCTACTGTGCAGTTCATTTTGCACAGTGTAGCCCCCCCCCCCCCGATTCTCGTTTTGTGGGGTCCCCCGGCGGTGCTCGCGGCTCCTCCCCGCATCGGTAAATCCCCTGAGAGAAGCGCTCTCCCTGGGGGTTACCTTGCGGGCGCACTCCCGAGTCTGGCATTTGCGTGCATAGGACACAGAATGCCGGACTTGACCACGCCCCCCACCGCATGCGTCATTGGATTAAATTGACAGCAGCGGGAGCCAATGGCTGCACTTCTATCAACCTATCCAATCAAGAGCCGAGAACCCCAGGCAGAGAGGTAGAGCTCATCTACGTGGAGGGAACAGATGGGCTCAGGTGAGTAAAACAGGGGGGGCTAGGTGGCCGGTCAGTACGAGATGCATAGGATGCATTAAGGTGAAAAAACATGAGGGTTTACAACCCTTTAATATATTCTTTGCATTAGGGTAAAACCTTCTGGGTGCCCTCTCCCCCCAGCTCCCCTTTATACTTACCTGAGCCTCGTCTTGATCCAGCGATGTGCATGAAAGCAGCGACTTCTCCAAGATCTCTCTCTGCTCACACAGCCCATTACTTTAACTTAGGAGGTGGGGTGGCATTACTGGCTGGTGACCCTACTGACCACAAGCAATTCCTTCACTGTGGAGGAACTTCCTCTAACTCTTCTGTCTATGGGACAGGGAGAGAAGGGAAATCGTTCTAATGGGAGACAAGAGGACAAAATAAAACTGGTCAGGGGTTATAACCCTCCCTTAGGCCCCTTTCTCACTGGGGCAGGGAGCCGCGGTGACGGTAAAGCAGCGCTATATATAGCGCTGCTTTACCGTCGTTTTAACCGCGGTATTCGGCCGCTCACGGTGCGGTTTTACCCCCTGCGAGCGGCCTAAAAAGGGTTAAAGACCCCCGCAGAGCGCGGCGCTTTGCGGCGGTATTGCCGCGGTTTCCCATTCAAATCAATGGGAAGGAGCGGTATAGGAGCGGTGAAAACCGCTCCTATACCGCTCCAAAATGCTGCTAGCAGGACTTTTTTTGCCGTCCTGCTAGCGAACCGCTCCAGTGTGAAAGCCCGCCGGCTTTCACACTGGAGTGAATGGGGCAGGATTTTTTCAGGCGGTATACAGGCGCTATTTTTAGCGCTGTACCGCCTGAAAAACGCCCCAGTGTGAAAGGGGCCTTACTATAAATCAAAAAAAATTAAAAAAAGGAAAAAAAAAGAAAAATTTGCCTTTAGTTCTACTTTAGTTCAGGGGTGCAAAGCTAGGCATAGTATGGCAGACAGCTTCCTTAGCATCTAGTCAGAATCTCCAAAACACTGATCAGTGGATGGTGGTTCAGAGGGGCAGAGCAAGTTGGAGAGCTGCAAAGTAAAGCTGGCATAGGTGGCAAAGTTCGAACAAATTAGAACAGTTTACATAATCATCAAAAGCAAATTTCATCCCATATGAATTCATTCAAAACTAATTTAGGGATCAGTTATACTTGTATGGCCGTCTAAAGAGCGATCCACGGTGGAATGCTTTTCAGAGGGGAGTTTGAAAGGTGTCCTGTTTTAAGTCTGGAAAGCACACACCATCGTGCTGCAACCGTGGGCATTACATGTGGTTGCAAGAAAGTGGTGGTGCTGCCCTATTCACTTTAATGGGTCATGTTTAACAGTGGTACTGCTTGTCGAATGCAACAAGGGGTACAATTTTTAAAAAGGTGAGAAGAGGTCGGGGGCGTAAAACTGCTCCCTCCCTAGTGACCACAAGTGTAAAGTAGGTCTTACGCCATTGTCTCAGTAGAAAACAAAACATTTACAATGCATCGACCTGAGTATCCAATGAGGAAAACAGTAGAAAACATTGCTAATTAGTTTGTCTATTGCAGATAGTGTCACTGTAAAATGTACAAAAAATGAATTACAATAAAAAGATCCTTATAGTACATACAACTCAAGAACAACATTTAATATAGTGCAGTTTGCCAGTCATTATATGTGGTGGCTGCATTAGTTTGCTTTTTTACCACCTCAAGATCTTGCCAGCTACACATTTTCTATCCTAGAGTGACTACACTGCATCTACGGAACAGCAGCATTGTCACATTAGGACTGGACTACAGAACACCACCTCCTCATCTCCATAAAACACAGAGAAAGGGGTCCTGTTGTTCACAGAGGTCAACTCGGCAGAAAGATCAGACTTTTTGAGATAACACTGTAGATTGCACATTAGGATGCTGAATTTCTAGCAGGATCAATTGCTACTTTTTTTTGCACTTATTGAACAGGTAGACAAAAATGCTGGAAAGTATATTTAACAGACCAAAAGGAAGCAAATACGAGAAGCTCTTTGTGATATTATTTAATCTTATTACAGGTACTTAAGTGTTTAGATACACTTTAATTTATGAAGAGCACACCACTGCCACTCCAAGGTTCGCAGGACAAATATATGAGATAAAAATATGGATGTGCACCAATTAGATTTAGGTTGAATCAGCTGATGAGGAAGTTGCTGTGCGAGGTCCGCCACAGACAGCTTGAATTCAAAAATTGCCCAAAATGGGTGGAAAATTATGGGCGCAACAGTGATGGCATCCTTTCCAATGACGTCACTTTTCCATGGTGCCACTGGCAGTTGCATGAGATGTTTATTTCCACAATTCGTGTAAACAGATATAAAACCTGCAAATCAATCCCTCTTACTCTAGATTGGTTTCTATTGAAAACGGTGAATTATCATACTAAAACCATTCATAACAAATATTGTCTAAAAAAAAAAAAATCACAAAATAAATCTATACGGAGTACATTGGGCACTTAAGTCGGCCATAGATGGAGCAATTTTCACTTGATTCCCCCATCAACACGGACTGTTGAATCCCTCCCGTGGGGCCATTATATTCAGTGTATATAATAGCCACTAGCAATAATCGAACGTAAAATCTGACAGATGGATCAATTTGGGTACAACCAACCTATCAACTTGGGTACATTCAGCCTGCCTATACATGGTTCAAATCTTGGCCGGTCCCTGCTGAACGGGTCAGGATTCAAACCATCCATCACCGGCTTTATTGTGGCATTGGTCACACAACTGCAAATCACCTTACAATTACTCATGCAGCTTTAGGTTTGTGAACAAAAATATAAAAATTTGTAATGAGGTCATGCTTCTGAATCCTCCATCTGGTCCAGGGGTGTCCAACCTTTTGAACTTCCTGGGTCACATTGGTCTTGGGCTGCACGTAAAATGAACAATAAGGACTGCAGATGAGCAGAAAAGTCGGGCAGATTACTGATCTAGATAAATGTACCGGAGTAGTAAAATACATTTTTTGTAATATTTTTTTATTATAAAAGTAAGAGGGCAAGATAAAACTAGTGCAATATTGGACACTGCTTTTGATAAATGAATGCATGGATACCTGGTTGGATGGATTTAATGGAAACTCTCAATGAAGTCTCAAGGTGCTCAGCAGATATTTTAGTTCTAATTCTACACTTCGTGTGCTTCATCCTTGAAAATAGTTGCTTATAAATATAGGTGCTGCTGAAAACTGGTGAGATGAATAAGGCATGATTGTAAAGAGGAGGATATTTTTCTTTGGGAAAATAAAACATAAAAAATTCCAGTGGAGAGACACAGTCAAATTTTTCTTCAGCCGCATGTGTTCTCCAAGTGTAAAAGCATTTTTACAAATCAACATTAAGCAAGTTTACAATTTTGTGTTGGGCCACAGGTTGGACCTACCTGATCTGGTCGGTTTGTCTCATCTCCTGTCTAGAAGTTAAAAAAGAGGCCTTGGTTAAGAATGGTTACCTAAAACTCTTAATTTGTGCAGTGTGCAAAGTGACGTAGGCCATTTATACTAAGGCTACATTTCTACTAGTTCAACTTGTCATGCGAGTTTGGACACATTGATTTCAATGGCACCCGTTCCCATCTATGCAACTTTGAATATCAACATTAAAAAAGGTTCCTGCACTACTTTGATCCAGAGAGTCTAAAGTCGCATCAAAGTTGCACTCCACTCTAAATCATGCAACTTTGGGGTTGCAATAGTGGAAACATAGCCTTACCTTTACTTGACCAGGTGAAGATCCCAAACTGATAAGCTGCGTTGGCGACTACTTCCTTTAGGCTGAGTTCACACTATTGCGAATTGGATGTGGTTTTCTCCGCATCCAATTCTCATGTCAGGAGTTTGTGACCAGCTCTCAATAAAGGAGTCCTGTGCATCTTCTGGTCCATTTAAGGTCCAAATTAAGCCAAAAATTTGGACCAAAATCGCATCTGAAACATTGAACAGGGATGCACCGCACCCCTGCTGTGAGCCGCTCTGTACAGCAGTGTGAATCCAGCCTGAAAAGAGAAGTATGGGGTTACATTTTTTTCCAGAATTATACTTGCCTAGCTAGATTCAGCATCTAAATACGGCAATATTATAAAAGTAGTCCTTTGAGCACAGTCTCTATATTATTGCAGCAGCGCTTTTGTCCTTATTATCACCCAGGACCAATTGGTGAAAAAAAACAAAAACAATCAAATCAGTTGAATCAATACCATCTGATAAAAGACGTCCCCACGCAGTGGTCCCTTATATGAAATAGTGACAGCTTCCACCGTATATTTCCAACAGATCTTTCACCACGTGCAGAATAAACTCCCCTATGGGGATGCACTCACCAGACCAACGATCAATAAAAGCCTTTGAAATAAGATCACTATGCATCGGCGTTCCTCCACACTCTATCTCCTTTGCAGTCACAATAGCCGGACCATACACCAATTTTCCTCATAAAAACAAAGGGGTTGCAATAGGGTAATACGGTTTCAAAAATAGCCTTTATTAAAGTAAAAACCTTCCCCCCCCCTAGTACAATCTGCGTACCATAAATCAATTAACTTTAAGCATTTAAATGTGTATGCCACTGTGCCTGATGTTGTGCGGTCTCCTCTGGAACTGATGTGTCTCTGGCTGTATAGAACAGCACTGCGATATCCTGTTTGTCCCCTGGAGCGCACACGCTGAGGCGCACACACGTCACTTCCGGTCTGTAGATCACCGCCCTGACGTTTCGTCGTAATCTGACTTCCTCTGAGGGCATGATCTACAGCCGGACATCACTTCCTATATACACCCGGGACTAGATTCATCCAATCACCTGGTTGAATAGGGGAGATTGATGTGGGAGCTATGCAATCAGAGCCGCCGCCCGCTGCGCTCGTCCACATGTAGACAAATTGTGTGTTCAGCTGTGTCAGCAATGCAAGCTAATCCATTATTACATACTGTGCGGCCCCCGTCACTACCCTCACAAAATCAGGCTGACAGTTCCGCACACATAGCATTATACATGCAACATTCAATATTGTGCATAATTATATACATACATGGGTCATTTATTGTATATACAAAAACATTGCATTCATATTAATTAATAATATTGGATTGTCCCATTCTTTTACCATCGAAAATTAGTTTGTTTGTATTCCACTATTACTAGGTCATTACTGGTGTTATTACTGGGCGCAACGTCCTACATATCATATACACCTCTGCTAGTAAAATAGTGGACGATGATCGGCCGACCATCCCATGGTGTATGGTGGTCAGTTATATAGATATCTGTCATTCACTCATTTGTTTTGCCTTACTAGATGTAAAATCTTCATTACTAAGGACAGGGCAATATGGAGTAAATATTCCTGCTTAACCAGTTCGCGCCCGCACTATAGCCGAAAGACGGCTGCAGTGCGGATGCTCCCTGCCGGGAGGACGTCCCTGGACGTCCTCCTGTTTACAAGCTCCCCGCGCGCCCTCGAGGGCGCGCAGCGGGGAAAATCTGTGTTGGCCGTGTCCGTCGGACACGGCCAATCACAGATCACTGTAAACGTAAACGTAATCACAGCGGCCGTTTACAGCGCGATCTCAGCGGCCAATGAGAGATGATCTCAAACATAAACATATGAGATCATCTCTCATTGCCGGCTTTCTCTCTCCTCACACAGAGACAGCGTGTGAGGAGAGAGAAGCGATCTGTGTCAATATCAGTACAGTGAGTAAAAAACACATTTTTACTGCCTCAGTACCAATAAAGTGCCATCTGTCAGCCCCATCTGTCAGTGTCATCTTGCAGTGCCCATCTGCCAGTGCCCATCTGCCAGTGCCAGCCCCATCTACCAGTGTCATCTGCCACCTGCCAGTGCCACCTGTCACCAGTGCCACGTATCAGTGCAATCTGTCAGTGCCACCTGTCACCAGTGCCATCTGCCAGTGCCACCTGTCACCAGTGCCACGTATCAGTGCCATCTGTCAGTGCCACATATCAGTGCCATCTGTCAGTGCCACCTGTCACCAGTGCCACGTATCAGTGCCACCAGTCAGTGCAACGTATCAGTGCCATCTGTCAGTGCCACCAGTCGTCAGTGCCACCTGCCACGTCAGTGTCACCTGCCACGTCAGTGCCATTTGTGATCAGCATGTCACAACGGTTATATTCAGCCGAGGAGGCTTATGACATTCTTGCGGCCGACGAGAGCAACGGGGAGCTCTCCGCTTCGGATTCCTCCTCCTATGCAGGTTCCGATTCTGACATGGACTACGAGCCTGTCATAAGTAGTGGGACAATGACAGCCTCAGAGGAGGAAGATGAGAGTCCGCCCGCCAGACGAAGGCGTACTGATGAGGCAGTGCCATCCACCAGTACCGCAGTGCCATCCACCAGCACCACAGTACCTCGGCAAAGGCCAAGTTCCAGTGGGGTGTCACCTCGGCCCCAAATGGTTAGGTCCCATGCAAGCCTTCCCTATGCCCTTCAGAACCCCTTGTGGCTTCCTCCTAATTCAGGAGAAGCTATTGTTCCCCCTTTCACTGCCCACCCAGGAGTCCAGGTGGACACAGAAATTTTTTCCCCGATGGATTTTTTCAATTTAATTTTTACCAATGACATGCTTGCATCGATTGTGGCCCAGTGCAACCTATATGCACAACAATTTATTGCAAGTAATCCCACGTCCTATTATGCCCGTCCCTATGAGTGGAGACCCCTGACAGTGGAGGAGTTTAGAATTTTTTTGGGCCTCACGTTCTGTATGGGACTAAACAATAAAAACGAAATCCGAGCTTATTGGTCAACCCTCCACATCTACCACATGCCCATCTTTTCTTATGTAATGCCCAGGACCAGATATCTGATGATTTTGAGATTCTTACACTTCAATGATAACACCCAGTGCCCTCCCAGCAATGACCCAAATTTTGATAAACTCTATAAAATTCGGCCGCTAATAAATTATTTTTCTCAGATCTTCCCCCAGTTGTTTACCCCAGACCAGAACGTATGTGTGGATGAGTCCCTGGTCAAATTTTCTGGCAGGCTGGGCTTAAAACAATTTATTCCCTCCAAAAGGGCCCGCTATGGGGTGAAAATGTATAAGTTGTGCGACCGAGCCACAGGTTATACATATTCCTTCATGGTGTACGAAGGGAAGGACACCCAGCTACATCCCCCTAATTGCCCAGAATACATCAGATCGAGTGGGAAAGTGGTTTGGCAACTCATAAACCCACTCCTGGAGAAAGGTTACCATCTCTATGTGGATAACTTTTATACAAGTTTGCCCCTGTTCCGAAACCTTCACAGGAAGAACACGCCAGCATGCGGCACCGTAAGGACGAACCGGAAGGGCTTTCCTCAAAGCCTCGTCAACAAGAAGCTGAGAAGAGGGGAGGCGGCGAGCTTACGCAATGAGGAAATTCTGGCTGTGAAGTGGAGGGACAGAAGGGATGTGTATATGCTTTCGTCGATCCACAACACATTTGAGGTCACCAGGAGGACTGGCCCAGTCGTACAAAAGCCACTGTGTATCCATGAATACAACAAGTTCATGGGGGGTGTCGACTTCAACGACCAGATGCTCGAACCTTATCTTGCCACAAGAAGAACATACCAGTGGTATAAAAAAGTTGCTATTTATTTCTTCAATTTGGCCACATACAACAGTTATATTATCTACCGCAACTCCACTGAAAGACCCAGACCCTTCCTTGGCTACAGGAGATAATCACCACTGCCCTTATATTCCCGAACGGCCCACCACAAAATATTCGATCCAATGTCATAAGCAGACTCTCTGAACGCCACTTTCCCGATAAAATCCCTCCCACTCCAACAGGCCAAAAACGTCAGAAAAAATGCCGGGTGTGCTCCAAACGAGGATTGAGAAGAGACACCACTTATCATTGTGTAGATTGTCCTTCCCAACCAGGCCTCTGCGTAGTTAACTGTTTCCGCCGTTACCATACTTCACTGAATTATTAGTGAAGTATGGTAAACATAACCCTCACTTCCTGCCATTTACCATCACACCCCTTATGCCTCTGCTTGCTCTGTAACTGACCCTGGCTTGTTGTTCGACAATGCTTCTGCCTACTGATTCTGTTTATACCTCTGCCTGATTTGGAACTGACCCTGGACTGTTATTTGACCATGCTTCTGCCTACTGATTCTGAACATACCTCTGCCTGATCTGGAACTGACCCTGGACTGTTTGACCATGCCTTTTGCCTGCCTCTTGGACTGATATGGTACCCTGCCAGTGGACTAGTGGGGTTCATAACACAGAGGTCTCACATATGTGAGGGGCTCCAGAATTGTTTTTTTCTGGATGAAGAAAACTTTCATTTGTTTTCTCATTCCTAGATTAGGGTCTGGAGGCTCGGAGGCTTCAAAGAGATTTGGGTGGGAGAAGCCTCTACCCCTGTCCCCATTCTGTCCAGAACGAGGCCCTACTTCTGCCTGCTCTGCCTGTAGGACCTATGCCATCATGCCTCTGCTTGTCGCATGTACTGACCACACCACGTGGATGGACCATGTTCCTGCCTACTACCAGCACCAATATTTTGGCACTGCTGACAATCTCTGCCTGCACTGACCCTGGACTGTATATGGACAGTATCCCTGCCTGCTGCCTGTATTGACTATGGACAGTATTCCTGCCTGTTGCCTGGAAAATTGTGTTCGCTTTTGCTGACCAAGTTCCTGCCTGCTGCCTGGACCAGTGCTATCCTCCTGTGGACAACTGCGCTACTAAAACCACAGGTAATCTTTTGTTTACTCTTTGCTAAGCAGAATGTATTTTGGGGTGTAATTCTTGGTATGTGCATGCTATGCATCCCTGGTACACCTCATGGTGTTCCTTGCATGTTGGGCCTTTGTATGTGGCCAAGCTGTGTAAAAGTCTCACACATTTGGTATCGCCATACTCAGGAGGAGTAGCAGAATGTATTTTGAGGTGTAATTTTTGCTATGTACATACTATGTGTTGGAAATATCTTATAAATGAACAACTTAGCGTAAAAAAAATGCGTTTCATTTTTTTTCCACATTTTCCCAAAACTTCTGGAAAAAAAATTAACCGTTCAAAAAGACTCATTATGCCTCATAGATTATACGTTGGGGTGTTAGCTTTCCAAAATGGGGTCACTTTGTGGGGGTTTCCATTGTCCTGGTGCTCCAGGGCCTTCAAAAGTGTAATAGGTGGTTGAGAAATGAGATGTGTCATTTATGCTTGTAGAACGCCTGATGGTGCTATTTCAATATTGGGCCTCTGTAAGTGGCCAGGCTGTGTAAAAGTCCCACACATGTGGTATCGTAATACTCAGGAGTAGCAGAATGTATTTTGGGGTGTCATTTGCGGTTTACACATGCCATGTGAGAAATTACCTATTACAATGAACATTTTGTGAAAAAAAAAAAAAAAAAAAAATCTTCATTTTGCAAAGAATTGTGGGAAAAAAAATGGACAACATCAAAAAGCTCACCATGCCTCTTACTAAATACCTTGGAATGTCTACTTTCAAAAAAAGGGTCATTTGGGGGGTATTTGTACTTTCCTGGCTTGTTTGGGTCACAAGAAATGAGATAGGTCACCAGTGCATCAGGTGTGATACATTTTTTATGATTCGCACCACCGCTTGTAGACTAACTTTCACAAAGACCAAATAATATCCACAAATTTGGGTTATTTTTACCAAAGATATATGTGGCAGTATAAATTGTGGCCAAAATTTATGAAGAAAAATTAATAATTTGCTAAATTTTATCACATAAACTAAGAAATTCGTTTTTTTTCAAAATTTTCGGTCTTTTTTCACTTATAGCGCAAAAAATAAAAAACCCAGAGGTGATCAAATACCACCAAAAGAAAGCTCTATTTGTATGAAAAAAAGGACAAAAAAAATCATTTGGGTACAGTGTTGCATGACTGAGTAATTGTCATTCAAAGTGTGAGAGCACAGAAAGCTGAAAATTGGTCTGGGCAGGAAGGGTGTTTAAGTGCCCAGTAAGCAAGTGGTTAAACAACATTTAATTCTCCATTATATATCCTATGCGTATTTCCTCAGTGAGTATCTCTGACTCGCTTTAGATTTCTTTATCAATCTCGCTCATAAATTCCAGGCTGATCGTACGTCAGTTGGCAATACCTCTAGTGTCCCCAAAAATGGGAATAATTAGTATAGCAAATACCGTCTATATGCCTATAATGTCCATAGGTCCTCTTTTGTTGTGCATTTACTGAGTGGATATACAAATCAGCGTCCCAATAAATATATGCATATAAATATAAATTTATAGATAAATAAATATCAATATGGGAGAAGGGGAATATTATAACTTGACAAACAAAGTAATGGTACAGGGAGTGTATATATGCATACACCATCTATAAAATCTATATAAAATGGGGCGCCGTATTACCCCCCATAGGGCCCAGGCCTATAACCATTCTTTAAAAACCGGATAAGAACTACAATATCTGGATAAAATTGACATGTAAAATTCTATAAATACCCAGATAAAAATCTAGATAAAACTTATTGTATAAAATTCCATTAATATCCAGATAAAACTTGCCATAAATTAAGAAAAGATGAATAAAATTGTAGACAAAGTGATACGCTTAAAACTGTGTATGTTAAAACTATTCTTCCATATAATAAAATTACTAATTCCAAGAGATGAATTAAAAATATATAAAAATATAATTCAAATTATTATATATATAAAATATTTAAAAAACAAAATTTCACATACCCACTAAAATCATACGCATAAGACTTCCGCAGGAGTTCACATATTTCATTACAAATTCACTGTACCCCCCGTGGTGTCCTATTGAAATGGGGCATTTATTTAGGCATCACTAATAAAACAATTTATGTCCAACTCTACGTTCAAACCTCTGGGTACTAATACGTCTGTGGCAAAGATCCATTGCGTTTCGCGTTTGGACAACTCGCGTATCATATTAATGCCCCTCCAGTGTGGTTTGATCTGTTCAATCCTCCATATTGTGTTTTATTTTAAAATGCAATGATACGTTGTGATCCTTGTATCCGATCTGGATATTGTGAATGTGCTCCTCGATTCTGATTCGTAATTTTCTTTTTGTTCGGCCTATATATAATAATCCACAGGGGCATTTTAGTGCATATACCACGTGTGTACTGTTGCATGTGATAAATTGGTTTGATGGAGAATGTTTGATTGTTTACTGGTGAAGAGAAGGATTCTAGTGCTCTGCATGGATTTGTCACTTCTCTGCACGCTTTACATCTCCTACATGCAAAAAACCCGTTTTGGTCCCAGAACGTAGGGGGACGTTTTGGTGGGTCTACTATTTTTCTTACAATTTTATCGCCAAAACGTGTTGATTTCCTGTATATAAATTGGGGTTTGGGTGGTAATTCGGTTTTTAGTTTTTTATCCAACAATAAAACGTGCCAGTGTTCTTTAAAAAATCGCCTCAATTTCGCGATACTGGGCATGGAAGCCTGAAATAAACCCCCATTCTTTATTGTTTACGGTTTTGATACCATTTATCGGTTCTTTCTATTTTGGGCTTTTCTTCCAAACATCTTGTTCTTGGTACATTTCCCACTTCCGTAATGACTTTATGTAGTACCTTTGAGTCATATCCTCGGGCTATGAATTTGTCTGCCAAGATTTTTGCCTGCGAGATGCAATTCACTTCTTCAGAGCAATTACGCCGCACCCTCATGATCTGGCCCTTGGGGATGTTACGTAGCCACTGAGGGTGGTGGGCGCTTGATGTGGGGAGATAGCTGTTTCTATCCGTCTTTTTAAAGAACACCATGGTTTCCAGCTTATCCTTTTTATACACCTTCACATCCAGAAAATGAATCTCTTGTTCGCTCCATTCTGAGGTTAGTTTAATGTTCCGATCATTGATGTTTAAAAACTTAATAAAATCACCCAAACCATTTTCTGTGCCTGCCCAGATAAAAAAAAAAAGAGGTCATCGATAAAACGTTTATAAAAAATGAGTTCTGATGGCTGCTTATTAAAAGTGAGGGTAGTGACGGGGGCCGCACAGCATGTAATAATGGATTAGCTTGCATTGCTGATACAGCTGAACACACAATTTGTCTACATGTGAGACGAGCGCAGCGGGCGGCGGCTCTGATTGCATAGCTCCCACATCAATCTCCCCTATTCAACCAGGTGATTGGATGAATCTAGTCCCGGGTGTATATAGAAAGTGATGTCCGGCTGTAGATCACGCCCTCAGAGGAAGTCCGATTACGACGAAACGTCAGGGCGGTGATCTACAGACCGGAAGTGACATGTGTGCGCCTCAGCGTGCGCTCCAGGGGACAAACAGGATATCGCAGTGCTGTTCTATACAGCCAGAGACACATCAGTTCCAGAGGAGACCGCACAACATCAGGCACAGTGGCATACACATTTAAATGCTTAAAGTTAATTGATTGATGGTACGCAGATTGTACTAGGGGGGGAAGGTTTTTACTTTAATAAAGGCTATTTTTGAAACAGTATTACACTATTGCAACCCCTTTGTTTTTATGAGGAAAATTGGTGTATGATCCGGCTATTGTGACTGCAAAGGAGATAGAGTGTGGAGGAACGCCAATGCATAGTGATCTTATTTCAAAGGCTTTTATTGATCGTTGGTCTGGTGAGTGCATCCCCATAGGGGAGTTTATTCTGCACGTGGTGAAAGATCTGTTGGAAATATACGGTGGAAGCTGTCACTATTTCATATAAGGGACCACTGCGTGGGGACGTCTTTTATCAGATCACATTGATTCAACTGATTGTTTTTGTTTTTTTTCACCAATTGGTCCTGGGTGACAATAAGGACAAAAGCGCTGCTGCAATAATATAGAGACTGTGCTCAAAGGACTACTTTTTCATAATATTGCCGTATTTACATGTTTTCACAATTTTAAGCAGCTGCTATCACCAGAAGTGGTGGACTACATTTATTTATAATTTATTTGTATATTTATACGTTGACATATATATTTATATATTTATTTTATCCATATTTAAGAGATGCATATCAATATAGCGCGGAGGGGTGAGCCATAGGGGCGGGCATTTTCGGCTTTCACTCTATTTGTTGCATAGATTCAGCATCTGTCTGATACTACATCTGTCCCCGACACCTCCAAGAGTGAGAACAGAGTGATCCAACACTGCAGATCGCTTGGTTCTCACAGCTCCCAAAGCAGAGAGCTGGTGAGCCCCCTCCGCTCACTGGAGCGCTGGGCTGTGGAGGGGGCGGGAGCGGCCAGCTTAGGCTTTCAGCTGAAGGCTGAGCTGGGTGCCGGTCCAGGCATGTGGGCGGATCCTGACTCGAGCCTAGACTGGCTCTGTGACATCATAAAACTTCAGCCTGCTGTAAACGGGTCACAGGAGTGTAGAAAGAACTGCACTTCAGGTGATCCACAGAAGTACAGCCAAACGAGCTTCAGCTGTACTTCTCCTTTAAGGTAACACTGACTGTCAAGTTTGGTAGGGGCCCACCAACCTCAAGAATTTCATCTTTGCTAGGAATGACAACTGTTTGTGACATTCAGGTTTGTCAAAAATATATGTGGCCTAATTACACCAAGCCTTTCATTTTATTCAGCCTGCAACTCCTTAGTATATTTCCCCTGCTCTGCCCAATCATTGTATTCTGTCTATGTCTACCAGCACTACATTGTAATATATATATATATATATCACACACACACACACACACAAACACATATACATACAGTATTGACCAGACTCAACAATGCAATTCACTGCCTCTGTACCAAGAGCATTAAATCTGAAGGCACATAAAAAAAAAAAGCACAGGCTAATGCAGCTCTGTGGTAACGAATTAATCCATTAATGTGTTTTTTTTTTTAAATACAAGCAGAGTAAGTGTCTGGATTTGACCTGATACCATACTCTTGCAGGGTTGGAGCATGAAAGGAAGATTATGCAGTACAAATAAAAAACAAATAGGGTGTTTTGGTGCACTGAGATAGAGCCACCCAGGTATACAATGAATAAAAGGCACGTGTAATTAAAAAGTCCTTAAAGTCCAATAAATCCAAAAGTTCACAAAAAGTTTGACTGAGTTGCAGCCGATTCATCAAGAGCTAGAAGATACACTGTGTAAATGCAAAATGGAAAAATTGAAGAATTGAAACAGAACCATCCAAGTAAAGCTTTAAAAAAAAAAAAAACACACACACACAATTATATATTATATATACATACACTGGTGTGAAAAAGTGTTTGCCCCCTTCCTCATTTCCTGTTCCTTTGCATGTTTGTCACACTTAAGTGTTTCGGAACATCAAACCAATTTAAACAATAGTCAAGGACAACACAAGTAAACACAAAATGCAATTTGTAAATGAAGGTGTTTATTATTAAAAGGTGAAAAAAAATCCAAACCATCATGGCCTGTGTGAAAAAGTGATTGCCCCCTAAACCTAATAACTGGTTGGGCCACCCTTAGCAGCAACAACTGCAACCAAGCATTTGCGATAACGTGCAATGAGGCTTTTTACAGCGTCCTGGAGGAATTTTGGCCCACTCATCTTTGCAGAATTGTCCTAATTCAGTTACATTAGAGGGTTTTCGAGCATGAACGGCCTTTTTAAGGTCATACCACAACATCTCAATAGGATTCAGGTCTGGACTTTGGCTAGGCCACTCCAAAGTCTTCATTTTGTTTTTCTTCAGCCATTCGGTGGTGGACTTGCTGGTGTGTTTAGGATCATTGTCCTGCTGCAGAACCCAAGTTCGTTTCAGCTTGAGTACACGAACAGATGGTCGGACATTCTCCTTCAGGATCTCTTGGTAGACTGCAGAATTCATAGTTCCTTTTATCACGGCAAGTCTTCCAGGTCCTGAAGCAGCAAAACAGCCCCAGACCATCACACTACCACCACCATATTTTTACTGTTGGTATAATGTTCTTTTTCTGAAATGCAGTGTTCCTTCTACGCCAGATATACTTGGACACACACCTTCCAAAGAGTTCCACTTTTGTCTCATCGGTCCACAGAATGTTGTCCCAAAAGTCTTGGGGATCATCAAGATGTGTTGTGGAGAAATTGAGACGAGCTTTGATGTTCTTTTTGCTCAGCAGTGGTTTTCTCCTTGGAACTCTGCCATGCAGGCCATTTTTGCCCAGTCTTTTCCTGATGGTGGAGGCATGAACGCTGACCTTAACTGAGGCAAGTGAGGCCTGCAGTTCCTTGGACGTTGTTGTGGGGTCTTTTGTGACCTCTTGGATGAGTCGTCGCTGCGCTCTTGGGGTAATTATGGGCGGCCGGCCACTCCTGGGAAGGTTCACCACTGTTCCATGTCTTCGCCATTTGTGGATAATGGCTCTCACTGTGGTTCGCTGGATTCCCAAAGCTTTGGAAATGGCTTTATAACCCTTTCCAGACTGATAGATCTCAATTACTTTCTTTCTCAATTGTTCCTGAATTTCTTTGGGTCTCGGCATGATGTGTAGCTTTTAAGGATCTTCTGGTGGACCTTACTGTGTCAAGCAGCTCCTATTTAAGTGATGCCTTGATTGTGAACAGGTGTGGCAATAATCAGGCCTGGGTGTGGCTAGAGAAATTGAACTCAGGTGTGGACAACCACAGTTATAGTATGTTTTAACAAGGGGGGCAATCACTTTTTCACACAGGGCCATGATGGTTTGGATTTTTTTTCACCTTTAATAATAAACACCTTCATTTACAAATTGCATTTTGTGTTTACTTGTGTTGTCCTTGACTATTGTTTAAATTGGTTTGATGTTCCGAAACACTTAAGTGTGACAAACATGCAAAGGAACAGGAAATGAGGAAGGGGGCAAACACTTTTTCACACCACTGTATATACACACACGCGCACACATACAGGGCTTTTTTTCAGCTGGAACTTGGTGGAACTCAGTTCCACCACCTCTGGCTCAGGCCCTCTGCTCCCTGCTCACCACTATCACTTGTAAACACAGAAGTCCTTCTGTGTTTACAAGTGTCAGCTTGTCTCCCAATGGCTCCCACAGATCTGATCTCCTGAGCGGCTCCCACCGAGTGCAGGATGGGGACAAGGGAGATGCAGATGCCCAGGGTGCAGTGCTGATCCCGACAACCCCCACTGGATGATCTGCCTGCAAGTGAGGAGGTAGAGCCACCCACAGTGTGTGGGTAGGTACTAGAGCAGGCTGGGAGCTTCAATGTAATACAGCAACACAAGTAAGACTTGTGGAAGATGGTAGAGCTTTTAGGGAGGGAGGGAGAAGATGAGGGCAGTGGAAGGGGAGTTGCATACAGAGGTCATAGCTGAAGAGGGGTGAAAGTGAGAGGGGGATGCAGAGGTAAGCAGCTGTGGAAGAAGGCTGAACTCTGCACTGTGTGTAGTGCACCCCTCAACTCTTCACTCAGTGCAGAATTCAGAGGTGCGCTGCATACAATGTACATAACACCCTCCGAACTCTTCAAGTAGCACATCTCTGAACTCTAACACCCAACCCGCCCCCCCCCCCTCCCGCAACTCTGTACTTAATACACTCCAGGAATAAGACCCTTCCACTGTTGGCGTAATTTGACCACACCCACTATTTGATGTGGTTCAGAGGGGGTGTGTGGGGGGTCATCGCCTGTTGAGTTCCTGCACCTATTTTCTGTATATACATACACACACACACATATACACATACACATACACAAACACACAAACATATATATATATAAATAAATATCCACAATTAAGCAACACACAAGAAACAGCTAGAAGAGCGCTCATCTAGCTACAAGCACCACTGTCTGGTTCATGTACGATCACGCTGACTGTAGATTCCTGGAGGGCTGTTCCAGGTTGAGCTGGTGGCTCGCAGCACTTCCTGGTTGGCTTGGGTCCACTGGGTGGGTTGGTGGAGAGGACGTCACAACTTCCCACCACTTCCTGTTACATTATCTCCGCCCACCGAAACTGACCAGGAAGTGCTGGGAGGCACCGGCACAGCCCAGGGCAGCCTTCCAGGGATCTACAGTCAGAAGGATCGGACTGTAAACAGACAGACAGTGGTGCTTGTAGCTAGTTAAGTGCTATCCTTGCGGTTTCTTGTAAGTTGCTTACTTGTGAAAATAAAATGGTTTGTTTTTTATGCTACATTTGGATTGTGCGGTTACCCTGCTTCCATTTTGTATACTGTACAAGGAGACAAGTACGTCATGTGCTAGCAAGAAACATGCTGATATTAAAAGAAAGACAAAGATGAGTTCATCATTGTTCCGCTTCCACTGTTCAGTCATAGGCTGGGAGGGGTATATGATGACCTGGGCTCAAAGGAAGAAAGTTAAAATAATGCTGGCCATTAGAGGACATCAAGTAGCAGAAAAAGTAGGAGAAAAAGTAGGAGTAGAAAGTTCTGGTTGCACTTGTGCCTATCCTGCCCACTCCAGTATAGGAAAGCTTGTACTTTGACACCCCTTCCTCCCCGTTTCTTGATGGCTAGCTTTGTGCACTGGCTTCTCCTAATGGGTCAGCATCCTAAACTGCAATGTGTACTTTGCCCTCTTTCCAGTCCATGAAAGTGACTTAAAGTGATACTAAACGCACTGTTTAATTTAAATTGTCCCTTCTCTTTCTGTATGTGGATGATGGGACTGTAATTATTTTAAATTAGGAAAAAGGTAAAGATGTTTTATCTAATCGATATACAGCTGTCACATGACTCAGCTCTTTCCCAGCCTGTCCGCAAGGGAAACATAAGCAGGAGGAGCTTCTAGTCCCCTGCCGCTGGTCGCGTGTTAAAAAAAAAAAAAAAAAAAAAAAAAACACAGCCTTTGAAATACAGAGTAACAATAAATATCAATTATCTGTGTTAAATTATCATACAAATATAGATTTGAAATCAAATTATTTTTTGGCAACATCATGATGTGGGCTGAGTTCTGCCGAACACAAACGGTGTCACACCCCTCCAGTCTGGGTCTTAGAATAAGAGGGAATTAAGATGTAATATCCCCCCCCCCCCATTGTGTTTGGCTGGCTAGTGGGCAAAGAGAGGAGGGAGTGGGTTGTCATTTACCAATGTGTATACTCTCACATATGTGACTCTATAGTCACATAGGCTGCTCAGATGTGATGGGGAGGAAATGCTTAGCATAGATACTCACTGAAAACTGAGCATGTGCAAAGCTGCCAACACTGCTCTGCAAAATCCCTAGCTGAATTGGGGACATGGGCAGAAGGGGGGATATAGAGAACAGCAGGATCAACCAGATTTTTTGTAGAATACAGAAAACTAATCTGACCGAGTAAGAACAGCATGCAATATAGCATTTCTTGATTTTTTTTTTCATGACATGATGTAGGTTTATTATACAGGATTTATATAGCGCCAGCAGTTTGCGCAGCGCTTTACAACATCAGGGAAGACAGTACAATTACAATACAATTCAATACAGGAGGGATCAGAGGGCCCTGCTCGTTAGAGTTTACAATCTAGAGCTGTCACAGTTTAGTGCAAAGAACACACTGGGATTAAAATAGACTTCATCTCAAAGAATAAAACACCTTCCTAAGAGCAGATACCACAACATGTCTGCTGTTATCAATTTATTAGCTAGAATAAAAAAAGCTGTTCAAAGCACCTCTTTGAATTTGCATCATATCCAAGTATACGCTGGAGAACTTATTCTTATTATTTCTTACTTAAGATGAACTCACCTCCCAGCTTTTGGTAGCGGGATCACTAAAAAAGTTGTCAATCATATCCAGTTCCTCTTTGTCTACCACCACAAAGCCTTGGTCTTTTGCATCTTTCCCATACACCTCTGGAGAACATTGGAGAAAAAACACGTACAGGTCATCCACCCTGTGGAAGAGAAGCGCACTCTATAAGTATTACAAAATAAAATAAAATGAGAGAGAATTTAAAATCAACCAAGCGATTGTTTTTCTTGTAAAAAAAAAACTTTAAATACTGCAGGAAGTGAGGGGAAATCTTTTGAAGATTTACAATTTGAACCAATCTGCGCCACCAGGGCAGGCACAAATAGCAATAAACAAGATCAAACAAACATTTTATTAACCCTTCCCCATTCTGCCTAATTTTTTTTTGGGACTTTAAGGCTTTATTTGGTCATTTAGTATCACATTCGCAGTGGTTCTATATTGATATATATTGTGAAGTTTATGTAACGTAAGGATTTGTTTTACTTTATGATTTTTTATTTTTGGATTTGTTTCATCCTTGTGGGAATCAAGAACACAGGACATTATTAGCTGCTGATTTTTGGCTTCAGATGGTTTTTTAAATTACCTGTTTTTGCGATTTATCATACCACCACGACACAGTAGATTAGTATTAATTTAGATTTTTTTAAACTCCCCAGCATGTTACCCTTTGTGTCCATGCACACATTGGCTTTCATCAGCGTTTTTGGCAGGGGCATTTTCTAGCTGGAAAAAACCCCCCCCAAAAACTAGTGGGTTTTGAGGAGTTTTTCAGCTAGAAAAACACTCCAAAACTGAAAAAAGCTTAAAAATGCCCCCCCAAAAAAATCCAAAAAACCTGGCTATTCTGCATTTATCAGCGTTTGTGAGCCATAAGCTTTTATGGGAGTATAGTTTTGCTTAAAAAAAGCTCAAATATGCTAAAGCTAAAAAAAAAAAAAAAAACGGTGAAAAACGCTAATACAAAAAACGCAGAAATACTCACTCTACAGCTTTCTACAGCCAACGTTACTGGCTTTTTAAAAAAATAGTCCAGTGGGCATTAGGCCTTAAAAAGGTGTCCGTTTAGTTATTTTGCATACAGATACAAAGTATAAAAAGCACAGCAGAACTAGAACTACACACAAAAGGGAAAAATATAAAGCAATGGCAGGGGCACAAAGTACCAACATTGTACATTTAAGTGTTGATCAAGTAAAATGAAAAGTTACATGCAAATCAGAAAGAACAAAGAAAAAGGGACAGACCTATACACAATCATACATGCATGTGCTCCCACTTCCCCTCCAAACCAAGGTTTTAAATAAAGCACAGAGAGAATAACTCTAGGAAATAACATTTAGAGAGGGACATCTGAATAAGAGGCCATGGAAAATTTCAGCCAAAAGATGCCAAAATTTAACGGAATATTTTAGGACATACCCCTTTGGAGAGATTTCCCATCACTTCCTGTCATGGCTGGAAATAAAAGGAAAAGCTCCCTAATGGGGATACAGACTGCAAGGGAGAGGAAATTTTGAATATGGACACAAAACTAAATAAAAAGTTGTGTCTGGAGTTGGGCTTCATCAAACTCAAAATCTGCAGCGCATTATCATAGCCTTATCTAAATATGCACAGTAAACATTTAAAGTGAAATATACTTTCTACTGAGGCTTCACAAATCTATGTAAGCTAATCTCACAATTAGTGCCTTCTGCAACTGACAGATCTTTCACAAACATTTCCTATGGTTGGAACAAATTAATAATCCTAATGTGTTTTGTTCAAATACAATAATTTACATAAACAAAACAAGCAAAAACTAACAGCAACATTTTTTATTTAGTTATATGTTGGCATACATCATGGACATGTATCTGTACATTACACTTGCAAACCTTTGTACATAAATACAATTTAGGATAATTAATGCAATCGGTGACCAAACAACCATTACAGCTGCTGACACAATCCATTATAAATAGATACCGACACAGGGGCAGGGCTAGCACGCAGGCAAGATGGCCACATAAAGCAGAAGTTTGGCACATGCCGAGATGCCTGGAGTGACCTATATCATCGGGCACCGTATTCTATCAGCCTCACAAGCACTATACCCCCCTGACTCAATCCGACATGTCCCACAAGCGGAAAGACAGTGGGAGACCCAGGAGGCTCGTGGATTTCCTCTCCACTCTGAGCAGACCAGATGGCCAAGATGGTGCTGGTCGTGGCTCCCCAAGCTTTTCACACAGTGCCACAACTAGAGCCAGGGGATCACAGTAGAATGGAACAGCGAGCCGGTCCAGCTACAATCACCACTCGGGATTCCCTTCAAGAGCCTCTACCATATACTCAACCCTGCTAAGACCAAGCAAAAGATGTCACAGCATGCAGCCAATGGAGCAGAGGTCACTGATGCCAATCTATCCCTGAATGACACAAGAGAGCTGCAAGATTCCATATCAGAATTTCCCACTAACAATTTACAGGTGCTTGCTACCACCCTTAAATCGGTTCCCACCCAGCCTATGGCAGAATGACGCCAGGGCCGGCCCCTCGTCCGTCTGGGTGGACATCAAATGACATCCTTCCGGTCATGCCACTTGCGTGTGCCCATCAGTGATGAGCAGTGTCCCTCGGACAGAGCATCACGATCAGGGTTAAGAGTCAACATAATTGTCTCTTTACCACGTGATCGGCTGTGTCCAATCATAGCCGGTCACAAATGTAAACAAACAGTGGTAACTCACTGTTACCGGTTTCTCATCCTCACATGGGAACAGTGCGTTACCACTTAACCCTTTACTGTACTGTGCCCTAATTGACCCAGAAATAAAGAGTACCTGTTGTGCAGCCCATCAGTGCTGTGGGTCGTGGAGCCCATCAGTGCCTGTTGGCTCCCGTTCCCCACCCGGCCTATGGCAGAATGACACCAGGACGTCATATGAAGTCCTCCCAGGTCAATTCCACTTGTGTGTGCCCCCAGGGACGTGCGGCGATGAGTCCTGTCCATCGGACTGGTTTTGACTTTAAATATTTTACATTGTTTATAAGGTCAATAGGGTCATGTTATTGATGGTATTAATCAATAGTGATTAATAATACACATAGACAGGAGGGGGAGCATAATGGTGGTCCTAGCCACTCTTACCTATGGATGACAGGTAGTATATATAGTATAATAAATGGTACTGGTAGTATGGATCGGAGACACTGGGAGGTATCTGTAAACGTCCCCCCGGGAGCTGAGGTGACATCCAGGGTCAGTGACCGGGCCGTAGAAATGGATAGAGTGAATATTACTTCAGGCAGAACCCACTTTGCCGAAGTAGTGGGGGTGAGCATAAGAGGCTGGTGAAAAAAAAGGAAATTTGGATTAGTGTGAGTGAAAGCTGAGTGTGGAAAAAGGAGAAAGAACGAGAAGAATAAGAAATAGTGATAGAGAAACTATAATTGGACCAGTGTCACCACTCCCCAAAGATCAAAGAGTGTCCATGATGTGCAATAAATTAAAGTGAAATTAATAGAAGACAAACCGCCGTAAAATGGTCAAAGAAAACCTGGAGCAGAGTTGGTAGTTACCTGCAACTGCACAGGGAGGTGTATGGTGAATATGTGAAGGATTGGTAAGGGCAGATAAGCCGGAGATCACACTGAAGATTAGATAGTGTTGAGAAAGGACCCGTACCAACAACGAGGATGAACACCAACGTCACGTGTGCCCTGCTCAGAGGGAAGGGCGGCCACATCTGAGCGACTAGCGCTCATATATAGGAGCCCGGCGTCCCTCGTGTTAGGGCGTGATTGGAACAACAAACACGTCAGACGTGCGGAGTCAAACACATGACGTCGGACGCAGAGGCGTGTGGGCGTGGCGTCGACGTGCAGCGACGGCAGGCCACCGCCCCCATAATCAGAGAACCCGGGGGCGGGGATAGCCACGGTGCACGTCGCAACTCCCGGAGATGAATGGACAGACCCCCCATAATAGATGGCCTCAAGGGTAATAGCAGGAATGTTAACAATAACAATAGAGCATGTAGATATATAAACTAGATCGGATAGCCTGCCTATAAATAGCCAGAGGGTAATGAAAAATAAAAAGTAAATTGTTTCCATCCCTAATTCGTTTGGAAAGAGAGTGTGGTTGGGACTTTATGTGAGCCGTGACTATCCAGTACACAGGACTCCATCCCTAATAATTTGAGAACAGGAGGGGGCAGTGGGACTTTA
This sequence comes from Lithobates sylvaticus, assembly GCA_028564925.1. Classification (NCBI taxonomy): domain Eukaryota; kingdom Metazoa; phylum Chordata; class Amphibia; order Anura; family Ranidae; genus Lithobates; species Lithobates sylvaticus. The sequence continues at coordinate 241,779,722 of CM053028.1, read as the reverse complement.
TATGAAACAAAGTACTTAGGGTGTATTACTCCAATCAATACATAAAAGTAAATTCCTATTTTATTGGGAGCACATTACAGAGTAGTACAGTGGATATATTGCATTATAGAATGATAATAAACACAATTATACAGTTTAACACAGCATAATAAAAAATGGTAATAAGCAAGATTATACAGTATGATACAGTATGATATCACGGTAAAATTGATAATACGATAATGATGCTGCACATGGTATGATAACCAGAAAGCCCACAGTACATTCAGTAGTGTGTGTATAAAAATAACAATGACCAATAAAATAGATAATTGATTGAGGTAGGTCGAACCCATACTAATGTCCTGGCTATAGAGACATGGCATCCGATGGCCAAATGTTCAGAAAAGCTCGACGCGTTTCGTGGAATATCTCCACTCATCAGGAGCAGCTGTATATTGAAAATACCTGTGATAAATGATATATTGATGGTATTAATCAATAGTGATTAATAATACACATAGACAGGAGGGGGAGCATAATGGTGGTCCTAGCCACTCTTACCTATGGATGACAGGTAGTATATATAGTATAATAAATGGTACTGGTAGTATGGATCGGAGACACTGGGAGGTATCTGTAAACGTCCCCCCGGGAGCTGAGGTGACATCCAGGGTCAGTGACCGGGCCGTAGAAATGGATAGAGTGAATATTACTTCAGGCAGAACCCACTTTGCCGAAGTATAAGTATAAGAGGCTGGTGAAAAAAAAGGAAATTTGGATTAGTGTGAGTGAAAGCTGAGTGTGGAAAAAGGAGAAAGAACGAGAAGAATAAGAAATAGTGATAGAGAAACTATAATTGGAAAAGTGTCACCACTCCCCAAAGATCAAAGAGTGTCCATGATGTGCAATAAATTAAAGTGAAATTAATAGAAGACAAACCGCCGTAAAATGGTCAAAGAAAACCTGGAGCAGAGTTGGTAGTTACCTGCAACTGCACAGGGAGGTGTATGGTGAATATGTGAAGGATTGGTAAGGGCAGATAAGTAATGAGATTAGGTGACCTTGTCTGCGTGGTGAAGGCTTGTGCTTCGAAAACAGAGTGACATGCATAGGAGTATGTGACAGTTACTAACGCCTGGATACTGAGCCAAAAAGGTGCGTGAAGCGAGGATATGTAGTGAAAGGTGTGTAGAGAGAAAGGAAAACTAAATAACAACAACCTACGCACCTGCTTGCTGCCCTAGTGATAGAGTCTCTGTTGGGGTCGAACCTGGTAGACCTGGTACCTACGGTAGGGTGACATGGAAATATTGTAAAAGATGGGTTGCAAGAGCTGATTCTGGGCCATAGTTGACCCCCTGGTGAAGAGATGCAAGCCCTCGACATTTTTTTTTTTTTTTACCTGGGAAAGAAAGAGATGGTCTGATCCTGTTCGTAGGAGAGACCGGGTGGCGACTTACTGACCTATAAAGGTGAAAAGGGATAGAGAAAGGCATGAGTAGCTGTGTGGGCTACTGGAGAGGATTGGCCGCGGAGGCCAATGTAGAAAGATCTGCAGCGATTGCAGCGGTATGGGGGGGGCGGTTGTGGGGCCCATGACACCAACCTGCGGTGAAGCAAGATGTGCGGGGGATGGCAGTGACTTACGTTTAAGATGGGTTGCCGTGAAGGCAAGGAGTGGAGCGACTTGCGGTGGTTGCAAGGTGTGGGGGCCCATGACACGTACTTGCGGTGACTGCAAGATGTGCGGGGGATGGTAGTGACAGATGCTCAGATGGATTGGGGACGGGGGGGGGGCGGATCAGGGGCACGGGGGGGGGGGGGGGTGGTCGGTGGTGGGACGTTGTTGTTCGTTCGAGGCTCGTTGCTGAGACGATTCTAAAACGTAGCAACGGTGTGTGACTAGACTTGACACGGCCGTAAGCGCGGAGAAGCCGAAGAGAACGTGACGGGATCCGAACCGTGACGCCGGCTCGGATTGATTGATGAGCTGCGATATACGTGGGTATGAGAGAGGATCTGAACCGTGGAAGCTAGATTGCGACTGGTTCGAATCGGCTGGCGGTGAGTGATAAGCAGGAACAGTGGGGCGTATGACTGTGAAAAAACAACAAACGCGAAAACAGCATGGTGGTCGAAGTGACTCGATATGGTAACGACGGTAAACACATAAGTCCTACCTGCGGCGCTGAAACGTAACGATCTGGAAGTGCGAACGGGAACTGGAATCTGCGAACGGGAACGAGGAACTTAGGACAACTCACGAACGCGTAGTGAGTTGTTTGTCGGCCTGGTGACGTAGGATACGGCGCACTGGAACCGACACCGGCCATTTGTGGACGGTCTGGTATATAAACCCTCCGGGCTCCTCCCATAATTGCAGGCCACCATACTGGCCTTCCTATATATACAGGGGTTCCCCGAGTTACGAACTCGTTAGGGACTGCCCACCTGTACGGAAGTCGGAAATGTTCGTAAGTCGGCCGTGCATGCGAAGACCGTCAAATACGGACATATCCAGACATTTCCGAGGCTCCGTATGGCCGCGCATGCGCAGAACGGCCGAAAGACGGCGAAAAACAGCGAAAAATGGCGGAGGGTCCCCGCAGCGCCCCGTTCGTAAGTAGGGGTTGTTCGTAGATCGGGCGTTCGTAAGTCGGGGACCCCCTGTGTATATATATATATATATATATATATATATATATACAGTGGTGTGAAAAAGTGTTTGCCCCCTTCCTCATTTCCTGTTCCTTTGCATGTTTGTCACACTTAAGTGTTTCGGAACATCAAACCAATTTAAACAATAGTCAAGGACAACACAAGTAAACACAAAATGCAATTTGTAAATGAAGGTGTTTATTATTAAAGGTGAAAAAAAATCCAAACCATCATGGCCCTGTGTGAAAAAGTGATTGCCCCCTAAACCTAATAACTGGTTGGGCCACCCTTAGCAGCAACAACTGCAACCAAGCGTTTGCGATAACGTGCAATGAGGCTTTTACAGCGTCCTGGAGGAATTTTGGCCCACTCATCTTTGCAGAATTGTCCTAATTCAGTTACATTAGAGGGTTTTCGAGCATGAACGGCCTTTTTAAGGTCATACCACAACATCTCAATAGGATTCAGGTCAGGACTTTGGCTAGGCCACTCCAAAGTCTTCATTTTGTTTTTCTTCAGCCATTCGGTGGTGGACTTGCGGGTGTGTTTAGGATCATTGTCCTGCTGCAGAACCCGAGTTCGTTTCAGCTTGAGTACACGAACAGATGGTCGGACATTCTCCTTCAGGATCTCTTGGTAGACAGCAGAATTCATAGTTCCTTTTATCACGGCAAGCCTTCCAGGTCCTGAAGCAGCAAAACAGCCCCAGACCATCACACTACCACCACCATATTTTACTGTTGGTATAATGTTCTTTTTCTGAAATGCAGTGTTCCTTCTACGCCAGATATACTTGGACACACACCTTCCAAAGAGTTCCACTTTTGTCTCATCGGTCCACAGAATGTTGTCCCAAAAGTCTTGGGGATCATCAAGATGTGTTGTGGAGAAATTGAGACGAGCTTTGATGTTCTTTTTGCTCAGCAGTGGTTTTCTCCTTGGAACTCTGCCATGCAGGCCATTTTTGCCCAGTCTTTTCCTGATGGTGGAGGCATGAACGCTGACCTTAACTGAGGCAAGTGAGGCCTGCAGTTCCTTGGACGTTGTTGTGGGGTCTTTTGTGACCTCTTGGATGAGTCGTCGCTGCGCTCTTGGGGTAATTTTGGGCGGCCGGCCACTCCTGGGAAGGTTCACCACTGTTCCATGTCTTCGCCATTTGTGGATAATGGCTCTCACTGTGGTTCGCTGGATTCCCAAAGCTTTGGAAATGGCTTTATAACCCTTTCCAGACTGATAGATCTCAATTACTTTCTTTCTCAATTGTTCCTGAATTTCTTTGGGTCTCGGCATGATGTGTAGCTTTTAAGGATCTTCTGGTGGACCTTACTGTGTCAAGCAGCTCCTATTTAAGTGATGCCTTGATTGTGAACAGGTGTGGCAATAATCAGGCCTGGGTGTGGCTAGAGAAATTGAACTCAGGTGTGGACAACCACAGTTATAGTATGTTTTAACAAGGGGGGCAATCACTTTTTCACACAGGGCCATGATGGTTTGGATTTTTTTTCACCTTTAATAATAAACACCTTCATTTACAAATTGCATTTTGTGTTTACTTGTGTTGTCCTTGACTATTGTTTAAATTGGTTTGATGTTCCGAAACACTTAAGTGTGACAAACATGCAAAGTAACAGGAAATGAGGAAGGGGGCAAACACTTTTTCACACCACTGTATATATATATATATATACATATATATATATATATATATAGGCCAGTATGGTGGCCTGAATTTATGGGAGGAGCTTGGAGGGTATTTAAGCAGCCCACTCGCTCATGCTCTTTGTCGGTTCCAGTGCGCGATTCGTTACGCCACCAGGCCGACTCTTCAGCTCACTGCGTATTCGTGAGTCTGTTGTTCCCGGGTAGTGCGTTGCTTATTTGTGGTTTGTCGATCAAGTCTTGCTTGCTGACGCAGGTAGGAGTCATCACTTTGCATTCGCATCATGTCCTAAATCGTTGACACTCATTGTATCCCCCCATATCGTGTGTTCAGTTCCCGCTGTGGAACTTACGAATCTTTCGTACACGGTTCTCCCCCCCTGTTACTTGACAAAATCGAGTCATGTTGTGAGCGTCATGCACGGCGCCACACTACACTCTTCGGATACGTTGCATACCCGCTACAGACCAATGCAGACCCAGTCGCATGGCCATTGTCGCAAGTAGGATTTGTCACCATGTATTTTCTAATGTCAATTCGTAGCTAGTCGCAGTGTCACCCATACCATGTATTTGGATCCCGCAGTGCAACTTACGAATCATTTGTATGCACTTCTCTCTTTTTAATTTCTACACCAAACTTGTTGTTGCCTCGTGCACAGCACCAGGCCACACCTTCCCGCTATGTTGCACTCCTGCCACAGTCCGCTGCGAACCACTCGCATGGCTCACTGTCGCAGGTAAGATTTGTCACCACTTTCTTTATGTCGTATCAATTCGTTACCATTCGTTGTCCCTCAGGTCATTCGTTAGTTCCCCCTATGAAACCTACAAATCAAACGGATGTTGTCCTTATCCCTTATACTGCCTGGTTAGGGGTGCGGTGAATCATCAAACAAGACAAATGTTTCTATCCTTTGCTCACCAACCCAACTCTCATTCGTTGAGACCCTGCACCCACGCAAAACCCTATCAGCAGCCTGTCACTCTTATTGAGACCCTTGCAAAAACGCAATATCATCTCAGATACCCATCACTCATCAAAAAAAAAAAAAAAATTAAAAAAAAAAAAAATATATATATATATATATATATATATATATTTATGGTCGGAGCCCTCGGTCCATAACGATGTGAAGGAGCAAACATAAACACGCCACAAGACAGACAACAAACTAGACCTGAAGTGTGCCCTGGTCTACCGTAAGGTAAGCCCTGGTGAGCTGGGCCGTGAGGCCCTTTCTGCTAGGAGAGTAGTTAAGAAAAGGGCGCTTACCTGAGAAGTAATGGCTGTTTCTGTAGAGAAACATATCAGAGTGTTCTGAGAAGGGGAATGGGTGGGCGGGTACGGCGCGCTAGAACCGACACCAGCCGCGTGGAGAGGTCTGGTATATATATACCCTCCGGGCTCCTCCCATAATTGCAGGCCACCATGCTGGCCTTCCTATTTATGGTCGGAGCCCTCGGTCCATAACGATGTGAAGGAGCAAACATAAACACGCCACAAGACAGACAACAAACTAGACCTGAAGTGTGCCCTGGTCTACCGTAAGGTAAGCCCTGGTGAGCTGGGCCGTGAGGCCCTTTCTGCTAGGAGAGTAGTTAAGAAAAGGGCGCAAAGGCTTGTTTTTAGGGAGGTAATGATTTATTTGTTTGGTAAAGGCAAATGCTACAAGGCAAGGTTACTGAAGGCCCGGGACATTTCGGTCTGGGGATCGGGAATGTAACGGGCAAAACAGGTGGACTTCCACCGTCCCATCATCCTGATCACGTGATCGGGGACTCCATTGCGGGAGGCCGCGGAGGCTGCTCCGATGCGAAAGGAGTGACCTGAGAATTTCGCTGGGTCAAGACCTAAGTTGCGGAGGAGGATCCTGACGTGCGTGACAAATTGATTGCTGCTAAGGGGTCTGACCGGAAATGGTAACAACGGGCTGTCAGGTGAGGGATCAGGTAGGTGTGCTAGTAGCTGGTCTAGAACTGCCACGGGGCACCAGGCATTGAGAGTTTCGAACAGTTTGATGTCGGTGCCTGGGCCAGTCTGCTGCGTTTTGGATGCCTCGAGGTGCAGGATGAAAAAGGTCTGATGGCGTATGAGATGCCGCCTGCGTAGCGTCTTGCAGCTAGGGCCGGTAACTAAGAACTCGCTGGGCCGTAAGAAGCCGTAGAAGGCCAGGTACATGGCTGCCTGGATGACCAGGCTGGGAAAAAGGCCAAAAGGGGAATGCGAAAGCATGATTGATAACTCCCGGAAAATGGCACCGGTTACTGGGAGGCGTTTGGTATTGACCTGCGGCTGTTTTTTGAGGATGCCGCGCAGGATTGCCTTGACTGCGTGGGAGGTGAACAAAGATGGTTTAGAAGGGTCTTGTAAGGAAATGAAATGCTGGATACCGGCTAGATAAAGTTTGATGGTATTGTGTGATAACGCCAGCCGAGTGTAGCAGTGAGAAATGAAGGCTAGGATATGGTGGAGGTCCCCTGGTGACCCCCCGTGGCTTGTGTCCAGAAACCGTAGGTACGTCCTCCAAGCAGCTTGGTAGGCTTTCAGCGTGTTGTGTGACAATGAGAAGTTTATGAGACTGGTGGCGCCGTGAAGGTGGTGACTCAGACTAGGGTTAGTTGAGACCAGTGAGGGATAGCGGACATGGTCGGATCGGCTCCGGGTTCCTGTAATGCATGATGCGGGGGTGGCGGGGGCGACAGCTGGTGGAGTGGGGGTAACTTGCTGGAGCTCCAAGGTCCCCACTCTGGCCTGGACGTCAGAGATGGTAATTGATAGGGAGGAGACCAGCGTGTGTAGCTGGGACACTGCCGAGGCAATTGATTGTAGTGATGCCTGCGTGTCTGGTGGGTTTGGTGGGGATGGGCTTGGGAACAGTAGTCTGAACAGTTCAGCTTTCCTGGCCGTGATGGGGAAGGGGATGTTCCTGCGCCTCAGCTCGGCTGAGAGTCTGGGGATGGTCCAAACTCTGAAGGCTTGTGAGAAGTTGTCTGCCGGGCCCGCTTCGGGAGGTGATGGGGCGGGGGTGAGATCGTCGCTGCCGGCCAGAGACATGGCGTCTGCTAGAATAAAAGAGGGGGGGGGGAGGGAGGGGGGATGCATGTTCCTCTCGTTTACTTTTTTTTTTTTTTTTTTTTTTTTGAGTTTTGAAGGGCAGGAGAGGATATATCTGTGATTGTAGATTGCGGAAATATGAAGAGGGGAGGGGGGGCAGGGCGGGATACCTGTGTGACAGGTATGGGGACAAACGGGTTGCGCGCGTGCGCTGAGTGGGATGTTCCATGGGCCTATATGTAAACTCGGAGGATGCGTGACACCCGAGGTGAGCCAGGAGGTGACTGGCCGGGTGGCTGATGCTCGGGTGTCCGTCTGTGCTCGGCACGGACTGGTTAACCAGAGCCCCCCCAGGGCGGCACTGGGGGGAGTGGCTACTGATTGGTTTGCTAAGTAGGAATGTTTCGATCTGTAGTAATTTGACGTGGGTTCGGTCAGCTAATACTTGCACTGCCAGCAAGTCATGAGATTAGGTGACCTTGTCTGCGTAGTGAAGGCTTGTGCTTCGAAAAAATAGAGTGACATGCATAGAAGTATGTGACAGTTACTAACGCCTGGAGATTTTAATCAAAACTATGGTGTTCTGCGTGGATGGGAAGGGGAGATGTGTGAACGAAGCAGGATACCGTTCGACGGTATGGTAAGAATCGGGGATGCGCGTGAGCGCTGGGTGAGTTTGTTTCTTTGGCCTGTGGAACTCAGAGAATGCGTGACAACCGAGATAAGCCAGGAGGTGACTGACCAGGTAACCGATGCTCGGGTGTCCGTCTGTGCTCGGCACGGACTGGTTAACCAGAGCCCCCCCAGGGCGGCACTGGGGGGAGTGGCTGCTGATTGGTTTGCTAAGTAGGAATGTTTCGATCTGTAGCAATTTGACGTAGGTTCGGTCAGGTAATACTTGCACTGCCAGCAAGTCATGAGATTAGGTGACCTTGTCTGCGTAGTGAAGGCTTGTGCTTCGAAAATAGAGTGACATGCATAGAAGTATGTGACAGTTACTAACGCCTGGAGATTTTAATCAAAACTATGGTGTTCTGCTTGGATGGGGAGGGGAGATGTGTGAACGAAGCAGGATACCGTTCGACGGTATGGTAACAATCGGGGATGCGCGTGAGCGCTGGGTGAGTTTGTTTCTTTGGCCTGTGGAACTCAGAGAATGCGTGACAACCGAGGTAAGTCAGGAGGTGACTGACCAGGTAACCGATGCTCGGGTGTCCGTCTGTGCTCGGCACGGACTAGATCAACCAGAGCCCCACCAGGGCGGTACTGGGGAGAGTGGCTGCTGGTTGGTTGCTAAGTAGGGATGTTTCGGTCTGTAGTAGTTTGACGTGGGTTCGGTCAGCTAATACTTGCACTGCCAGCAAGTCATGAGACTAGGTGACCTTGTCTGCGTAGTGAAGACTTGAGCTTCGAAAACAGAGTGACATGCATAGAAGTATGTGACAGTTACTAACGCCTGGGTGCTGAGCCAAATAAGTATGTGTGACAGGGATATGTAGTGAAAAGGTGAGTGAAGAGAATGGAAAACTGAAACAACAACAACCTACGCACCTGCTTGCTGCCCTAGTGATAGAGTCTCTGTTGGGGTCAAAACCTGGGAGACCTGGTGCCTATTGTGGGGTGACATGAAATTATTTGTGAGAGATGGGTTGCAAGAGCTGATTTGGGGCCGTAGTTGACCCCCTGGTGAAGAGATGCAAGCCCTCAAAAATTACCTGGAAAAAGAAAGGGGGTGGTCCGATCCTGTTGTATAGGAGACCAGGGACGACTTACTGACCTACGGAAAAGGTGAAAAGGGATAGAGAAAGGCGTGAGTAGCTGAGTTTGCTACTGGGGAAGTTGTGGCTGCGAGGCCAATGGAGGTCGAGCTGCAACGATTGCAGAGGTGTAGGGGAGGGTGGATGTGGGAGCCGGGCCCAAACCTGCGGTGAAGCAAGGTGTGCGGGGGGCGGCTGTGCCTCACATTGGCTGGGTTGCCGTGAAAGGCAAGGAGTGGAGTGTCTTGCTGAGGTTTGCAAGGTGTGGGGGCCCATTTACACGGGCTTGCGGTGACTACAAGAAGTGTGTGGGGGGGGGGGTGACAGATGCTCTGGTGGGTTTGGGGTGGGGGGGGGGGGGGGCTGCGGTGTATGTGTGAGTGAGGGGGTGCTTGCACTGGGTAGCGGTGCGTAGCGACCAGAGATAGTGGGGTGAATTGTGTGGTAGGCAACAAACGAAAAAGGCATGGTGGTCGAAATGACTCAGTGGGGAAAACAGGGGTTTCGATGTAACGACGAAAAAGCGGTGTATGTGTGAGTGAGGGGGTGCTTGCACTGGGTAGCGGTGCGTAACGACCAGAGATAGTGGGGTGAATTGTGTGGTAGTCAACAAACGAAAAAAGGCATGGTGGTCGAAAATGACTCAGTGGGAAAAACAGGGGTTTCGATGTAACGACGAAAAAGCATAAATCCTACCTGCGACGCTGAAGCGGAACGAACTGGGGGTGCGATCGGGAATCGAATCAGTAATCTGGAAACGAGGAACGTAGGACAACTCAGGAACATGTACTGAGTTGTTTGTCGGCCTGGTGACGTGGAATACGGCGCGCTAGAACCGACACCAGCCGCGTGGAGAGGTCTGGTATATATATACCCTCCGGGCTCCTCCCATAATTGCAGGCCACCATGCTGGCCTTCCTATATATAGATAGATAGATAGATATATGTAAAATCCCCTTTGTCACCACATAGTCTCGGCCCAGCAACCTAACACTCATTTGAGACTCTTGCAAAACGCAATACCGTCTCAACAGCCTGACACCCTTGCAACCACACAATATCGTCTCAAAACAAGCCTCATACTCATTGAGACCCTTGCAATCACGCAATATCGTCTCAGCAACTGAACACTCACGAGACCCTTGCTACCACGCAATATCGTCTCAGAAAAACAGAGGGAGACCCTTACAACCACGCAATGACAGCTCAGCAGCCTAATCACTCATAGTGACCTTCGCAACTACACAACATCATCGCATCTCCAGTAGCGTTAAACATTCGGGACACAAACCAACTTACAAACAGGGCTCGAGTCCAGCGGGAACGCGTGGGAACGGCGTCCCTGCACTTTTTTCATAGCAGGAACGCCGTTCCCTCTCTTCTTTAGGACTAGAGCCGCCCGAGGCTCTAGATTTTAACAGGCAGAGTGGACCAAGTCCGGACCGCATCAATCATCTGTGCGGCCCCGCCGTGGTCACGCCATTAAAGCTTTTTTGTCATCAGCTGCCGCTGCCTGCTAGCTCTGTTTTCCTCACAGAGCTGACATCGGAAGAGCAGCACAGCGATGCACGGAAGGCAGGGGCTGGCCCAGTTAACTGATTGGTTGATAGAACCGCTCTGCAGTCTATCAACCAATCAGTTAACTGGGGCAGGTCCCGCCCTCTGTCCATCCCTTTGCTGCACTTCCGATGTCAGCTCTGTGCCTCTGATGTCATCTGTGTCCTGTGTAAGGTAAGACAGAGGGCACTGTAATGAAGGACGGAGGGGGAAAGAATCAGAAACTGAAAGGAATGAGGAGAGGTGATATAAAAGGGAGGCAGGACAGGAATGTGAAGGGGGGATCTACAAGGGGGTGAGGACAGGAATGTGAAGGGGGGATCTACAAAGGGAGGCAGGACAGGAATGTGAAGGGGGGATCTACAAAGGGGGTGAGGACAGGAATGTGAAGGGGGTGAGGACAGGAATGTGAAGAAGGGTGCTATAAAGAGGACAGGTTTAAATTTTAAAACTGGCTACTTGGTCATCTTCTAGTATGTCGCATTTGCAGTCTGGTCATCTCCTGTAGTATGTCGCATTTGTAGCCTGATCATCTCCTGTAGTATGTCGCATTTGTAGCCTGATCATCTCCTGTAGTATGTCGCATTTGTAGCCTGATCATCTCCTGTAGTATGTCGCATTTGTAGCCTGATCATCTCCTGTAGTATGTCGCATTTGTAGCCTGATCATCTCCTGTAGTATGTCGCATTTGTAGCCTGATAATCTCCTGTAGTATGTCGCATTTGTAGCCTGATCATCTCCTGTAGTATGTCGCATTTGTAGCCTGATAATCTCCTGTAGTATGTCGCATTTGTAGCCTGATCATCTCCTGTAGTATGTCGCATTTGTAGCCTGATCATCTCCTGTAGTATGTCGCATTTGTAGCCTGATCATCTCCTGTAGTATGTCGCATTTGTAGCCTGATCATCTCCTGTAGCATGTCGCATTTGTAGCCTGATCATCTCCTGTAGTATGTCGCATTTGTAGCCTGATCATCTCCTGTAGTATGTCGCATTTGCAGTCTGATCATCTCCTGTAGTATGTCGCATTCGCAGTCACTGTATTTTCTGTGAAATATATATGCATATGAGCGTATTATATATTTTTTTTTTATTTTTTTTGGTGGTGGAGTGGATCTTGGGTGGGAGTTCCCACACTTTTTTCCCCAGGACTTGACCCCTGCTTACAAACACACCATCAGGGCACGCAATTAGCCCCGCATACATGTAGCAACATCCAGTTATACATTTATCCACAGTGGCGTACCGGCTATTCCTCCCTGTCTTTTCCTCAGGTCAGTCGAGTTCAGGCTTTCATCCTACACTAGGTTGGTCGTTTCTCCCACAGGAAAAAATAAATAAAATATATAATATATATATATATATATATATATATTAAATCGAATGGCAAGGGTAGGTCACTTTGCTTCTCAGCTAAAGGAACACACATGTCACTCTCATCGCAGGTTTCCGGTCGAACACAGCCTCGATCCATGCCAGGACCCTGCTACTAGAACATCACTCAGGTGTGTAGTTCATGGATCTTTCTCCAAAAAAACAGTCACTGTGCCCCACTTGCTTTCTGTCCAATACTACATCTCTTCATAAAACTTGCACCGCCTTATTTTCTTACAGTCGGAGTCCTATCGCAGGCCTGCTATGATGACCTCACACCCGCCCCTCTGTCACCCTCTACGAGCTCAGAGAGTGGCAGCCAGCAGTCCCTCTGCACATGGACCACTCCCAAGATCATAGCTGAGCTTAGTCGCAAGGGCATCCCCTACCCTGCTACAGCCAGGAAGGCAGAGCTCTTCAGGCTTCTCTTCTTGCTGACAGCTACTACAGGACCCAGCTCCCATCAGGCTTCCTTGCAGTCCATATCTGGGGCCATCTCCCATCTGCACTCAATGGTCTCCTCACTGTCCGCAACAGTTACTGACGTGCAGATCAGAGTGGCAGCCCTGGAGGTTCGCCCGTCCATGACCCTCCCTGACCCAGTCATGGTCAGGGCGCTGGCATCTTTTTCTGCAGGTATGCCAGAGACCTCTTCTACCATCCTCCCTGCTCACCTTGTCCCTGCCAGCCTCAGGAAGGACATGTCAATTTAGCATCTCTGCTGATTTCGGTGCACGATGTGGCCGGCAACAGAGCATACGCCTGGGGGGACGTCTCGTGGTCATCAAGTCAAATTTGGAATTTGTTTTGGCTTTCAGAATGTTCAGGGATCTTGTCTGCTCAGCCACCCCCAGCAGGAGGGAAGAGCTGGACCTATATCTCCATTCAGTCACAGATTTAGGGTACAAGTATGGAGGGCATGAATTTTATGACTACAACCACTCGTTTTCAGCCAAAGCAGCCACCAAGCTCAGCCAATTCCAGGTCAAGACAGACTGGAGCGTTTCTGACACAGAGCATTTCTGCCACCATTTCAGAGGCCTCCGCTCACCGATGTGCACCATTTGCCAGTCCACTACCCACATGGCGAATTGGTGCTCTGAAGCGACCACAAGGCACCCCTTCTACCCTCCTTCCTCCTCCAGCACCAGTCAGGGCCCCCCGATCCCCGGTCAACCACGACCAGTGGATAGACTAGGACGGCCTTTCCTGTCTCTAGGAGGAGCCCCCATTTGCAAAAAATTTTATCACGGCGGATGCTTCCATTGCCAGTGCAGGCTACTCCATATTTACACAGCATACATTAAAGCTCACCCGAGCAACCACCTGTCAAGTCAAACAGGAGGGAAAGTGCTGACTAGACCGGATAAATGTCAGCTGGTTGGGATTCTACCTCTCTACACACCCCACTCCCTCACTGGCTATATTCCTGGTGCATGGCTTTACAGAAGGGTTCCACACCAGCCTCATCACTTTACCCTTCACTACCCACAAATGCAGGAACCTCCAGTCAGCAGCAATCGACACACAAGCAATTGACTCCTTACTACAGTCAAAAGTGGATAAAGGCTTTATTATCGCCCCCTTCCCACAGTCACCTTTCACAGTCTGGAGAGTCAGCCCTATTGGGCTTGTCAAGGGCAAGTTCAATAATAAACTCTGCTTAGTGTACAACTTGTCTGCCCCTCATTCTTCTCACATCCCTAGCATTAATTCCCTGATTTCCTCTGAGGAGTTTTCCCTCAAGTACACCTCAGTTGACCTGGCCATTCAAGTAATCATTGGGATAGGTCCCGGCGCCTGGCTATCCAAAGCAGACATATCTGATGCGTTCAGGCTCCTCCCTATCGAACCTTCCCTCTGGTGGTGGCATGGTATTAAGTGGAGGGAGTCCTACTACTTTACCATCAAGTTGACCTTTGGGTCCAAGAGCAGTCCGTGGCTGTTCAACGTCTTCGCTCAGGCACTTACATGGCTTCTGTCTCATCAGGCCCACTGTCACACAGTCATCCACTATCTTGATGACTTCCTGCTTATCGAGCAACCAGGCACACCCCCGGCAGATCTAGACAAGTTGAGAATAGTTTTCAACAACCTCAACGTGCCCATAGCTGAGCACAAAGTAGAAGGACCGGCACATTCTATTACCTTTTTAGGTGTCACTCTGGGCACTCAAGCTATGCAAGCTAGCCTGCCTCCTAACAAACTAGTGTGTATCAGGGCAACTATCCACAACTTCACCCAGTCGCAAGGATGCACCAGGAGGCAGTTGCAGTCCTTACTAGGGATGCTGAACTTCAAGATGAGGATTATTCCTCAAGGGCCTGGTTCGCCAAACCTTGGCCCCCAGAAATTCTCTTAATCCTTTGCCCCCAAAAATTCTCTTAATCCCTTGTTTCATTCAGTCTTCATCTCTCTTCGAGCTATATCCCATTGTGGCAGCTGCCCAGGTCTGGGGACACACTTGGACAAAACTGATGGTGCTTTTCACCATGGACAATCAGGCCACGGCCAACATCATTAACTAAGGTAGATCCAAGTCACTCCCCATCATGTCCTTCCTGTGCAGGCTCATGCAGCTGTCACTCTGTCACCACTTAAAATTTTTCTGTAAACATAGTCCAGTCAAATGCAATATCGCAGCTGATGCGCTGTCCCGTTTCAACCTTACTTTGTTTTTCCAGCAGGAGCCTGGAGCAGAACCAACGTCTACTCCTGTCCCACCCTGGTCATTGCTGACACACTGAAGGCCTTTAGCTCTGCGTGGAACACTTACCGCAAGTTTTTGGCCTCTTGCCCAGGGGCAGCGATAGGCAATGTTAGACACGTCCTAGTCTTCATATCATATTGCCATACGCAGCTAGTCCTTGCTGACAACACCACCAGGAAATATTTAGCTGGTTTCCAGCATTTTCTATCATTACAGGACCCCAGTAAACCATCAGTATTCTCGGCCCACGCAGTCAAGTCACTCCTATGGGGCATACAGAAGCACCAACCTGTAGCCAGTGGCAAATGCCTACTTATCATGAGTGCAATCATCAGGGACATGTCTGAAATCCTTACACGTTCTCCCTTTGGGGCTTTGCCCAGCCTAGTCATCCAAGCGTCCATCTACCTGGCTTTCTACGGTTTCCTACAACCTAGTGTCGCACCCTCTACTTAAGGGTAGGTGTGATATTGTAGAATTGGTAGCGTAGGATTTAGTTTAGGTAAATTTAGCCAGGCCTGCAGTATTTTTACCAGGCCTGGTTGTTTTGATTCAGGGTTGGAAGTGTTAGAATAGTGGGGGGTGTGGCCACCTACACTTGGGCTCAGAGATACCTCCTCTGCCTGACGGTGAATTGTACCAGCAGGAGGATAGGCTGACACCTGAGTGGCAGGAAGTTTATGTGGGAGTCCTGACCAATCATTAACTTGTGTGGTTGAAAGGAGGCCTCCTATATAAAGGGGGTCACATGCTTCCAGGGGGAAGGGCTTGGGGGCCCGAGCGTGGACGTAGGGCCTGGGGGCCAGAGTATGTGGAAAAGAGAGGGCCTGGGGCCCGGGAGAGCAAAGAAGGAAGTCGAGGAGTGCTTCAGGCGGTTCAGGCCGGACGCCTGGAGTGCAGCGGAACCAGCATGTAACGCTGGGAAAGAGCCGGATATCCCTACGCGGGGATGTGCTGGGCGAGTGAGGAAGAAGTAGGAGTAAAGCGGAAGAAAAGAACTGGGTGATCGACTTTCTGTGAGTGAAACATGGACTGTTGACTGGGAGAGAACAGGTCAGTGGAAGCCCATAGAAACAAGTGCAGAAGTGCTTGGAGCCATATACTGTGAGCCTGAGGATCACAGTATAAACCATAAGACAGTACTTCCAATGACTGAGGGATGTTGGCATGTGAGTCATGGAAATAGGCGGTAATGGCCTGTGGCTCTAGGTCCAACACCCAAAGGAAATCTATCAGTCCGGCGGAGGGAATGCCCCTTTTTTGCTTAACTTGGGAGTGCTGCACTAAAGGAAACAATAGAATCAGTTAAAGGATCGCTCTAGGGGAGTCCAGAAACAAAGCTACGGTTATGGATTACACCCTCATATAGTGGGGACTGGTGGAGCATCTCATATCTCTCAGTGAACAACCCCAGACTGATTCCACGAATAAAGAGTAATAAAACTTAAACTTTTAGACTGTTGGTGTCATGTGCGTGTGATGGGAGATTGGAAGCGGAGTGATTGGCAAGATGGTGAACAACCCAGCAGCCCCCATGGGGGTACCGTGCTACACTAGTGAATTTACCGTCAGCGGCTCCGGCAGTCAGACACTGCTCCGACCCCACCTGACTCGCTTTCCGAACCATTACACTCTTCATCTCACAGTATGCAAAACGCAACAAACTGGCCCAAGAGTTGACATCAGCCTGTTTCATGAAAAAGTGTGTATAAAGGGCACTATCTGGATAAAACTATATAAGTGATAAATTAATAATTCCTTATATAAATACAAGTGACCAAAAAAACACAATTCATCAATTTACATCAAAGTCCATAAATATCTTTATAAACAATTCTTCAATATATGGTCCAACACCATGCTTCTAAAATAATATGTGCTCCAAAACTTCAGACACAATAGTGCTTCACCCTAATGACTTTAAAATGCGCTCACCAGAATTCCTCTGCGTGCGGCGTGTTTTCTAACTACCCAGCAGAAATGGAGGGCTCCTTTCAAATTGCGTGTCAAGCCTCTCCTATGCATTTCACGCTCAAGCCTGCGTCATCAGGAAGTGGGTAGTTGTAACGCACGCCGCACGCTGCTAGACACACAACGGTGAGAGACTGGTTCTACAGACCCTCAAACTGCTTTTGTGCCTTTCTGCATCCGAATGGACATATGTAAGTGCACCTTTTAAAATAAAAAAGCAATATCTGTGACTCTTTGTGGCTGAGCCAATTCCACAGAGTCTCGTGATGGGAGACAGATGATATCTGATACTGGAAAGATTTTCTTCCACATACCACTGCATATGCAACTTGGGCTATAACCCAGTCAGTTCTCTGGGCATTGCTTCCGGATTGAAGCAGCTTCAGCTGCATCCCAACATGAAGTACCAGACCATGTAATCAAGAAATTAGGCCGATGGAAGTCAGCTTGTTTTGCCACATACATCCCAAATTCTCAGGAAGAAATGGCACAAGCCTTCACCAAGCTGGCTCAATAACCACAAGAAATCCATCAAGAGTTATTTCCCTATCTGAGTCTTTTGCCCCCTTTTCTTGGCATGCTGTCCAGACCACCAAGGCACACTTCAGGTCTATATATATTGTAAGTCTGTTTATGTGAGTCACATCTCTCTCGGCCATAGGGCCACGACCATAAATAAGAAGGCCAGTATGGTGGCCTGAATTTATGGGGCAAGCCCGGAGGGTATTTAAGCAGCCCACTCGCCCATGCTGTTTGTCGGTTCCAGTGCGCGATACCTTCCCACCCTTCCCTTTTTTAGAGCACTTCTCAGCACATCCTTCTTCATAAACTACCCATTACTTACCTTGGGCATGCCCCCTTTTCTTGGCATACCAACCAGACCACCAAGGCACACTTAAGGTCTATTTATGTTGTAAGTCTTGTCACGTATTTATGTGATCCAAATCTCTCTCGGTCATAGGGTCACGACCATAAATATATATATATATATATATATATATATATATATATATATATAGATAGATAGATAGATAGGATAGATAGATAGATATAGATATATCTATATATATATATATATATATATATATATATATATATATATATATATATATATATATATATATACAGTGGTGTGGAAAAGTGTTTGCCCCCTTCCTCATTTCCTGTTCCTTTGCATGTTTGTCACACTTAAGTGTTTCGAAACATCAAACCAATTTAAACAATAGTCAAGGACAACACAAGTAAACACAATATGCAATTTGTAAATGAAGGTGTTTATTTATTAAAGGTGAAAAAAAATCCAAACCATCATGGCCCTGTGTGAAAAAGTGATTGCCCCCTAAACCTAATAACTGGTTGGGCCACCCTTAGCAGCAATAACTGCAACCAAGCGTTTGCGATAACGTGCAATGAGGCTTTTACAGCGTCCTGGAGGAATTTTGGCCCACTCATCTTTGCAGATTGTCCTAATTCAGTTACATAGAGGGTTTTCGAGCATGAACGGCCTTTTTAAGGTCATACCACAACATCTCAATAGGATTCAGGTCAGGACTTTGGCTAGGCCACTCCAAAGTCTTCATTTTGTTTTTCTTCAGCCATTCGGTGGTGGACTTGCTGGTGTGTTTAGGATCATTGTCTGCTGCAGAACCCAAGTTCGTTTCAGCTTGAGTACACGAACAGACGGTCGGACATTCTCCTTCAGGATCTCTTGGTAGACAGCAGAATTCATAGTTCCTTTTATCACGGCAAGTCCAGGTCCTGAAGCAGCAAAACAGCCCCAGACCATCACACTACCACCACCATATTTTACTGTTGGTATAATGTTCTTTTTCTGAAATGCAGTGTTCCTTCTACGCCAGATATACTTGGACACACACCTTCCAAAGAGTTCCACTTTTGTCTCATCGGTCCACATGTTGTCCCAAAAGTCTTGGGGATCATCAAGATGGAGAAATTGAGACGAGCTTTGATGTTCTTTTGCTCAGCAGTGGTTTTTTCCTTGGAACTCTGCCATGCAGGCCATTTTTGCCCAGTCTTTTCCTGATGGTGGAGGCATGAACGCTGACCTTAACTGAGGCAAGTGAGGCCTGCAGTTCCTTGGACGTTGTTGTGGGGTCTTTTGTGACCTCTTGGATGAGTCGTCGCTGTGCTCTTGGGGTAATTTTGGGCGGCCGGCCACTCCTGGGAAGGTTCACCACTGTTCCATGTCTTCGCCATTTGTGGATAATGGCTCTCACTGTGGTTCGCTGGATTCCCAGCTTTGGAAATGGCTTTATAACCCTTTCCAGACTGATAGATCTCAATTACTTTCTTTCTCATTGTTCCTGAATTTCTTTGGGTCTCGGCATGATGTGTAGCTTTTAAGGATCTTCTGGTGGACCTTACTGTGTCAAGCAGCTCCTATTTAAGTGATGCCTTGATTGTGAACAGGTGTGGCAATAATCAGGCCTGGGTGTGGCTAGAGAAATGAACTCAGGTGTGGACAACCACAGTTTATAGTATGTTTTAACAAGGGGGGCAATCACTTTTTCACACAGGGCCATGATGGTGGATTTTTTTTCACCTTTAATAATAAACACCTTTATTTACAAATTGCATTTTGTGTTTACTTGTGTTGTCCTTGACTATTGTTTTAAATTGGTTTGATGTTCCGAAACACTTAAGTGTGACAAACATGCAAAGGAACAGGAAATGAGGAAAGGGCAAACACTTTTTCACACCACTGTATATATTTATATATAGATATATAGATCTATATATAGATCTATATATCTATAGCTATATATATTATATGTTGGAAACCCCATGCAGGTTTAATGGGGACTAAATTGGTCATTACAACACACATTCTACAGGCATGGTCCACTATTGTCACCAATGGGAAACCAACCCTGAGAAATGACATGCAGCCATTACCGAAGTGCCTGCGTGTTGACAGGAAGTGACTGCAAAGGGTCTGCAGATGATCAGCAGCACTAAGGTGCAACAAAGGATGAAAAAAAAAAAACACGAAAAAATGTAAACTATTAAAAATTAAATTGGCAACCATTCATAATACACATTGCTTAACCGCTTCCCAACCGCCTCCTGCACATATACGTTGGCAGAATGGCACGGCTAGGCAAAAGCACATACAGGTACGTCCCCTTTAATTGCTTAGCTGTGGGGTCGGGAGCTCCGTGACCATGGCCACGGGACCAGCGAACCCGATCGCCGCTGGTGTCCCGCGATCTGGTCACATAGCTGAAGAAGGAGGAGAGGTCTGTGTAAACAAAGCTCTCCCCGCGCTTCCTACACTGCTTGTCATTGATCGGCTGTTCCCTGTCATCGGGAAAGTCGATCAATGACGTCAGACGTACAGCCACGCCTCCCTACTGTAAAAAAAAAACACAACATGTCACACTTAGCCCCTCCCTGCCCACTAGTGGTTAACTCCTTCACTGCCAGTGTCATTTACATAGGAATCAGTGCATTTAAATAGCACTGATTTCTATATAAATGACAATGGTCCCAAAAATTTGTTAAAAAATGTCTGATGTGTCCGCCATAATGTCGCAGTCACAATAAAAATCGCTGATTGCCGCCATTACTAGTAAAAAAAAAATATATTAATAAAAATGCTATAAAACTATCCCCTATTTTGTAAACGCTATAACTTTTGCGCAAACAAATCAATAATCGCTAATTGTGATTTTTTTTTACCAAAAATATGTAGAAGATACGTATCGGCCTAAACTGAGGGAAAAAAAAATTTTTTATATATTTTTTGGGGATATTTATTATAGCAAAAAGTAAATAATATAGAATTTTTTTTTAAATGTTCAAATACCACCAAAAGAAAGCTCTATTTGTGGGAAAAAAAGATGCCAATTTTGTTTGAGAGCCACGTCACACCACCGCGCAATTTTCAGTTAAAGCGACGCAGTGCCGAATCCCAAAAAGGAGCCTGGTCCTTTGGCTGCAATTGGTCCGGGGCTGAAGTGGTTAAGCAAACTGAAAGTCATTCAGTTAGGGTTTGCATCCACTCTAAACATACTACAAGACATTGGTACAAAAGGACATTTTTAACCTAATTTAGCTGGTAACAGCAGGCATGCTATTTCATTTACATTCACTCTAACGCTAACTAACATTTACATTACACCTCTGTATTCACATACCCTGCTTGAATAACAATATATAAACTTCTTAGTTTAGTCAACTGATGACTTTATCACCTTAGGCAGTGTCATTGTAGAAAAAAAGGTAGGGATTAGCATATGGAAGGTGAGGTTAATCCCTGTAATTTCTTACCTCCCCATCTATCTTCCTATGTTTACTTTGTGAAAGAACAATCCTATTTCATTATGGTTGGACATGACAGTTCCTTTCTCATATGTAGTGTCATTACTGGGACTGGAATTAGGATGCACTCTTCAGAAAATAACTATAATTTAAATTTCCCACTGACTGCTTAGGGATTACTTTCCCACATTCCCCAAAAGAGTGGAAAAAAAAACAAGTAAACCAGTAACCAGCTAAACACCATAAAAAATAAAAAGGCAAGCTGACAAATTTGAATTCAAATGATACATTTTGGACATATCTACTACATATATAACATTTACATACAGTATAAATTTCTGAGAACACTGTTTAGAGGAAAGTCTGTGCTGAGAGCCTGGCTTGCTATTGCTGACCTGGAAATGCTCAATAACTGGTTCCCCTGCAGATTTTATCACTTTGAATCTCTGAATAGGAAAATGTTTGCAAGATAGGCATTCTGGACTCTCTCTACAGCCTCCTGGCTGCTCCCGTCCCACACAGACTTCCTCTCAGGCTTGGGTCCTGTCCTTGATGTACTGCAACACCTCACATGGCTCCCCTCAGACACACTGACTTCCCTCAGAAGGGTGGAGCCCCTGAGTTCTAATGCCCCGTACACGCGGTCGGAAAATCCAACCACAAAATCCAACAGATTTTTTCCGACGGATTTTGTCCGACACTGGTGTTGCATACACACGGTCGGACAAAGTTGTCGGAAAATCCGATTATTCTGAACGTGGTGACGTTTGTTGCCTACGACGGGACTACGTAGAGGCTAGTAGCCAACAGCTTTGGTCTTGTAATGTGATCTGAGCATGCGTGTCCCTTTTTCCCGTCGGAATTCGCTACACACGATCGGAAAAAGTCCGATAGGACTTTGTTGTCGGAAAATTTGAGAGCAGGAGATAAAACTTTGTCCATCGGAATATCCGATGGAAAATGTCCAATGGAGCCTACACACGGTCGGAATTTCCGACAACATTGTCCAATAAGACATTTTCCGTCGGAAAATCCGACCGTGTGTATGGGGCTTTAGGCTGGTTTCACACAGGCGTTCCGTTTTTTAGTTCAGTATAGTCACGTTTTTGTTATTGTAAAAAACGGATCAAAAACAGATACTTTCATGTCCGCTGACATCCGTTTTTTACCAAAAAAAAAGTGACCGAACTGAACTTCAAACACTGTATATAGCTGGTTGCTAAGGTCTGTCAATAGACGAAACGGACGTAGGGAGGCTGACGCACTGACGTCATCGCGTTCCGCGTTGTGAGCGGGTGTTTTCGCTAGCCGGCCGGCGTTTTCTTATCCTATCCTCTGCCAATGCACTAGTTATCTGTGTAAGTAGAATCTTTATTTTTAATTTTAATAAATCGTTGGTTTTACACTATGGGAGCATCCCCTGTTTCTTTCTGATTCCATGCTGATGTCGGTTGACCTTGGGTTTACATCTTTGGAGGAGTTCCATACTTAGACCAGCCCCCAAAAGGAATCATTGTTCTAATTTGCACCTTGTGGCCACCCATGTCCGGGGAGATCCTGATCCAGTGTTGAGGTCCTACGGTCTATGGTACATCCCGGTACCATCTTCTTACAGGCTTGGTTTAAGCTTGCCTCTGGTAAGCCTAATAATAGAGCGGTGGTGGATCACATTCGTTGGTGGATTTTTTATTGCATGAGTTTTGGATACCACATTGCCATATGTATATGTCTTCATCACTTTGGACACTTACAGTTACACATCAATAATTTTTCCACGACTTGGATTTTTTAGTAACCTCACAAGGACTTTTCTATCACTTTTAGTCTTTTTGTGTTTTACTGGCTATTTTTGGCACTATATTTTTATGTAGGGTGTATATTTTATGTATGTGCATTCACAGTTATTTTGATTTCACAGTCACTTTTATTTTAGTCACAAGTTTATTTGAGGTATTTCACTTATGACCTATAATTAATTTTCCATAGCGCGGCTTTTTTTAATTATTAAGTATATAGCTGGAAGCCAGCCGTCACGTCCTTAACCACTTCAATACAGGGCTTTAAACACCCTTCCTTACCAGAGCACTTTTTGCGATTCGTCACTGCGTCGCTTTAACTAACAATTGCGCAGTCGTGCGACATTACACCCAAACAAAATTGACGTCCTTTTTTCCCCCAAATAGAGCTTTCTTTTGGTGGTATTTGATCACCTCTGCGGTTTTTATTTTTTGCACTATAAACAAAAGAAGAGCGACAAATTTGAAAAAAAACAATATTACTTTTTGCTATAATAAATATCCCATTTTTTTTAAAAAAAAAAAATTTTTTTTTCCTTAGTTTAGGCCGATACGTATTCTTCTACATATTTTTGGTAAAAAAAATCGCAATAAGCATATATTGATCGGTTTGCGCAAAGTTATAGCGTCTACAAAATAGGGGATAGATTTATTGAATTTTTTTATTTTTTTTTACCTAATAATGGCGGCGATCTGCGATTTTTTTTTTCGTGACTGCGACATTGCGCGCGGACACTTCGGACACTTTTGACACATTTTTGGAACCATTCACATTTACACAGCGATCGTTGCTATAAAATTGCAATGATTACTGTGTAAATGTGACTGGCAGGGAAGGGGTTAACTCTAGGGGGCGCTGGAGGGGTTAATGTGTTCCCTAATAGAAGTGATTCTAACTGTGGGGGGAGGGGACTCAAGGGGAGGAGACCGATCATGTGTTCCTCCGTACTGGGATCACATGATCTGTCTCCTCGCCGCTGACAGGACCGTGGAGCTGTGTGTTTACACACACAGCTCCACGGTCCCGCACGGTCCCGCACGGTCCCGTTGTTTTAACGGGCAATCGCGGGTGCCCGGCGGACATCGCGGCCGCCGGGCACCCGCACCCCCAGGCGGCCGGGAATCCGAGGACGTCATATGACGCCCACCCAGGATGGTAGATCCACCTTGTGGGCGTCATATGACCATGAAGCGGTGTTGAAGTGGTTAAAGCAGAGTTCCACGCAAATGTGGAACTTACGCTCGTTGTACTCCTCCCTCCCTCCCTCCGGTGCCACATTTGGCACCTTTCGGGGGGAGGGGGGACAGGATACCTGTCTTTCACCGGTATCCTGTTCCCACTTCCGGGAGCCTCAACTGCGGGTATTTACGTCACCGCCTGGGCTCCCTCCTTCTCCCACCTCCTCCCCCTGTCACTGGACCAGTAGGAGAGAGGAGCAGAGCCTCGTACATGGGCAATAGCGTTCCCGGCGTGAAGCCGTAAGGCTTTTACTGGCAGGGTTTCCTTACTTGCAATGGAGGCAGCATGCACTTGACAGCTGATGGAAACATCAGCTGCGGTGCCAACATCGTTGGACTCCAGGACAGGTAAGTGTCCGATTATTAAAAGTCAACAGCTGCAGTATGTGCAGCTTCTGGCTTTTCATTTTGCAGTGTTTAGCTGGGTGGACCTCCGCTTTAACAACCAATGAGTCCAATGAGTCACAAAAAAAACAGAGTCCCCCCCAGTTCCATACCAGGCCCTTGGGTCTAGTATGGACCAGGCCCTTCGGGTCTAGTATGGATTCGCAAAACAAAAGCTATCCGATGACGTCACTCAAAAGAGCCCACCCATGTCACAGGGGGCAGGCTCTCTGGGTGATGTCATCTGATGGCCACACCCCATTGCTATATAACAGATGTCAGATAGCCAAGACATGGAGAAAGACAGCCACAGAACAACAGTTGTTTTTTTTTGCGGGGTAACCGGTAGCGAGGAAGAAGACAGCAGCGGGAAAAGACAGCAGTGGGAGAAACTAGCGACAGGAGAAGGCGGCACCGGGAGAGCCGACGGCGGGAGAAGACGTCACCGGGAGAGATGGCGGCAGGAGAAGACTGCTCGGGGAGAGACGGTGGCAGGAGAAGACAGCTCAGATCTATTATTAAATAACTTTTTACGGCTTTTTTGGTAAATGGCCAGGATCTATATTAAAGGGGGCTTACATATTCAGATAAGCCCCCACACGCAGACCCGGACAACCACCGGCCAGGAAGAGCACCCACCCCCCCCCCCCATGTTGAGGGCATGTGGACTGGTATGATTCAGGAGGGGAGGGGGCAGCGCTTGCTTGGCCTTTCCTGACCTGCCGGGCTGCATGCTCGGATAAGGGTCTGGAATTAAACCCCGCTGACCGCTGATGACTCATCGATTGTTAAAGCGGATTTCCACACAAAAATGGAACTTCCGCTTTTCGGAACCCTCCCCCTTCCAGTGTCACATTTGGCACCTTTCAGGGGGGGAAGGGGGTGCAGATACCTGTATAATACAGGTATTTGCACCCACTTCTGGGCATAGACTCCCGCGGGGGGAGGGTCTATGCCACTTCCCGCCCCCCCCCCCCCCCCCCCGCTGTCTACTGGGAGACACACAGGTCCCCAAAGACAGCAGGGACCATTCGGATTGCGCAGCGCGACTCGCACATGCGCAGTACGGAACCAGGAAGTGAAGGCTTCACTGCCTGATTCCCTCACCGAAAATGACGGCGGCCAGCTTCCCGGCCCCCTACTTAGCAACCAGCTATACACAGTGTGTTTTAATGAGGGAAAATGTAAAAATACATGTCAGCGGATTGGATGTAAGCTAACATCCGTTTTTCGTCCGTTCTGTTTTTCTTAACGAAAGAAAAATAGGGTTAACACAAGATAACACAACAGTAGCTCTTTGCTTTTAGACTCCACATTCCTTTTCACGTTGACCTGTTTTTTTTTCTCAGATGCTGTCTGGAAAAAAACCCTGCTGTTCACAGCACTCAATCAAGCTTTAACTGCAGTGCAGTCAGAAGTTTGGGAAAGAGAAAGAGTCCGAAGGCAGTCAGCTTCAACTGTGCACTTAAGCCGACCTTAGATGGAAAGAAAATCGCTTGATTCCACCACAGTCAGTGTTGATGGGGGAATCCTTCCCGTGGAGTCATTGTGTTCTCCCCGGTAGGGACGGGTGAACTAAATGTTTATTTGCAAAATAAAGATTTTAAATGCACATTTTAAAATGTTAAAAAAATTTTAGACATAGAAAATTAGTGCAACTGAAACAGAGTACCACCTGTGTGTCCTTTTCACGTGATTTTTCTTTTTGTCTTTTAGTAACAGACGGTGTTATGATCCAAAGGATGTTTTGCTTACTTTTTCTGATAGCACTGAGCTAAATGTAGGCAGCTCAATTAAAGTGAATAGATACGCAGTGACTGTATGGACCCACACAGTTGGATTTGACAGTTACGGAGGTTCATGTGTACAGACCTAGATGCACAGGTTCTGCAGTAGTAGAAAAAGTAAACAACTAGCTCTTAATGCTGCAAGGGGTTGAACTTCTGTATGATTGAGCCCTTGGGGAGAAAACCAACCTGGAGTGATATGGGTAATCTTGGGTATACCTTGCCATGGTTTACCCTATCTGGGGCAAATAAACCAGACATGCTTTAAAATTTTAGATGGCATCGTACTTGCTGAACTCCGGTAATTAGACAAACTCTACCCTTGCAGTGCCCCCTCCCCCTGAACTGCAAGGATTAAATGCTTCATGTCCCTCCTTTCCTGGCCTACCAGGCTGCATGGATTATTGGTGGGGACCTCACACTTCATTTATTTTTTTAGAAAGGCATTCCACCTTAATATCTATATTTGGATGCATGCCTTTTTTTATTGCATGGGCCCCTCTTAAAATTCATACCAGACCTGAAAGGCCAGGTATGAATTATGAACCTCCATGATGTTTTTTTTTTTAACTATTCCTGGCTCCTCAGTTTATCCAATGATTGCTGGCCAGTAAATGAATGGGGTCAGGTGATGTCACTGGTTGCTAATGACGCAGCAAGTGCAGATAGGAAGAAGGAAGTTGTAATGCATAATGGGTGTAAAAAAAACATGCTGCTATATACAGTGTTCAGCTTCTGCTGAATGGGCTACAGTCCGGTGTTGGGACGAATGCCCAAACAGGTGAAGTTCGGTCCCAACCTGTGCTTGGACCTAACCAGGAGCTCATCCCTACTATAACTATTTTAATCAGTATAGCAATGCATAGCACTTTACACAGCAGCTCCAGTATAAATGTCTTATATGATGTCATTGACCCATAGAAAATGTTTGGCTAGGGTTTGTCAGGGCAGGAAGGACAGGAAGTCCTTATAGTTTAACCTAACTTACAAGAGCTATCAATTACGTACCTCTGTATTATTTCCTGTAGTCCCATTCCGTAACACAGTTTACCTGCCCAGGGCACTTGTCACATAGGCATAGGGCACCAGACCACACCACTTTCTTTTGTTAGTAATATGGTAATTATACATAAATTCAAAAATGTAATTTTTCGTTTTTTGATTGTAGCACACCTTTTATTAGTAGTGTTAGAGTAGCCATAGACTTGTTCTATTTGCCAAAACTGAGATAACGCCAACAGCTACTAATCAGACCCAAACCTACCTTGTAGATTTTAGTCTAAGCCCCCGTACACACGGTCGGAAATTCCGACCACAAAATCCGTCTGATTTTTTCAGATGGATTTTGTCTGACACTGGTGTAGCATACACACTGTTGGACAAAGTTGTCGGAAAATCCGATCATTCTGAACGTGGTGACGTTCGTTGCGTAAAACGGAACTATGTAGAGGCTAGTAGCCAATAGCTTTGGTCTCGTAATTTGATCTCAGCATGCGTGGCACTTTGTCCGTCGGAATTCTCTACACACGATCGGAAAAAGTCTGATTGGATTTTGTTGTTGAAAAATTTGAGAGCAGGATTTGCTTCATGGTGTGCCTCTAATGCCCCGTACACACGGTCGGATATTCCGACTGAAAAAGTCAGATGGAGCCCACAGACGGGCGGATTTTCCGACAACATGGTCCGATCGGACATTTTCCGTCGGAATTTCCGACCGTGTGTATGGGGCATTAGAGGCACACCATGAAGCAATTTAACTCACACATGGTGGTGAGGCTCTCTGGAACATATCTGCAGTGTATGGTAATAAGATGAATGTATATGTAAATGCAAGAGTAAAACATTCATATACAGTATTGCAGCTTACATGTTCTTAGATGTGATGGCTGCATTAGCTTTCTTTTTTCAGGCAAGTACATTTTCTGCAAGTTATGTTGTAAATCGCTGCATAAACTGTTGGCACTATATAAATCCTGTAAAATGATAAAGTACAGAAAAATACCTGCTGATTCTGATAGAAATCCAATATTCTTGTAACTTCTTATGTATGAAACTAAAATCCTGAACAATGTTATCAGCTTTCCAATCTACCTTCTGTAAACTACACAGCCCCTCCTCCCTATGTAATGGAGATGAGGAGAGGAAGGGTGTTTGTGGTCTAAGGCTGGCCATAGACAGAGCAATTTTCTTTTCTATAACCATAGGTTGCAAGAAATAAAAATGCTTAATTCTGCCATCAATACAATGTTGACAGGGGAATCCCTCCCAGTAAGCCATTGTATTTTCCAGGCAAGGAGGGGGGGGGGGGGGGGGTGTTGGTGGAAGCCAACCTCACTGGGAGAACACAGTGATTATTGCCGCTACCAATAATCTCATGTAATCGATCAAACAACTTGGGTACATTCAGCCTGCCCATACATGGTTTGAATCTCTGCCGGTTCCGCAGGATTCGAACCATCTATGGCAGGCCTAAATCAGGAGGGCAGCCTGTGGCAACAATGCTGCTCCTTCATTTAGTGTGAGTGAACCTTATCATCTCTAGGACCAGGAGTGGGATACTGACAGGATCAGCAGGTAAAAATAAAGGAAAAAGCCTCAATAAAGGAAACAAATACAGCCACTGTATCTACGGACTGGTAAGATGTAGCAAGCAATTGTTTTGTTTTTGGGTTTAGGTACCCTCTAAAACCCAACCTGGGAATTAGAAAAAATCGATCCTGACAGTGGGGCTCCCTGCAAGGGTTAAATGCCTGGTATGTCTAAGGGGTAGAGCAGCCATTCTCAACATTTTCAACAAAGAGGAACACTTGAAATAACTTTTCAATCTCAGGGAACCTCTGTTAAACATTATTATAACTACAACTCATGATACGTTAGTGTAATGATCGGTTGAAAGAATGCTCCTTCATAGGATAAATGTATGAATTGCTTCATTTTCGACCGCCCGAGGGATGGAGTTGGGAGGGGGAAGAGGAGACAGAGAGGGGTAAGTAAAGGGGTGCGGTCATAAGGGGGGGAGAGAGGGGGAGAGAAGGCAGAAGGCGAAGGAGACAGTGGAAGAAGGAGAATAGGATAGAGACTGGAGCCCAATTAAGTCTAGGACTATTTAGAAGCGGAAGGGGAGAGGGGCAAGGGGCATAAAGTAATTCGGATAGAAGAAGTGAAGTTAATCCCCTTGGTTCCCTCTCTCCAGTCCTCTGTTACATTAGGGCTATGTGATGGGTTTTCTTTATGTATTTACTTATTTATTTTGGCCCATCTGTGGTCCGCTGCTTGAGTGGGTTGAAGAAGACTGGAACTTATAGTTGTATGGAGAATGAATTAATTTTTTGATATAATACCGCCTGGGGAGGGAGGAGGGAGCGGAGCTCCGAGGTTATTTTAGACCAAGCCCCCAGATAGGACTGCACCCATTGAACCATAGGAGCGTGGTTCAGAGGCGGGTGCTTCCCTTAGGGGTTATAAAAGGGGTTGTAAGTGGTAGGGTGGGGGGAGGGAAATTAGAGGGGTTGTGATTTCTTTTTTCCCTTTTTTTTTTTTTTTTTTTTTTCTTTGTTTTTTTTTTTTTTTTTTTTTTTGTTTTTTTTTGTTTTTTGTTTTTTCTCTGCGAGATGGAGGAAGTGAGGGTGACCTCTATGAATGCCAAGGGACTTAATGTCCCAGAAAAAAGAAGGATGCTTCTCAATGATCTGAAACGTATGCGTACAGATGTGGCCTTCATACAGGAAACTCATTTTAAAGCAAGCGAGTTTCCTCTTCTTCAAAATAGATTTTTCCCATGCGTATACCATGCCTCCAACCAAGAAGCAAAATCAAAAGGAGTATCGATTATGATTGCGAGTCGGGTCCCTTGGTCCTTGATAGACAAACGGGTAGATACTAAGGGTCGGTTTTTTTTCTTGAAGGGACATATGGGTGGGGTGAAGGTGACCTTGGCAACTTTGTATGTGCCAAATGTTTCTCAAGACTCCTTTGTAAGGAAGGCCCTCACTAAATTGTCAGAATTTTCTGAAGGCAAGGTGATTTTGGGAGGCGATTTTAATATCGCTTTAGATCCTAAAATTGACACATCTACAGGAACATCGTCTGTCTCACATGGCACCAGGAGAGGAATACTGAAGAAATTATATGAAATGCAACTGGTAGACGTCTGGCGGATTATGCATACAGGAGAGAGGGATTATACCTTCTTTTCTAATCCCCATCAGACATATTCTCGTATTGACCTCTTCCTGGTCCCACATTATTTACTTGCCATGATATCAGAGGTGTCCATAGGAAACATAACCTGGTCTGATCATGCCCCGATTACTTTGTGCCTCTCACTCTCAGGCGCAGTGTGTGCTCTGGATAGAAGGTGGCGCTTGAATGAGAGCTTGCTACAGAATACTGAAATTCAGGAAGAAGTAGCAAAAGAAATCGAGGCCTACTTTCAGATAAATGACACACCCGGAAGCAACCCCGGCATAGTGTGGGAGGCCCACAAAACAGTAATTCGGGGCATTCTGATCAGATACGGTTCTAAATTAAAGAAAGAGAGAGAAAAACTAGTGACAAAACTTTTACAGGAAATTCATGACTTGGAAATTCAACACAAGAGGGCGCAGGTACCCTCTATTGGTAGAGACCTGGATCATTTGAGACGACAGGTCACAGATATTTTGCGGTTTAAAGCTAAAGCAATAATACAAAAAGGCAGGAAGTCAACCTACGAACTAGGAGATAAATGTACTAAATTGCTAGCGGGTAAACTCAAAGAAAAAAGCATGTCAACATATATACCTCAAATAAAAGGGAAGAATGGTCAATTGGTTTCCCAACCTAAGGGGATAGCTCAGACATTTGGAGAATACTACTCTTCACTTTATAACTTGAAACCAATGCAGACGTCTGCAGCGGTATTGGAGGAGTATCTCTCCTCCGCAAGACTTTCAAGGTTATCATCCTTAGAACGTGATAAATTGGAAGCCCCTATTTCGGTGGAGGAATTGAATACAGTGATAAAAACGGTGAAGCCAGGGAAGGCCCCTGGCCCGGATGGCTTCACTTTACAATACTACAAAAAATTCTCATCACAGCTAAGCAACCAATTAGTGAGGGTCTTTAATGCCTTAGGTCAAACTGCCGCATTCCCACCGGATACACTCTTGGCATATATTACGGTGATCCCGAAGGAGGGGAAAGATCCGTCGGAATGCGGCAGTTACAGGCCGATTTCTCTGCTAAATGTAGATTTGAAGCTTTTTACTAAGATTCTAGCACTACGGATTCAGCCACTGCTTAGTCAGTTGGTGGAGTACTGACGCGGAGAAGGCATTTGACAGGGTGAGATGGTCCTTCTTGTTTGAAGTACTGAGGCATGCTGGCATGGGGGAGCAAATGATTCAGTGGATTATGAGCGTATATACTTTCCCAAAAGCGGAGGTAAAAGTGAATGGAATATTCTCTAAACCTTTCAAAATTACAAATGGTACACGACAGGGTTGCCCCCTTTCACCCTTGCTGTTTTCTCTGTCGGTAGAGCCCTTGTTAAATAAAATAAGGCAGAACCCAGATATTCAGGGCCTAAAAATAGGAGACCGGAATTATAAAATCTCAGCCTACGCGGACGACTTGTTGTTCTCCATGTCTGTTCCTCATATCTCGATTCCCAATCTTATGAAAGAGTTTGAAACCTATGGAAGTTTTTCTAATTTAAAAAAAATAAATTATACTAAATCAGAAGCGATGGGAGTGGCGCTGCAAACCACAACTCGTAATATGATTCAACTAAATTTCAGTTTCAAATGGGTGACGGCGGCGCTAAGTTACCTGGGCACACATATTCCACCCGATACAGGAAAGACTTTTAAGGTGAATTTTCCAGCCTTATACAATTCAGTGAGGCTGTTATTGGATAAATGGCATCAGGGTATACATTCATGGTTCGGCCGATGCAACATCGTTAAGATGTGTATTTTACCTAAATTTTTGTATCTATTTCAAGCCTTACCAATTGCTATCCCAGGGGTGTTTCTTCGCCAAATTGGCTCTCTTTTTACAAAATTTATATGGGCGAAGAAAAGACCAAGGTTGGGAAGAGGCATCATGATGTTGCCCAGGTGTTTTGGTGGAATAGCCGTTCCAGACATAGGGAAATACTATCAAGCAGTTCACCTTGGGAGGGTGGTGGATTGGTGCAGACATGGAGAACTCAAGTTGTGGGTAGATCTGGAACAACAGTCTAGTGCGACCCCCTTAGGCAGGGCACTTTGGTGCTATGAAACATTACCGAACTCTGTTAGGAAGCACCCCACTATAGGGACTACAATACGCATCGGGGCTACCGTACGTCGGGACCCAAAAATTTCATCCAAAAAATCACCATTGTTCCCGGTATTGGGCAACCCGGGGTTCTCACCAGGTATAGAGGTAGGGGTATTTAAAAAATTAGTGGAGAAGGGAATTTTCCAAGTCTCACACTTTATCCAAAATGGAGAGTGGCCCACAACAGAGGCCTTGATACAACCAGGGGGTCCCTTTGGAATAAATGTATGGCGAGCATTACAATTACAACATTTTTTGAGATCTCTGGGGTCAGCAGCTAATTATGAACGACAATTAACTACGTTCGAACAATATTGCAATGAGAAGGAGCCAATGCCTCAGCTGATCTCAAAGATGTATGGGTTGTTAAATACCCCTCCCGAGGACTTTGTGCTACCAAGTCTTGTAAAATGGGAAAGGGACTTGAACAGGACATTTTCCCGGTTCAGCGTAGGAATATTTGTTATTTGGCCTTGAACACATCAATGTGTACACAAATTCAAGAACTAAACTATAAACTATTAACACAATGGTACTATACGCCGGTGAGGCTTCGGAGATTCTATGCGGAGGCTTCGGACCATTGCTGGCGATGTGGTGTGGAACAAGGAACTCTACTACACATATTTTGGTCATGTTCAAAGATTAGGCAGTATTGGGGAGAGGTGCAGAGAATCTCTCAGAAATTTACAGAATTTCTAATACCAGATGACCCCGCTTTCTTTTTACTCCATTGCTCGCAAATACCGATGCAGACATATAGAAAGTCTATACTGTGTCATCTGATTAACGCGGCTAAGGCTACCGTCACATTGCATTGGAAGGACAGGAACCCACCGTCAGTAGCAAGGTGGCTTAATAGAGTAAGATACATTGGGGCTATGGAAGATTTAGTGCTTACGGGCCAGAACAAGAGAGAGAGGTATAACGCAACATGGGCAACGTGGAATGGTTTTATGTACACCGAGGAAGGGAAGAAACTGATGGGAGAAAATGAAGGATAGGGAGTTTAAGGAGGAAAGCCCTCTACCTCCTGTGTTTACACGCTAGAATACCTCCATCTTGCAGGGAAGGGCAAAAGGGAGGGGGGGACAGGCAATATATGCCGATGGGGCCTTTTTCCCCCTTTTTTTTTTTTTTGTTTATTTATTCATTTATTTTTTTTTATTTTTTTTTCCTTATTTTTTTTTTTTTTGTTGGGGTTTGTTTGGTTTTTGTGTTGGGTTTTGTTTGGTCTTTGCGGGAGGTTGTCGTTATGAGGGAAAGGGTTTTTTTTTTTTTTTTTTTGGGGTTGAAATAAAGAGGAGGGGGTAAGAATACAGGGGGGGGGGGGGGGGGGCACAGAGCAGGAAGAGTGCTCTAAATGTCCTGAATAGCAATGACAGGAATTGAAGTCAATAGGTATTCGCGGTAATATATGTAATTTATGTTTGTGTGCACACATGTGCAGTTACCTTCTTTGATTTTGAATGGAATTTTCTGCATGCGATATATGGATTGTCAAGTGATAATGTTTTCTGTACCACCCCTAAACTTAAAAGAAAAAGAAAAATAAAATGAGAAAAAAAAAAGAAAGAATGCTCCTTCAACTTGTGGTCATTGGGAGGACTTACCCCTTTTACAGATAGCTAAAAAAGATCAATGATGTTAGTGGGAACTTATCTGAGAGGCAAAATTTGCTCAAGGAACTCCCAGGAACTTCTGGAGATACTCTAGGGTTCCATGGAACCGAGAAACCCTGGGATAGAGGAACAAGCGATATTACTTACCCTGGCCCAAATCTATGCTCCAGCAGGCTCCAGTGCTGTGCTCTTCTACATGAAGTTCCAATCTGTGGGGGTCCGTTGGCATCATTACTTACAATGAGGATCTATTAACCCTATACTGTATGTGCAGAAGGCATGTGACCTTGGCTAGGAGCACCTTAGAGAGGATACTTTGCTAGACTGGTCACACAGCTGGAGGAACCCTGCTGGAGTGAGAAATAAAGTAGCTATTACCCCTTATTCATGCCCACCCCCAGGCTTAACAACATTTAACCCTTGCAGTGCAAGGATATTTTTTCTCTTCTTACCAGTGTTTGGTTTTAAGGTAAGCTGGGTAAGCATTCTGTCTGTAACTCTGTTGCTGTCTTTTCTGAGTAACATTAGCAGTTCTGTGTTTTATTTGTAGTCTTTAAGTTCATGTATATAACCTGGACCTGGATGTATGTCGTTTGGATATACATGTGAGGCTGATTAATTAAAAAGTTGAGAGCATGTCGTTTGGATATACATGTGAGGCTGATTAATTAAAAAGTTGAGAGCAGTCACTAAAACAATTGTGTGAATATTTACCTAAATTATCCAGTCATGTAAAAAGCATCTGCACGTGATTAGATATTTAAAGTGAACAGGAATTTGCTTGTCACACAATTTGATAATTAAAGTGAATATTCAAACAATTTTTTAGCAAATCAGCCCTAATGCATAAACTGGTAAGCAGCATACACACGCTTCCTACAAAATGTGTATATAAGTTTTTTCCTCCTATGTTGGATTTAACAGCCCTATAAGCCAGCTCAATCTTTATCATTCAAAAACTATAACTGATATTTTTATTTTTAGTTGTCGGTAGGAATAGTACTGCTGATTCATCACTTTTTGGTTTGACTTAATACTGGCACATAGATCTGTCAGCCTATTCAGAATCAGACAATTCTGGAAACCAGGCAGTCACAGGGGTTGATTTACTAAAACTGGAGAATGCAAAAGCTGGTGCAGCTGTGCATGATAACAATCAGCTTCTAACTTCAAGTGGTTCTAAAGGTTTAAGGTTTTCTTACCTTAATTCAATCTATGCATGAAGGTAAAAAAACCTTCTCAGTGCAGAAGCTCCCCTAATACTTTGGAAGATACCACAATAATCTCTCTCCTGTACTGTGCAATAAGTCCCAATGTGGTGTCAAACTCCTATCTTGACATCTTAATGTATGTAGATGCTGCACTCCTCGTTGCCTTCCACAGACTGGGGATGTCCAAGTTGACTGCAAGTATAGGAAAACACAGACGGTGCGTAGGCCAGACTTGAGAGGCACGGATTATGACCACAAGAGCTCCTCCCCCATACTAATAGCCATCCAGACGAGGCTCTAAAGAAGAGGGACACCTCGAAACGCGTTAGACGATGTGTCTACAAGCATTACGAATAAGGATTTCATCAGTTGATGTTATGGTAAAGCTATGATGCAAGCATTGGTTTGTGAGTATAATCACCTCCTTTTTTTATTATGCAATAAAAATATGTATTGAGGATAATGTGCTAGGCCTACGCGCCAGCTCTGTTTTCCTATACTTGTCCCCTAACACTTACCAAAGCCCCATTGTGATTCAGTGAGGTGCACGAGAGCCTCGGCTCTCTGGGGACTCACCCCCCTCATTGGTTGAGACAGCAGCAGGTGCCAATGAGTAGAGAATGAACACACAGGAAAGTGGCTTGAGAGTAAGCCTGCTTGGGTGCCCCCACAGCAAGCTGCTGGCTTTGGGGCAACTTCACAGGAGGGAGGGGCCAGAAGTGCCAGCGGGGAACTCAAAAAGAGGTGGATCAGGGTTGCTCTTTGCAAAACCATTGCACAGAGCAGGTGAGTATGACATGTTTGTTCATTAACCACTTAAAGACTGCCTCATGGCAGTTTTACTGCTACAGGGTGGCTCTCCATCACATCACAAGACATCACATTTATATTATGATTCTGCACTTCTCCCTGCAGGGGGGGGGGTGCTCTCGCACTCCCAGCAGGCTGCTTCTGCTGTGATTATTCAACGTTCAACCAATCATCGGTAAAACACACAGAACTGAGATCTGCCTATGTAAACCAGGCATATCTCCATTCTGGCAGGGAGGAAGGGATGGATTTCGTGTTCCTGCAAAGGGAAGAAACTCCATCTCTTGCTTTGTAAAAGCACCTAACACAGTACACAAAAACACTGGCTAGGCGCACAGTTAAAGTGGTTAAAGTGGCTGTGCAGCAGCCCCCCCAGCTCCCCCTTATACTTACCTGTGCCTCCTCTCGATCCAGTGATGTCCACGGGAGCCTTGCCTCTCTGAGGACTCATACTCCTGAATGGCTTTTGGCATCAGCAGGAGTCATTGAGCCAGTGAGCCAATCAGGAGACGGAGGGGGTGGGGCCTAGCCGCTGCTCCGTGTGTGAATGGACACACAGAGCCACGGCTCAGGAGAGTGCTTACTTGGATGCCCCACCATCAGGAGGGCATGGCCAGGGGCACCGGCATGGGACCCGAGAAGAGGAGGATTCGGGCTGCTCTGTGCAAAACTGCTGCACAGAGCAGGTAAGTATAAACATGTTTGTTATTTTTAAAAAAGGCTTTAATATTACTTTAACCCTTTGATTGCCCTAGATGTTTAACCCCTTCCCAACCAGTATCATATATCCCATAGTTTAGACCAGGGGTGTCAAACTCAAATTCACCGGGGGACCACATCGGCAATATGGTTGTCTTTAATGGGCCAGTTGTATATCTAAAACTATGTATCTACTCTTTATCATATTAAATAATTCCCTCTGCATTATTAATGTTTTTTTATTTAAGTAATAACTAGCTCAGAGTTCAGGGGTGTGCTGTGTACAGATGGCAGGGTTTGGGCACTGCGCTGTGTACAGAATGCAGAGTTCAAGAGTGTGCTGTGTACAGAGTACAGGGTTCAGGGGTGTTCTGCCTACAGAGTGCAGGGTTCAGGGGTGTTCTGTGTACAGAGTGCAGGGTTCAGGGGTGTTTTGCCTACACAGTGCAGGGTTCAAGGGTGTTCTGCGTACAGAGTGCAGGGTTACGCTATGTACAAAGTGCAGGGTACAGGGTTGCGCTACGTGCAGAGTTTAGGGGTGCATTACATACAGACTGCGGAGTTGAAGAGAACCATATGCAGGGTTCAGGGATGCACTACTTTCAGGGGTGCACTGCACACAGATTACTGCGTTCAGGGGTGCACTACGCGCACAGAGTGCAGGGTTCAGGGGTGCAATATGCACAGTGTGCAACATCTCAATTCCACCCCTCCTCCTGGGTTTTGACCTCTGAGTCTATACCCACCACTTTCCCCCCATCCCTCCCACCTCTGCACAGATCTGCCCCCACACCTCCACAGCCCACATCCCCCCTCCAACCCCCCTTCACAAAGCTGCCTTGCATCTCTACTAGGCAGTCACCTTCCTGTGCATTGAGCTCTATTACCTGTGTAGGCGGACATGTGTATTCAGCATTTGGCTACGGTAACAGTAACAGGGAGATACTTCTGTTGGATCTGGCCTTGCCCTACCCCTCTGTGCCCCACTGTGAGCGACACTGTCAGTGCCTACATGGATCGGGAGTCGCCAAGACCATAGCTGTCACTCTAAACACAGAAGTTCCTGAGTTTACTAGTGACGGCAGAAGGAGTGGGCGAGAGCCGTAGGTGGCGGCTGGGGGGCTTTGCATAACAAGGCCAGATCCGGCCCACGTGCCTTGCGTTTAACACCTGAGGATTAGATGCTATAATGTTCGCATCAGTAGCGGCTTATCCTTTAGGGGCGCCCTCTCTCCAGGCCACCCCTATATGGTAATGTAAAGATTAATGCATAGCATGAATCTATCTATGGCCACCATAGCCACCCCCTATTCATGCTTCCGTCCCCTTTTGGGTCACCAGGCACATGAATTACAGTGGCGTGGGATTTATTTATTCTTTTGAAGCACCTGATTAGAGCCATAGGCTCGGGTCGCACAGCATGCGATCAAATACCACCAAAATAAAGCTCCATTTGAGGGAAAAAAAGGACATAAATTTTATTTGAGTACAGTGTTGCATGACTGCCAGTGGCGGCCGGTGTTTTTTTCTTTTGGGGGGGGCGGAAAATTAAAGGGGCCAGACGCATGAATAGGGGGTGGCTGCGGCAGCCGTGGATGGATTGATGCCGAACATGAATCTATCCATTAACCATATAGGGGGTGGTATGGAAAGAGGGGGCGGCGCCCGTGCGCCCTTAATGGACGGGCTGCCCCTGGTGACCGCACAATTGTTAGTTAAATTATTGCAGTACCGTATCGCAAAAAATAGCCTGATCGTGAAGGGGGGTAAATCTTCCAGAGGTCAATTTAAAAAAAATTGCCTTTAACATCACTTTAAGGTTGTTCAATTAAAGCGGTTGTATAACGCTGGCCATTTTATTTTTCCCCTGCAAGGTAAAGTCATAATGTGCTAGTATGCATCCCACACTAGCACATTATGTAAAATTTACCTTAAAACTAAACTGTTCCTGCGCCGCGATGTGAGTGCTGCAGGGGCTTCCATCTTTACTCGTCTTGCCTCTGGGTATGTCGGCTCTGGCTCTGTGACTGGCCAGAGCCGCGATCATGTCACTCCTGCGCATGCAAACGGGAGCCGCTGTTCACGGCACAGGGCTCTGAAGAAACGGCACAGGTGGCAGTTTTTTCAGAGCGCATTTGCCAGTGATGTCACTGCCTGTATGTAATATGTATACGTTTTGGAGATATTTACACTACCTATAGAGAAAATTGTGTACTGTACGTGATACTTTTTTTTTTATTTGCACTAACATATCATTTCTCTGTCACAATTGCACTAATACGGCTACAATCACTTCAAGCACTACCTATAGGTAAGCCTTATTATAGGCTTACCTATAGGTAAAAGTCAGTAAAGGAAACTTACCCCCACTTTAAGCTTTGGCTAAAAAAAAAAAAATGGAAACTGCACCAGATTTTACACCAGCTTTAGTAAATAACCCCATCGCCTATATGATTTTCTCTGCAGATTGGGTTGTTTAACATGCCAGGGGAAAATAAAACAAAAATTGTCAACTTTGCCAATTTTAGTTTTCAAACCAATTTGCTCATTACTAGTTGCATCAGTATAGTAATAATTATCAGCAATTAGAAACATCACCTTAATATTTACTAAGCGTAGTAAATCCTATATGTAGAGTTTTATTTCCTAAGTATTTGTTTTTGCACCTAATTGAAACTTAAACACATTAAGGCTAAAGAAGGTTAACTCTTCAGACAAGTCCTCCTTTGGTGTTGCAGTCATCCATGCTCATAAATAAATAGTTAACAGAAGTGTGAGCACAGCCACATAGTGTGTGAAATGCAGAGATAAGTGGTAAAAAGTCAGCTTTACTGAAACTTGTAAAGCCAAATCAGTTTTTCCCATCCTTAAAAAAAAGTTATGTTCTCCTGGTTGGTGTGATGCACCTCTGCCATGCATTGCTGGTGTGATGCACCTCTGCCATGCATTGCTGGTGTGATGCACCTCTGCCATGCATTGCTGGTGTGATGCACCTCTGCCATGCATTGCTGGTGTGGCATGCCAGTTTTGGGAAAGGTATTATATGCTTCCCATTTTCCTGCAAACTCCAAGCTGCTTTTTTCATTTTCTCTCACCCTCTCCCTCTGGATGGGCTAATTCGACCCAGAAGTGCAGTACAGACAAGGTTTGGCTTCCCCTTAACACTTTTCTTTCCCCCCTAGCACTGCCCACGTCCCATTGTAGTTTACTTGCACACTTAATCTTCGGCTCTCTTTTAAAAAAGAGGAGGGGGGTGTGCAGGGAGAGAGAGGGATAGGGGGAGGTTAAATACATGATCGGTGTAGTGAGGGGAGTCTGACAGAAGCAGCCAGTCCTAACAGTGTGCAGCCAGGGAGTAAGAGAGGCTAGGCAGTATGCTACAGGGGGGAGTCAGATGATTTACAGTAACCTATACAAGGCACTCTGCCCCCCAATAAATGCTCTTCTGCAGTCTGATGAGCTTCCCAGACTGATGGCTCTGTACAGACAGACCACCCTCTGATGCTAGTAGTCCTGCCTCTGGATGGTACTCTTCTTGGCAAAGTTTGGAGGTGAAGTGCTCCAGCACAGGACCCTGGTCATCTCCCCCTGTCTACCTGTGAGCTGTGCAATACCAGATGGCTGGATGTCTGATGGATCTTTTGCCTGTGTAGGACACACTGCAAAGAGGAGGTGGCTGCTGGCTTGACCCTGTGGTTTTTTTGGAAAGTGACAGATGATCCCAGGATTACCAGCACCACATGTGTGCCGGAGTTGGGTTTCTGGTGGGCTTATCTTGGTCAAGGCTTGCGTCTCCTGGGATGTCCAAGAACTTAGGTTCCTCCACGCAATATGCTACCTGCATCCCAACCAGGGAGCCTGCCTGCTGACTCTGTAAGGTACTCTACTGCCTATCTCACCATGCACAAACAGTCCTGTCTTCTTATCATCCTGTTTCACTAATTGCCCTGTCCACGTTATCTCTTGGAAGTCCTGGTGGATTGTGTTTGCTTTTTTGGATCGCTGGGAAGAGAAGAATTTGGAGGACACTGCACTCCATACTAAAGAACTTAAGGGGGGGAAATCATTACAAGGTTACTATGCAATTGCGACTGCTTTCTTTGTGTTTGATCATTGTGAACTTCTTGGAATACATTGAGAGCCAACACATCCCTAGAGGGAGGCGACATCGAAGAAGTAAGTGTCACTTGGTCAAGCATTCACCTGTTGCCTGTGTGACTTGTGTGGCTATGGAGTCCTGGAGCTCCTGGGTGTCAATTTCAGCAATCTTTCTAGGAAGGGCTAGGTGCACTTGTCCCTTTGGGTTGACTTTGCATAGCAACAGGTCAGATTTGAAGCTTGGTTTCCACAGGCAACTGATTCACTTTTGTTCCATTTTTTTAAAGGAGCAGTAGAAGGTGTAGGTGACCTCTTAGAGATCTGTCTATCCTGATGGACACATGCCAATGGTGCCTAACTAGCTATTGCTAATCTTCATTCTTTTAAATAATATATAGTCATAGTGGCTGTATATGTGTGTGTATATATATATATATATGTGTGCATATGTATATATATATATATATATAGTCACTAAGCTTCAGATCTGAAGCCTGGTTTCCACTGCCTGGAGTAGTAGAAAGTTTAGGTGACCTCTTAGAGATCTGTCTATCCTGATGTACTCATGCCAATGGTACCTAACTAGCTACTGTATTGTGAATCTGCATTCCTTAAAAAAAGAAACAAAAAAAAAATATATATATATATATATATATATATATATATATATATATATATATATATCACGAACGTCTGATGTTTAGGAGCACATGCTCTATGTTCTATAGTCGTGCTCATCTAATTTCTTTGTAGATGACTATATTATGCCCATCAGTGGGATGAGTTTATAAGATTCTTTCTATGTTACTTTGTATTCGATACAAGATCTATTCTCAAAAAACCTATTGTGAAAAAAAAAAGATTCTTTCACTAAAAGTTTCGCTACAACTAGTATTATTAGAGATCTCCTATGAAGCCCCATGCTATAGAAATAA
This sequence comes from Lithobates sylvaticus, assembly GCA_028564925.1. Taxonomy (NCBI): domain Eukaryota; kingdom Metazoa; phylum Chordata; class Amphibia; order Anura; family Ranidae; genus Lithobates; species Lithobates sylvaticus. Next base: position 241,737,826 of record CM053028.1, on the reverse strand, counting down.
TAAGCTAGATAAATCTGATTATAGTAAAATAGCCCTTTTAGTTATTCTTTTTCATCATTCCTTTAAATAATTTATAGTCCAAGCCATAGGATATATTAAATGGTATTATCTAAGACAGGAACTACTGATCTCTGCTGTTTAGGAACACATGCTCTATATTTTCTAACCGTACTCATCATCAGCATGCTTTGGAGATGAATATATTATATCCATAAGTTGGGGTGAAGAAAGGAGTACATAAAAGTCTTTCAATGCAGATTACATGAATAGTTTATCTGCAAATGTTATTATTATATATCAAATACAGAGCCCTGTGGAAAGGTAGACAATATTCTCGCTTCACAGTCCCTAATCAAATACATATGAATATAGTAAAATAGTTTTGCAGAACTGGGCAAACTCAGCAGCTACTGCAGTCCGATAGATATAGGGGTAATCACCTTTTTTTATTTGTAAGTCTGTACCCCTCTTATCAGATACATATGGAGCTTGTCTTGTTTTGAGTGGGCTGGTTAATAGGTGAAACATATACAGTTTCACCTTCTGACCGATGGATCAGTTCATTTAAAGTCAGATTAAGCCCAGGACCACACCAGTGGTAGACACCCAGCCACTGAGCAATGGAGGTTGCAGTCTACTCCCTCCTATTAATGCCTGTATATCCATTTGTGTCAGGTCCCCTATAGGCTTGCACCACCCAGTCCCCAATTTGGCATGTACTGGTATTTGGAAGCATTGAGTGGGACACTGTTTTTGCCCCCCAGGCTCAGCTTATGTTAATACCCAACACTGATGGAACACTATCAGTAACGTCTCCAGAAGGCAACAAAGGCATGGCATTGCAGGAGTTAAGTTTATTTGCTCAGTACCTCTTGGTGATCAGTGGTAATTAGTTTGTAATTGGAACGTTTCTCTACTCGCTAGCAAATCCTATTACCAAGGAAATCCTTGCTTCAGTGCTTCTGAGCCTGGTCGTCTGTAACCAAGGTCCCATCCATACAAGATGTGTGCTGTTATCCCGGGATAGACCCAGCTTCTAGATATCCCATTTTAACCTCTTCAATACTCATTGACACTCCTCTTGGCTGCCGGAAAACAGATCTGGAGATTATTATTTAGTTACAATAAATGGTTATATTCCAGCATCAAAGATCTGGCAGTGGGCTACATGCAGATCTCTCTACTTGCCCCCCTAGAGCTTTCAAAAGGAAGGAGAAACAGATAAGCTTGGCTAGTAGAGGGTCATAAAATGCAGAGCTGGCGACCAAGGCTGGCTCACCTAGTGCTGTCACCCTCTGTGGTCCTGGAGAGGGCACATGTCAATCAGATTGAGATAGGGGGTAATAAAAGTCAGGAAATTCCTGGCATTCCCCCTAAAAAAAAAAAGATTTGATACATGTGTGAGATCCCCTTAGATGACTCCCTCTTTGTAGTGCCATGTTACCTGTCTATCCCTAGCTAAATGAGAGAGAAAAGTCCATCCATGTGTTATTCTGACTGGTTTGCTATCCTACCAGCAGCTCAGCAAGAGACCTCTGTGTTTCTAGCAAAGTGCTTACAGATGGTACATGAAGGGTGGAAAGTGAGGGAAGTGGTGCCCTCCAGCAGGCAAGAACAACGTGTTTTCTCTAAGCTCTTCCTAACTGATCAAATCTCCAGACTTTGTCTTATTAAGGGTATGTGGATGATACATGCTGGGAGTGATAGAGCTGTGTGTGGCTGGGAGATAAGTTCTGGAAGCTCATGTTATCAGCCCAACATCCTATGAAGATGGTGAGGCTGGCTTACTAAAGTTCAGAATTATCACACAATATGTTCATTTACATTGTTCAATTATGCCAAAAGAAAATCCATGCTAATTAATTATATCTGCATATGATTGGATCATTTCTCATATAGAGATGGTGAGGCTGATTTACTAAAGGAGTCAAGAAATTAAAGAATTGTGCAGATATTTACTTCCATTGTCCAATCATGCAAGAAGCAAATTCCTGTAAACTTATTTCATCTGCACATGATTGGATCATCTCTAGTATAGAGATTGTGAGGCTGATTTACTAAAGAAGTTGAGAATTTTTACACTAAAATTGTGCAAATATTGACTTCCATCATGCGAAAAGCTAATTCCTGTAAACGTATTTCATCTGCACATTATTGGATCATTTCTCATATAGAGATGCTAAGGCTGATCTACTAAAGGAGTCGAGAAACGTTACACAAAAATATTGCAAATATTTACTTCCATTGTCCAATCGTGTGAAAAGCAAATTCCTGTAAACGTATTTTATCTACACATGATTGGATCATTCCCCATAAAAAGATGGTGAGGCCGATTTACTAAAGGAGTCGATAATTTTTACTCTAAAATTGTGCAACTATTGACTTCTATTGTCAAATTGTGCACAAAGCTCATTTCTGTAAATGTATTTCATATGCACATGATTGGATCATCTCTAGTAGAGAGATGGTGAGACTGATTTACTAAGGGAGTCAAGAATTTTTACACTAAAATTGTGCAAATATTTTCTTCCATCGTCCAATTGTGCGAAAAGCAAATTCCTGTAAACTTATTACATCTGCACATAATTGGATCATTGGAAATTAATATTCACACAATTTACTGTGCAAAGATTCTCAGCTCATTTAGTTAATCAGCCCAGGTGCTAGAGGTTGTACTCTGCTGTCAGGATCTGTCCAATTTCTAATACAAGCAATACTATTATATACACAACTAAACAAAATAGCCTGCTTAAATAAGCACAAAAGTAACTTTGTAATTGCAAATTGTATCCATCAGACTAATCTTCATTACCATCATTGCTGTGTATTCAGTACTTTCATCAGCTTCATTAAACCAAATAGGCACAGTGAGGCTGATTTATTATTTCATGTATTTATTTATTACAGGTACTTACATAGCGTCATCAATTTATGCAGTGCTTTACACATACAGGCATACCCCACTTTGAAGTACACAATGGGGTTTATTTACTAAAGCTGGAAAGTGCAAAATCAGGCTCACTTCTGCATAGAAACCAATGAGCTTCTAACCCCAGCTTGTTCAATTAAGCTTTGGTAATAAAACCTGGAAGCTTATTGGTTTCTATGCAGAAGTGAGCCTGATTTTGCACTTTCCAGCATTAGTAAATAAACCCCATTGTGTACTTAAAAGTGGGGAATTCCTGTATATTGTACATTCAAGGAGCTTACAAGCTAAGGTCCCTAACTCACATCCATACATACACTTACTAGGGCTAGACATGAGTCAATTAAATTACCAGCATATTTTTGGAGTGTGGGAGGAAACCGGAGTACCTGGAGGAAACCCACACAGGCACAGGGAGAACATGTAAACTCCATGTAGTTAGTGTCATGGTTGGGATTTGAACTGATGACCCTAGTGCTACTAGCTGGATTTACTAAAGGAGTTTAGAATCTTCACTCTAAAATTGTCTGAATTTTCACTTCAGTTGCCCAATCCTGTGAAAAGCACATTCCTCGACTTGTGAAAAGCTAATGTGCAGAAACTTTTTATTGGATTGGCTAAGTGACTTGAATATGCCCACAATTTTGAGTAACGATGCTCAACTCCTTTAGTAAATCAGCCCTACTGCTTTTAGCTGCGTCTAGACTAATTATAGAGGTTTTTCTCTGTTTGTTTTGAATGTGTCTTGATTTGAATCTCATTACAGGTACAAATGAAAGTATCTAAATGCAAAAAGTTGTTTGTTTAGGATAAAGTAAGGAAGGGTTAAAACCCCTGTGGAGTTTTCTTTCTATATGTGTCCCATTGAGGACAGTTCCCTGCATTTCCTGTCCTTGGGGATATAAAAGAAATTAAATTAGAAGGAAATCCCACTTAGACAGTTGTCACCAGAATAGGTGTCCCCATTGGAAAACACCCCTATACCTTCCTTTTCTAGTGGCAATGGTCACTAGAATAAATAGAAAGGGGAACCTTCCCATGTGGGACACAGGTAGCAATAAAAACCTAACAGGGGTTCTGATCCTTTCCTAGTCTATCTAAAATAACATTTTAAAAAATTGCCTTTAGATACACTTTAATTTCTACTGATGTGAGATTTAACAGACACTGTATTATCACAAAAGTTTTTTAGGGTGTGAGTAAATAAATGTGGATCTGGGACTTTGCCATTCTCCCAGCAAAGGGACAGAAAAGTGTCACCTTACAAATCGTCATGTTCTCTGTTACAAAGTAGATGAACATTTCTGTAATGATACTTTGATATATATAAATAGATGATGCACTGTGTAGGCAGTGCAGTGGACTGTTTTTTGGGATAAAATAAATGTATCAAACATACTATAATTATACTATAATTATAAATATTCAGACTTTATTTAGTACCAACAGTCTGCACAGTGCTTTACAAAATAAAAGGAGACAGTACACCTAAAAAACAATTAAAGGCAAGAGAATTAGGAAAGCCCTGCTCATGAGAGCTTACAATCAGCAGGTATTTGCAACTAATATCATTTAGGCAGTACATGGTGACTATAAGATACAGCAGCAATTGCCAGTTTTATTATTGCATAAACCAATATATTTTGCATTTTGATTTCTTTTTTCCTTAAATAAGTTTTTCTTTTATTAACTGATAGTGAAAATCACATTTTAATCTCCAGTTGTTACCATGCTCATTTTCATGTTATGCAAGCAAAAAAAAAAACACGTGATAATGTAGTGTGTAATAGTGGAAAAAATTGCAGGAGCACTCTGCTACTGTCCTTATCACAGTGACCACATACATGATGGAACAGAAGTCACTGCTATCAATTCTGGGTCTTATAGTGCCCTCTAGTGAGTGATTGTGGGAATGTCAGGGACCTTGAATTCTGCATTGTAAGGTGGTGTGACTTTACTGCTAAACCTCATTTTAAAGACCATAAACATTGTTGCAAGCACCTATCTCACTTTTTAAAGCGTGCAGCTCTGACACTCACAGTCCACCGCCATAATCCTAACTGCACACGCATGGAATACATTTTAAGCTTCTTTAAAAAATCTTCACAATGGAAAGCTACTTGGTACAAATAGAAAAGCATTATCAACAAGATTAAACGGTAGCAAAGAGAACACCTGCAAGTCAGCGTGGAAAGTGAGCAAATACGCATTTTGCTATGATACAACATATATTTGACATATTACACATACAAACAGCTCTTTAGCACAATGCGGTTGATTTACTAAAACTGGAGAGTGCACGATCTGGTGCAGCTGTGCGTGGTAGCCAATCAGCTTCTAAGTTCAGCTTGTTTAACCTCCCTGGTGGTATTCTCAAGTGTGGCTTGGGGTGAATTTTCAGTACCAATGCGGTAACCCCGGGTCACACTCAGGATCACATCGCAGGATCCAGGCAAAGTTACTTACCTTGTCCCCAGGATCCTGTGATGTCCCCCCGCTGTGTGTGCGAGCTGTGTTCTCTGCTCAATTCATCACAGTGCCGGGCTCCGTTCCCTGCGGGCGCCGCGACGCACGGGGACGGAGCCCGGAGCCAAATTAAAAAAGTTGAAAACACATAATACATACAGTACACTGTAGTCTTACAGATTACATTACTGTATGAAATCATTTTCACCTCCTTTTTGTCCATAATGCTTTGTCCAGTGCCCTGCATGTAGTTTTTATATTATAAATACTGTTCTTTCTGCCTGGAAACTTGAGATTGTTAATAGCAACCAAAAAGTGTCCCTTTACATCAAAAGCGGTTTTAGACCAGATAGAAAACAGCGATAATAAATTAGAACACTTGCAGAATTGAGCAATAGCGATTTGTGGGGGAAATTCATCATCAGACACTGAAAGTAACGACAGCGACAATTCTGCAACTGAGCAAATTTCAGTGTTTTTGATTTAATTACATTATTGAATACATTTTATTATTATTATATTAGTATTTGTTATAATTAATTATAGTTATTTATTATATTATAAAAAAAAAATTGTGTTTCAAACTCTAGCATACCCAGGATGTCTATTAGACTCTTGTTTGGACAGATTTAAGTGAGTTATTCCTAAGAATTACAGGCCTACAATATAAAACGCCAAATTTCTATGCAAAACAATGTACCACTTTTAGCATCAAAAATCTGAGAATCATACTGCCAGGGAGGTTAATGAAGCTTCGTCAATAAAACCTGGAAGCAAATTGGTTTATATGCAGAGCTGCACCAGATTTTGCACTCTCCAGTTTTAGTAAATCAATCCCAGTGTTTTTTACACTTATAAATAAGGTAGTGTATGTCAGTGTAAAATAAAACGTAAAAAATAATTAGTAAATTTTTCCAGTCCATGCACAGCTTCCCATATTTTATCCCTTTATAAATTACGTGTGCACAGAAAAATACTTATTATTCTCCTAGAAATACAGTGTGCTCTTAACTTGCTATTTGGGCTGTTCACATGGCCAAGGAATTTGCATTTTGTGAAATACAGGAATACCCCACTTTTAAGTACACAATGGGGTTTATTTACTATAGCTGGAAAGTTGGAAAGTGCAAAATCAGGCTCACTTCTGCATAGAAACCAATGAGCTTCCAGGTTTTATTACCAAAGCTTAATTGAACAAGCTGGGGTTAGAAGCTCATTGGTTTCTATGCAGAAGTGAGCCTGATTTTCTACTTTCCAGCTTTAGTAAATAAACCCCATTGTGTACTTAAAAGTGGGTTATGCATGTAATTTTCCTCTAGCTTAGTGAATGTGATAAAAATTCACATTGCAAAGAATACTGAATTGCAAGCAGGGAATTATTATTTTTTTTTAATTGTATTTTTGCTTGTACATGATTGGATGATGGACGTCAACGGAGTTTCACCTCATTCACTATGCCTAGGGAAAATCCTATTCCAAAGTGAAACATCCCTTGCAAAGTTTCCCGGAAAAATACTGCAGCTGCCTGGACTCTATGGGGTTGATTTGCTAAAACTAGTACAGATGCGCAGGGTAACCAATTAGCTTCTAATTTCAATTTGTTCAATTGGGATTGAAAAAAAACCTTGAAGCTGATTGACTACCATGCACAACTGCACCAGGTTTTGTACTCTCCCGTTTTAGTAAATCAACCTCCATGAGTCTGCCCACACACTGTATCTAGGACTCTTGGGAGAAGTAGTTCTGGGGGTTGTACATACGACAGTAAGAACTACGTTTTCAGTAGCTTCCCCTGCAAAAAAAATGGGAGGTTTGGGGATACATTTTGGTAATGTTTGATAATACACTTGAACAAAACATAGGTGACTCCGTGGTCCTTTGCGTCATGGTAATGGCATCAATGAAACTGTTCTATAATGTTTAATGCATGTTTTTTTTGTAAATGTCAGTTTACTGCAAGTTAACCAGAGTAGTGGCTATGTGGCGATACTATATGTCAATGGACCTTTATATTTAATGTAAATACAGTACATTGTTACAGGTCTGTTACAAAAAAGAATGTTTATTGCATTTGGGTGTAGTTTGAGGGTATTTGTTTAAAGCTTATAGGTATAAGTGTTGTATACAACAGCCATCATACCTTAATCACTGTGTCACAAACTAATGTTACTTCTGCACATGACAGTTACACTCATTATTATATAAATGCATATTCACACATAGAATATAGTCAAGTCGTTTTTATAGTGTCTTTTTTTTATTTATTAAAGGTATTTATATAGCACTGACAATTTTACACAGTGCTTTACATATATTATACGTTCACATTAGTTCCTGCCCTTGCGGAGCTTACAATCCAAAGTTACTGTAGCTTGATTCCAATGGAGGCTTAGCACTGGTATTTGTTGCTGGAAGCATATGAGTATACTAAGTGTGCTGTGCATAACACAATTCTAGAAGAAAATGAATAGAAATCAATGTTAGGGCTATTGCAAACAGGCTGCCTGAGCTCCTTCAGCATATTGCCTGGTCTATTTTCTTTTGCTCAGGCAACCCAGATGCAGCGCACAGGCTGTCATTAACACATACTAGTGAATATGGTGGTACTACAAGTACAGAATATTGGCATTTGAAAAAATATAACATTTTCTACACAAGTATAGTGGTGCACAGTCATTCGTGTTAATGACAGGGTGTATGCTACATCTGGCCTGCCTGAGCAGAAGAAATACGGCTTCACTTAGGGCTGAAGAGCTCTTATAGTTACATTTTACTGTAACAACGAATGTACAGTAAATGTATTAAATATTTCAAATATTAAAGTAGAATTCCAGCGAAAGCCTTACTAGTCTTAAAATGCTCCCTCCTAACACCTATACTAACCTGTGTAAGAAAGATGTATATACTTCCCTATTTTCGGTCTGCTCTGAATGAATGAATGAATGAATAATTTGTATAGCGCTACAATGCGAACTGAATCGCCTCAAGGCGCTGTATTAGTGCTTTGTTGTCAAGCTTCTTAGAAGAGGTGGGTCTTGAGTTTTTTCCTGAAGGCCTGATGGTTTTCTTCTATGCGGATGTAGGTTGGTAGTGCATTCCATAGCCGTGGTCCTTGAACAGCGAATCTTCGTTCCCCTTTTGATTTGTAGCGGGACTTGGGGATGAGGAGGAGGTTTTGGTCGGACGATCGAAGACTGCGATTAGGTGTGTAGTGTTTTATTTTCTTGAGAAGGTATTGAGGAGCGTTTCCGTGGGTGCATTTGTGGGTGAGGCAGAGGGTCTTAAAAATGACCCGATTCTTTACGGTTAGCCAATGTAGGCTTCTCAGGGAAGGGGAGATGGATTCCCACGTTTTTTTTCCTGTTATCAGCCTTGCCGCCGTGTTTTGGATAAGTAGTAAGCGCGCAAGTTGATATTGGGGTAATCCTATGTAAAGGGAGTTTGCATAGTTAAGTCGTGAATTAATGACTGTTCCAACTACCACGGCTTTTTCCTCCTTTGGAATGAAGGGGATGTTCATCCTGTTCATCCCCTGTGTCAGCCAGTGACAGCTGCTGGGAAATGGAGAGAGTACCCAACAACAGCTTGGAAAGCTGTTACACAATACATGACAAAATAAACCCAATATTATTTTTTATAAATAGAGCTGTTATATTGTAGAAGTAAGAAAGAGCAATTACCGTACAGTATAATAGGATGCCTAATTGGGTATATCAATCCCCCCAATAGCTGGGGGGGAGGTATTATGTTGCAAAGATGTCTTTTTACACACACACACTTACAGTGTGTCTGGTCTTTAATGCAACAAACTGTCCTCTTCCAAAAGACATTGGTAAGAACACAACCTATCATTTCACCAAGGACAGCTGACACAGCCTATGCATTTGCATGTATGCCTATAGAAAGCAATGGAGGAGGAGCGAGTAGATGCATCCAGCAATAACTCATTTTAGGAGGAAATAATAAGCAACAAGGTTTTTCAACCTGTCAAAACATAATTGCACCCCACAAAAAGTGTTTTAAGTGAATTTACGGACATTAAATTATTTCCTGATCTGACTTTTTTTAATTCAGTTAATAATGCTAGCTAATGTTCTTGAGTACTTTTATATTCTGTGTATTTTTCTTAATAAATAATAATTATAGTACCATTTCCAACCAGACAGCCAAATAAAACGTTTATAAAATCAGTTTTGAGTTCTATAAACTGGGTGTGTCAAACCTCACAGTGTAGAACAATCCAAAAACATGTACTTCTTTCTTGGCAACTCTTTATGCCTGGATGTTTATATTTAGAGTGTTGTGTATCAGGCAGGCCATATACAGTTCAAAAAGTACAAGTGATTCTTAAAGAACTGTGGCCTCCCACTTAAAAATATGTGCTTCAGCACTATCCATCAATGCATCTGCGCTTACTGTTTTCTCTTAGTCCCCCTGCAAAGTCCTACAAATACCTGCAGTGTCTGACAGTGAAGTCCACCTAAGCCCCAGTTCGCACTGCCACTGACTTGTCATGCAACTTGAGAGTTCAAAGTCCCATGGCAAGTCACGCCCCATTAACGTCAATGGAACCATTCTAATCGGTGCGACTCAAGTCGTTTCGAATTAGAAAAAGGTTCCTGTACTACCGTTGTGAACAATTGCCAGTGGACACTAACGAGTGCTTTGTAAATGTAAAAATGTAAAATCTGCCTGTATCAGATTCCTTGACATTTAATTTTCTATGAAGAAGTGTGAAAAATACAAATACAGAGCACTGACTGGTGTCAGTGAAGATGGAGGATTGCAGTAGGTCTCCACACTCCCGTGACAAGGGTCAGCTAGCTTTCCACCTGGCTCTGGTAGTTATCTACTTTTCTATTGCTGTTGGGGGTGATGGCATCATGATACCCAATTAATCCTCTAAGTAAATCAAAGGTATATTACTTGGGTGAACAAGTAGTGTGATATGTGTGATCCACAGGTACTGCTAATGGGTTTAGAAGCTGCTTGTACTTCTTATAGTAAATTAATTTTAATGGTTCAATGTTTTAGAAAATCATACATAAACACACCAGTAATAATTTTTTGTTACAAAAAATAATGTATTACTGTAAAACATTTAAGTGCACCAACCAAAGTAAATGCACACCACGGCACACTTAAGATCAGGCGATATATACCAGGGAGTACACAGTAAACATTAGTTTCTTTAAATGGCATATACTTTATTAAAATCTAATGTGAGTGAGAAAATAAAAATTTGTAAATATATATATAAAAACATAAAGTCAGCAGTTGGGCCTGGCCAGGAGTTCTTCATATGGCCATTGAGCCTCTAACCGAGCATTTCTCGTGTAAATTAAATGACACACTGACAAAGTCTTTTGCCTGTGAAAATAAATACATTTTAAAACTCAGATCTGACGTTCAAAAAATGACAAGATTAAAAAAGAAAAATTGAAAAAATGTTAAAGGAATGCATCACTGAACCAAATGCTAATGCGCAAAGTCATAAATCCTAGAAACAATGTAGATTTCAGTTTACTGAGATCATTGAGAGATGAATTCCGAATTGTTTATATGAGTAATAAAGCTTTACAGTTTGTTTTATTTAACAGCGCTTATAAATGTGGTGCATGGAGTCCATTTAGAAGTTAAAACTTTTGTACTGTACAAAGTATCTATCTTTATATGGAAGTCATGACTTACAACTTACAACTTGCATACAACATCACCCAATGAGCTTATCTTAAGCACTCCTGTAAATCTGAAAAAAACAAAATAGGATTCTAATTTATGAGCACTAAAATAAAACAACATAACCAGTAAAACATATTTTCTCACAAAATTAATTTGCTAAATGATTGTTGTACAACCTAGTCTAGCCTGTTTTATGCGATCCTTACAATATAAAATGCTGGAACTAAAAATGTGGAAAGTATCTGGTCTGCAAGCTATTGCCTTTAAGCACTGGAAAAAAAATGTTAGGTTGTTTTAGAATAACTTGCTTAAGAACTATTATAAATTTCCATGCATTAATTTTAGGAGGTAGTAAAAATTCCAAGCCTATTCCTCCCCATCTGTAACATGCAATGTCTCCTTGCTGGCTCAATGCAAGAGATCAACTCAGCTACATTCCACAATTAACATGTGGATTCCATTCTGGACCTTCTCATTTATTACATACTAACTCTCTCTCTCCCTCTGTGTTTTTCCTTTTTTATTATATGTACCATGTATTGAAAGCTACACTAAAGGTATTACAAACTGTTTATTCTACAGGTACAGCGTATTGGAAACAAAAGTTAACAAAGCTGACTCTCATTCAAGGATATAATGGGGTAGATTTACTAAAACTTGAGCACTCAGAATCTGGTGCAGCTGTGCATGGTAGCCAATCAGCTTCTAAATTCAGCTTGTTCAATTAAGCTTTGGCAATAAAACATGCAAGCTGATTGGTTCCTATGCAGAGTTGCACCAGATTTTGCACTCTTCTGTTTTAGTAAATCTACCACAATGTGTTAATGGAATGGGAATTTAGTGACCAATTGAAATAATTTATTTTGCACTTTGTTAGTTATTTCTCATTGAGGGGTTGAAAAGAAAAAAAATAATAGGAAAGCTTTTGAGCAGCGATTGTACATTTGGAAGTTCATGAATAAGGGGCAGTTGGTAAGTACGTGTTAATGTAGTTTAAACAAAACATTGTTACTGGGGGTATGTAAAAATAAGGACTACTTATAGACATACAATTATGATAAATGTCTTGATCAAGACCACTGATATTTTTAGAATTGTATTACTTTGTATTGTGTATACAAAATATATAATTCAGGACTTACTCATAAAAAGAATGGGTTTTAATATTCCATTGATTTAAGAGCGTGTAAAGTCAAACTGTATTTAAGTCTATTTGGTACATTCCAGGGCGCCCAAATTGGTGATCCTAAAGGCGCCTTTCAGACACAGTGCGGCTAGAACATGCTCTCCAACTATATCATTCCTTGTCTACATTCGCGGTCTTGGTTTTAAGAATATCTTTTATGAATTATAATGATGTGGCGTCTTCTGGGCCAGGCCCGTTGTACTTGCTTTGAAATGTTATGCTTCAGTATTCCGATAACTGGGTTTACTGAAAATACATTAACATTTTATTACAAACATGAACTAGATAGAAGTTATAAGTGCCTAAAGTATTTCTCCTGACCAATTGACTGTAATAAAATTCCAAATTGGTCTATTTCTTTCCAATTGCCAAGTGCACGGTTTTAAGGAAAATCACTCTCTTTAAATGTATATCTTCAAATGTTAATACACGTAATCCTTTTTAGTAGATCCTTTAATGCAACTGGATTCTTCAAGACTAAAAACAATCTGGGAACAGATTTAGAACTCATTTAAAGAAATTACAATACTTACACAAGGCTATAAAAGATGAATACAAGTTACAAAAAGAAAAAAAAGTTGGTGCAATAGTCAAAGACTAGTAACGTACATATTGTTGATGCCTTGGCAATAGTGCTTTCAATATGAAGATCAAAGCCTTGCAACTGACCAAACATATACAAGATATATAATGGATTCTTAGTGTAGCTGTGAAGGGTAGTTGAAGTGGTAAAATTAAATATCAGAAATATCCTACATATCAATGAAAAGCAGGAATGAAAGAAAATACCACGTTATGGGTAATTTTTGGATACTCTGCCTCTTACTGGCTAAGGATTTCAGATTAAACAATTTGAGTTGGATGGGTTAACTTCTGTTGAGTCCATCTGAAGTGTCCTACTTTGCAATAAACAGGATACTTACCTTGTGGTTACCTTTTTTATTCCAATTCCTGGTCTATATATTCTCATGTTTCCCTTTTTTTCATTCCTTTTTATTTATAAAACCTTATATATAGAAATGTTTCATAGTTTCATAGTTAGTAAGGTTGAATAAAGACATCAGTCCATCCAGTTCAACCTGAGCGAGTGTCTACAATTGTCCCCATCCCTGTACATTGCACACTCAGTCCCTACCCTCAAGGAGCCCACAATCCAAGGTTCCCATTCATATACTAGGGCCAATTTTTACAGAAGCCAATTAACCTACCTGCATGTCTTTGGATTGTGGGAGGAAACCGGAGTACCCGGAGGAAACCCACGCAGGCACAGGGAGAACATGCAAACTCCAGGCAGGAAGTGTCGTGGTTGGGATTCGAACCAGCGACCCTTCTTACTGCTAGGTGAGAGTGCTAACCACTACACCACTGTGCCAGATGGGGCTTGGTCCTAGGTTTATGATTACATACACCTGGATCACCTATGTGTAACAGTAGTTCCAGCTTGATTTAGAATGGTAGATGTGCTATATGTCAACAAATGGAATGCTTAAATTATTTTTGATGTACATGTCTCTATTGCTTATTTTAATGAAAATTGTACTGTTAAAAAAAAAAAAAAAGAAAGAAAATACCAAGGTCTTAGCACTCTTTAAATTGTATTCCATATCCAAGGGTCTGCTACAGTCCCAATAATAACCCACATGACTTTTTCCTTCTATACATGGAATTATATCACATACCGCACCTGACTTTCCTTACATGAGCAAAACTTCTTAGTCTATAACTGTTTGGCAATTTTCAAGGATTTTGTCAGTTTTTTGACATGTGCTCTCTCTTGTTTGTAATGCTAAATGTACTAATCCTGTATAACATCTGATATGTTGGTAGCATTACTTATGCTGCCATAGGCTACATACCTAGTAGGCAGTTTGACATGCAGGATCTGAGCAGTCATATTTATGCTTAGATACTGTCACCATAAAGAAGAATGCTCAACTCAGCAGGCAAATGTTTGTGTTTAAAGATAAAAAAATTGTGTTGCTCTCTGTTCATTTGTGTAGTTGTCAATTTTCCAAAGACAGAAGAATGTTATGAAATTCAGGTGAATCAGCAGGTGATCATCTCATGTCTGTGGCAAAGGTCTACTCTATAGCTCCAATAGCATGTTTGCAATGTCCGACCATCTAATATTTATGCCTGCAGTCTCTAGCCATCATCTGTAGCATGCCTACATTCTCTGGTCATCTCTTTTAGCATGTCTATTGTCTCTGGCCAACAAATATAGTATGTCGGCAGTCTCTGACCATCTTCTGTAGCATGTCTGCAGTCTCTGCCCATCTAATATTGCATACCTGCAGTCTCTAGCCATCATCTGTAGCATGTCTACATTCTCTAGCTATCTCTTTTAGCATGTCTATTGTCTCTGGCCTATGAATATATTATTTCGGCAGTCTCTGACCATCTTCTGTGGCATGTCTACAGTCCCTGGCAATCTCCAGTAGCATGTCTGCAGTCTTTGACCATGTCTGGTAGCATATTTCCAGTATCTGATCATCTACTGTAGCATGTCTGCAATGTGACCATCTCCTGTAGTGTGTATCCTGTCTCTGACCATGTCTTGTAGCATGTCTGCCGTTTCTAACTGGGTCCTGTCACATGTCTGCCATCTCTGACCATCTAATGTAATAGGTATGCATTCTTACAGTTGTAGCAGAACTTATACTGAAAAGTATGTATGGCATTTTGGTAATGTCATGTACCACACTTGAGGATCTCTTTATCTAGTAAGTTGGCAGTTACTGATCAGAGAAATAGCACAACTGATTTAAAAAGCAACAAATATTTGGTTTGCTTCATTATATGTGGCATAGACCATCTTTTGAAATGTCTATGTACGGTAGATAAAAGCTGAATTTCGCTAACCAGTATACAATATATATATATATATATATATATATATATATATATATAATATATATATATACTCTGTAGATTCTGTATTTTATTTATAGAGCTATATGGTTATTGATATATAGGCAAAATTCATTCTCTTTTAAGGTAGTATATGGTATTACAATATTTCATAATAACGACACAGGATTAAAAATGACTTTAGAGATAAGCGGTGCAGAGAATCACACTCAGTCTCAGCTATTTAAATGACTATTGTCGTAAAACATTATATGACGATTTTACTGCTGCTGACAAGCTGAGAACAGCAACTCGCAATTCATTTTTTTACCTAGTTCTTGTTCTTTTGTAGACTTATGAGGCACTTAAATGATGGACAAGAACAGCCTATGAATTTTTTATTAATTTTTTTAATAATTAATCCATTATTAAATAATCATTTATTTTTAAAATTACAGCAACTGCAGTGAACTTTAGTAAAAACATAATAACAAACTGTATGTTCAGTCTGGAAGAATAATAATTGGTAAAAATGTTTAAACCTGGGTTCACACATATGCTGTGCGAGAAACGCAGCAATCCCTGCGCCAAGTTGCATTCATACTGTGTTTTCGATCCGCTGTGGTCGTCTATACAAATTTAATATAGTCACAAAAAAAGGGCAGCGCTGTCTTTCAATATAGTGCATTTCAATTATAGTGCATAAATAAAAATCTGAAAACAGTGTAAAAATCATCCATATAATAAAGTCCATCTTTTCTTTTAAACTAATATACAGTCCATAGATAAATGATTCAATGTCCGTGAAAAAAAAAGGTTACAGTCCTATACACCAAAAACTCTTCAGTAATTGCTTCTGATTACCACAGTGCCCTTCATCCCACCTATGGTTGTTTTCTTACCTGCTTGAATGGACCTCAATAATTAAAGGAGGTCTATATGTGCTTTGCGATGGTATAAGTGGCACCACTCCCACTGGCAGTACACTCCAAATCTGTAGCCTGAACCTTTGAGAAAGCCCATTGGGCACTACGCGTGAGGAAGGTGTTAACGTAATCACATAGGGACTAGGTGGAGCTGTGTATGCTGAGTATTCTATTGTGAAATGCCCGTTACTTTTTAAATGTGAACGGATTTTAAACGGAAATAAATACTTTTTATTAGCGATTTTCACTATGGTTCTTTTCTCTTGCCTCCTATATGATTGACACAATGCTCAGAGCTGCTGAGAATTGCTGAGAGCTATGGATTTGGAGTGCACAGCCACTGGGAGCGGTGCCACTTATAACACTGCAAAGTGCATATAGACCTCCTTTAATCCCTTCCCGATGGCTCCCCTGGGCGAAACTACGTTACCTTACATCACTTCACCTTTTGACCACTAGGGGGCACCCACGGCTCGCCGCCAGAGCTGATGAGAGTGCCCAGCAGGCACGATGACCGCCGGGCACCCGCGATCGCTTGAGAACCGGGATCATCCGCGATCGCGTGAGAACCGGGATTTGTGTGTGTAAACACACAGATACCGGTTCTCTCAGGGGAGAGTGGACAGATTGTGTGTTCATACAAAACATGAACACTGATCTATCATCCCCCCACAGTTAGAACACTCACTTGGGAACACATTTAACCTCTTGATCATCCCTTAGTGTTAACCCCTGCCAGTGACATTTATACAGTAATCAGTGCATTTTTATATCACTGATCGCTGTATAATTGTCACTGGTCCCAAAAATGTGTCAAAAGTGTCCGCAGTCGCGATAAAAATCGCTGATCACCGCAATTACTAGTAAAAAAAAAATAATAATAAAAAATTCATAAATCTATCCCCTTTTTGTAGACGCGATAACTTTTGCGTAAAACAATCAATATACGCTTATTGCAATTATTTTTTACCAAAAATATGTAGAAGAATACATATTGGCCTAAACTGAGGGAAAAAAATGTTGTTGTTTTTTTTTTTTAATTTGGGATATTTATTATAGCAAAAAGTAAAAGATATTAGGGGTTATTTACTAAAGGAAAATCCACTTTGCACTGAAAGTGCACTTGGGAGTGCAGTCGCTGTAGATCCGAGGGGGACATGCAAGGAAAATAAAAAACATAATTTTAGCACATGATTGGACGATAAAATCAGCAGAGCTTCCACTCATTTCAGATCTACCCTTAGATTTAGAGCGACTGCACTTCCAAGTGCACTTTCAGTGCAAAGTGGATTTGCCTTTCGTAAATTGTGTTTTTTCAAAAGTGTTGCTCTTTTCTTGTTTATAGAGCAAAAAATAAAAACCGCAGAGATAATCAAATACCACCAAAAGAAAGCTCTATTTGTGGGAAAAAAAGGACGCCAATTTTGTTTGGAAACAGCGTCACATGACCTCACAATTGTCAGTTAAAGCGACGCAGTGCTGTATCGCAAAAAATGGCCTAGTCATTGAGCAGCCAAATCTTCTGGGGCTGAAGTAGTTAATTAGTGAGGACCATTCAAGCAGGTGAGAAGACACCCATAAGTGGGGTGAAGGGCAATTTGATGATCAGAGGCAATTACCGAAGAGTTTTTGGTGCATGGGACTGTTTTTTTTTCACAGACATTGAACCATTTATTTATGGGCTGTATATATGTTTAAAAGAAAAGATGGACTCATGTAAATTTATTATATATGGATGAATTTTACACTTTTTATTTGTGCACTATAATTGAAATGCACTATATTGAAGGAGAGCTCTGCACTTTTTTTGTGACTATATATATTCATCGCATTTTGTACAGGTGGTTGGAGACATGGTGGTGTAAGCTGCCTCCTATAGTATATAGGAGTTGAGTAATAGGTGGTTTATACACAGGGATAGCGCTGAAAGTTTTTTCACATCAATACAAATTTGATGAAACCCCAAATGCAACCCAAAAAGTTCCGGTAGTAGTGTGGGTCTGAAAAAGATGCCCACACTTCTTTGGTGTGATTCGGCGAGATTTAAGCCCATTCAAAATGAATGGGCTCCAATTGCACCACACTGAATCGCATGTGAATTGCACAGGAATGCGGTGCGGTTCCTGTGCAATTCACATACAGGCTATAGTGTTCACTGGGGCTTAATGTTTAAAAATGTACCTCATAGACCAGATACATTTTCTTATATGGAATAAGGAGTCTCACCGAAGAGTGAGCCAGATTCTTTGTCAGGGTAAACTTCCGCCCATATTGAACTTAATTCCTACACAACAGCCTTCACTTATGCAATGGTTGGAATATCAGCAACTATTGTCATTCTTGTCCTCTACTCCTTTAAACAAATTTTTTAATAGAAATCTAAATCCAAAGTCCATTTTGTTGCAAAATACTAAACCAAAACATATCATATCAGCAATATATAAGATTCTTATCGCAAAAAAACATTCTTAACTCCCAGATATTACAAATAAATGGGCACGTGATCGTAATGTTAAAATTGGAGCAGAAGAGTGGAAGAAGTAATTTACCGTCATTGGCAACTAAAGCCCAAGAGACGAGCTATAAGCTTGTTTCTCGTTGGTGTCGATGCCCAACATCCCTGCAGCGTATATACCCAGACGCATCGGATATATGTTGGCGGTGTCATTCTGCCAAGGGCTCGCCGATACACATATGGTGGGAATGCCCCCAAATTCATAATTTTTGGGACAGAATCATGCAGTTGTATACTACAGTTACAGGGGAGCTAGTCGCCAATACACCCCAAATTACCCTGTTATCCATTTTACCAGGCCCATATAAAAATATTAAAAAGGGTCTGCTCAGATACTGGTTGACAGCTGCAAAATTGGTTATTCCGCGACATTGACGATCAATACAATCCCCCTCAGTGAAGGAATGGGTAATGGAAATGGACTATATTGAGAGGATGGAGAGCCTCTTAGCACATGAATAGGATACATATGAAAAATGCTGTCAGGTATGGGCCCCCTGGAGGACTTTTAGGGAATCAACAGGAAACTAGTAGGTTTTATGGGAATTAGAGTAGAACCTAAATGCGACCTAATACGTTTTCAATATATGATGTCTATGTGTGGCCATGTTTCCCCCCTTTTTTCTTTTTTTTTATTATTTTATTTTGCCTTTTTTTGTTTTGGTTATCTTAGTTTGTATTATGTATTTGTAAGATGTTTAATGGTATGATTATGCCATTAATGTATGTATAGTTGTCTATTTGCACAATCATTTTTCAATACATTTAGATTGTCCAAAGTCCTTTAATACCTAACAAAGGAAGAACCTTGAACATGTAATGCACTTGGGCTTTAAATATAAAGTACATATATATATATATAGTATATATATATACATATATATATATATATATATATATTACCAAAAGTATTGGGACACCTGCCTTTACACACACTTGAACTTTAATGGCATCCCAGTCTTAGTCTCTAGGGTTAAAATTTTGAGTGGGTCACCCTTTGCAGCTATAACAGCTTTCAACTCTTCTGGGAAGGTGTCCACAAGGTTTAGGAGTGTGTCCATGGGAATGTTTGACCATTCTTCTAGAAGCGCATTTGTGAGGTCAGGCACTGATGCGGATGAGAAGGCCACATAAGTGAGTTTGGGGTGGGGGAACTTGACTGGCCTGCACAGAGTCTTGACCTCAACCCAATAGAACACCTTTGGGATTAATTAGAGCGGAGACTGCGAGCCCGGCCTTCTTGTCCACATCAGTGCCTGACCTTACAAATGCGCTTCTGGAAGAATGGTCAAACATTCCCATAGGCACACTCCTAAACCTTGTGGCCAGCTGTTGAAGCTGTTATAGCTGCAAAGAGTGGGCCAACTCAATATTGAACTCTACGGACTAAGACTGGGATGCCATTAAATGTCATGTGCGTGTAAAGGCAGGGGTCCCAATACTTACTTTTGGTAATATAGTATATATATATATATATATATATATATATATATATATATATATATATATATATATATATATATATATACACAGGACCAATCAGCATTGTCCACTGTGACAGCCTCATAGGACAATCAGAAGAGAATGAAAACTCCTCCTACAAGCTTTAACCGGTCCCTCTTAGAAGTCTTAAGACTGTTATATACTGCTGAAAAGAAAAAGTATTTGGCTGTTTATATTTACTAAAATGTTTGCATTTCTATGTTCTCTGTACTGTGGGAGACCAGGTATAGTGAATGCAGGTTCCTGGGTTTAGTAACACTTTAACAACAGAATTAATAAAACTAAGATATATAAAAATGATTTAACCACTTCCCGACCGCCCCCTGTATATATACGTCGGCAGAATGGCACGTACAGGCAGAATCACGTACCTGTACGTGACATTCTTCCGGCGGTTGGGGGGTCCGATCGGACCCCCCTCCGCCGGCGGGGACGGTCGGGATCGCTTCAGAAGCGATGCGGGACGAGGTAACGGCCAGTCGTTTCTGGCCACCCCCTCCCGATCGCTCTGGCCAATAGGATTCGTCCGCTTCCTTCCCCTTCCTGTGTAATTGTAAACACAGGCAAGGGGAAGTGATGTCACGCTCCTCGTGTCGGTCTTTCTGACCGGGACGCCGAGCGGAGAAGACATCAAGTAAGTGCACAAACACTACACTGACACCAGGTACACATAGGCACACATTTCACCCCCCTGTCACCCCCTGATCACCCCCCAGATCACCCCCTGCCCCCCCTGTCACAGTGTCACTGATTGCAGTGATCATTTATTTTACTGATCACTGCATTTAGTGTCAGTGTGACTGCAATAACTGTCAGGGCAGTTAGTTTTAGGCCCCTTTAGGTCCAAGGTAGCCCCCTACCCCCCCCCCCAATAAAGGTTTAACCCCTTGATTGCCCCCTAGGTAACCCTTTCACCCCCTTTTGCCAGTGTCACTAAGCGATCGTTTATTTTGATCGCTCTATTAGTGTCACTGGTGCCGCTAGGTAGCCAGTTTTTTTTTTAGGTAACCGCCAGGTTTATATAGGATTATAAATAGGTTTATAGGTCAGGTACCCCCATATTACAACCTAAATAAAGGTTTTAACCCCTTGATTGCCCCTAGAGTTAACTCTTTCACCAGTGATCACAGTATAAGTGTCACTGGTGACGCTGGTTAGCCAGTTAGTTATTTAGTTATTTAGGTTCCCCGTCAGGTTTTTATATAGTGTCAGGTACCCCCATATATTACCTAATAAAGGTTTTAACCCCCTGATTGCCCCTAGTTAACCCTTTCACCAGTGATCACCGTATAACTGTTACGGGTGACGCTGGTTAGTTAGCTTGTTTTTTTATACTGTCAGGGCACCCGCCATTTATTACCCAACTATCGGTTTAACCCCCTGATCGCCCGGCGGGTGATATCAATTAGGTGTTAGGGTCAAATAAGGTCTGCGTCGCCCCAGGTTAGTGCCAGTACCGCAAACACCCACGCGCAAAGCATACACCTCCCTTAGTGGTATAGTATCTGAACAGATCAATATCTGATCTGATCAGATCTATACTAGCGTCCCAGCAGTTTAGGGTTCCAAAAAACGCATTGTTAGCGGGATCAGCCCAGATACCTGCTAGCACCTGCGTTTTCCCCCTCCGCCCAGCCCAGCCCAGCCCACCCAAGTGCAGTATCGATCGATCACTGTCACTTCCAAAACACTAAGCACACATAACTGCAGCGTTCGCAGAGTCAGGCCTGATCCCTGCGATCGCTAACAGTTTTTTTGGTAGCGTTTTGATTCATTCGCCAGCAGCCTAGGAGCTTTTTTTCCTGTGAATCTCACTAGTGTACTACTAAATTTAGAGCCCAAAATGGCAAATCGCAAGTACACTAGTGAACAGGCCTACTTGTTTCTGAGTATGTCAGATAGTGAAGAGGAGGTCACTCATCTGTCAGAATCAGGCTCAGAATACGATCCAGTAGACGACAGCGGCTCCATGACAGATAGCTCTGGCGACGAAGGTGTGGTCCCTGCTAAGGTCAGGCGTACCCGATCCCGATCTTCTGATGTTGTTGAGGTGCAGGAACCGCAGGTCTCTCGTATGGAGCAGAGAAGTACTAGCGCCGCTATTCCTTCTGGTGAACTGGCAAGCACCAGCGGCCTAGTACACCCTGGACGTAGTCAAACCAGCACTGCAGTAACACTTGGTGACGTGGCGAGTCCCATAAGTGCAGTTCAAGCTGGCGAGGTGGCAAGCACAAGTAGTGTCCCGCTGCCACCAAGAAGAAGACAAAGGCAGGCCCGTCGATCACATAGTGTCCTTCCTGCAGAATTCGCCAATCCTGATTGGGTGCCCACCACTTCTGCAGAACCCGTACTTCCCCCATTCACTGGCCAACCCGGTATTCAGGTGGAAACAGCTGATTTTAAGCCATCCGATTTTTATTCGCTGTTTTTCACGGAAGATCTCTATAGATCTATTGTGGACCAAAGTAATATATACGCTGGTCAACACATCGCCGCTAATCCCCAAGTGCCTTCCCTTGCCAGAGATTGGAAACCAATTACGGTTTCCGAATTTAAGACCTTTCTGGGCCTTTCCCTCAACATGGGCATACACAAATTCCCGACGCTGAGGTCTTATTGGTCCACCTCACCGCACCACCATATGCCCGTGTTCTCTGCCTCCATGTCCAGGGCACGATACGAACAGATCTTGCGGTTCATGCACTTCAGTGACAATGAACTTTGTCGTCCTCGTGGAGACCCTGAATTTGATCGGCTCTACAAAATTCGGCCCCTCATAAACCACTTCAACCAATGTTTTGCAGCCTTGTTTACGCCCAATCAAGTTGTCTGCGTTGACGAGTCCCTGATTAAGTTTTCTGGCCGCTTGTCTTTCAAACAGTTCCTTCCCAGCAAGCGTGCCAGATACGGGGTCAAGCTCTACAAGCTCTGTGACAGGGCAACAGGCTATACGTGGAGCTTTTCGGTTTATGAGGGAAAAGATAGTCACGTAGAGCCGGAGAACTGTCCAGATTACATAGGGAGCGCTGGCAAGATAGTGTGGAACTTGGTGTCACCCTTATTCGGAAAGGGGTACCACTTGTACGTGGACAATTATTACACGAGCGTGCCACTGTTTAGTCACTTGTTTGATCATCAGATTGGAGCATGTGGCACCGTGCGACCTAATCGCCGGGGCTTTCCCAGCGGCTTGTAGATTCCCGTCTTAGGCTGGGGGAGAGAGCCTGCTTGAAGTGTAATAACTTGCTCGCTGTGAAGTGGAGGGATAATAGGAATGTTTTCGTTCTTACCTCCCTTCATGCAGACACGACAGTCCAAATTCGTACGGCGGCTGGTGTTGTGACGAAACCCCTCTGTATCCACGAATACAACCTTAATATGGGGGGGGTGGACCTCAACGACCAGTTGTTGGCGCCGTACCTAGTTGTCCGTAAGGCTAGACGCTGGTACAAAAAAGTGTCTATTTATTTATTCCAATTGGCTTTGCTGAATGCTCATGTGCTATACGGAGCTTCAGGCGGGACGTTACCCTTCCTTGAATTCCAGGGAGCGGTTGTCATGGAACTCCTGTATCCAGGCGATTCCACACCTCACCATCCCCTACCAAATGCAGTAAGCCGGCTGCATGAGAGGCATTATCCTCATGTCCTCCAGAGTACCCCTACCCAACGAGCCCCCCAAAGAAGATGTCGTGTCTGTAGCAAGCGCGGATTTAGGCGTGACACCCGTTATTATTGTCCACGCTGTCCTGACAATCCTGGTCTCTGCGTTGGTGAATGCTTTGAACGCTACCACGAACTAGTGAGGTATTAGCGTAGGGTACAGCATTTCACAGGCTAGGATACACTTTCACAGGGTCTCAAGAATGCCATCGCATTTTGAGACCCGACCGTTGCAGTTCAAATTATAGTTACAGGGTCTCAAGAATGCCATCGCATTTTGAGACCCGACCGTTACAGTTAAAATTATAGTTATAGTTTAAAAAAAAAGTGTAAAAAATAAAAATAAAATAAAAAAGTACAAAAAAAAAAAAAAACCCCAAAAAAAAATATAAAATAAAAAACCAAAAATAGTTGTCGTTTTATTGTTCTCTCTCTATTGTTGCTCTTTTTTACTCTATTCTATTCTGCAATGTTTTATTATGTTTTATCATGCTTGCTTTTCAGGTATGTTTTATTGTTAACCATTTTTTTGTTTTCAGGTGCGCCATTCAGTTGCAGCGCGGATTTATTTATCTTGACAGCAACAGCGTTTGCTCCCACGATACATAAAGCCGCGACTCCAACACTGTAGGAGGTGATTTCACCACCACAGTTAAAAAAAAGAGCATATATGCCGAAGCATGGGGGCAGCAGAGGGCGGAGGAGCGATTTTGCTCCTAATGCCACGTACATACGGTCGAAAAAAGTCCGACCATGTGTACGTGGCATAACTTTTTTGCGGGAGGATGCCCCCATGCTTCGGCATATATATATTTTAGGCACCGGTTGCGTTAACAAAATGTTTTATTTTTTACTATGTTTTTTTTTTGGTATTTGCTTTGCAGGTATGGTATGGTAAGGTCTTACTGTTATACTCTAATGTTACTTTGTTTTAATGTTAACCATTATTTGCTTAGCAGGTACGCCATTCAGTTGCAGCGTGGATTTATTTATCTTGACAGCAACAGCGTTTGCTCCCACGATACATAAAGCCGCGACTCCAACGCTGTAGGAGGTGATTTCACCACCACAGTTAAAAAAAAGAGCATATATGCCGAAGCATGGGGGCAGCAGAGGGCGGAGGAGCGATTTTGCTCCTAATGCCACGTACATACGGTCGAAAAAAGTCCGACCATGTGTACGTGGCATAACTTTTTTGCGGGAGGATGCCCCCATGCTTCGGCATATATATATTTTAGGCACCGGTTGCGTTAACAAAATGTTTTATTTTTTACTATGTTTTTTTTTTGGTATTTGCTTTGCAGGTATGGTATGTTAAGGTCTTACTGTTATACTGTAATGTTACTTTGTTTTAATGTTAACCATTATTTGCTTAGCAGGTACGCCATTCAGTTGCAGCGTGGATTTATTTATCTTGACAGCAACAGCGTTTGCTCCCACGATACATAAAGCCGCGACTCCAATGCTGTAGGAGGTGATTTCACCACCACAGTTAAAAAAAAGAGCATATATGCCGAAGCATGGGGGCAGCAGAGGGCGGAGGAGCGATTTTGCTCCTAATGCCACGTACATACGGTCGAAAAAAGTTCGACCATGTATACGTGGCATAACTTTTTTTGCGGGAGGATGCCCCCATGCTTCGGCATATATAAATGGTGCATGTATGCCCATCATTAGAAGTGGGTGGATGAAGGGAGGTATTCTAATGGTGGGCATACCCACCGCGCCATTGGGAAATTGGGAAAGCATTTTATCACACCGATCTTGGTGTGGTCAGATGCTTTGAGGGCACAGGAAAGATCTAGGGTCTAATAGACCCCAATTTTTTCAAAAAAAGAGTACCTGTCACTGCCTATTGCTATCATAGGGGATATTTACATTCCCTGCGATAACAATAAAAATGACAACTAAGAAAAAAAAAATGGAAGGAACAGTTTAAAAATAAAATAAAAAAGCTAAATAAAAAGAAAAACTAAAAAAAAAAAAAAAAAAGCACCCCTGCCCCCCCTTCTTTTGCGCAAAGGCGAACACAAGCGTTGGTCTGGCGTCATATGTAAACAGCAATTGCACCATGCATGTGAGGTATCACCGCGAAGGTCAGATCGAGGGCAGTAATTTTAGCAGTAGACCTCCTCCGTGAATCTAATGTGGTAACCTGTAAAGGCTTTTAAAGGCTTTTAAAAATGTATGTAGTTTGTCGCCACTGCGTGTTTGTGCGCAATTTTAAAGCATGTCGTGTTTGGTATCCATGTACTCGGCCTAAGATCATATTTTTTATTTCATCAAAAATTTGAGCAATATAGTGTGTTTTAGTGCATTAAAATAAAAAAAAGTGTATTTTTTCCACAAAAAATGCGTTTGAAAAATCGCTGCGCAAATACTGTGTGGAAAAAAAAATGCAACACCCACCATTTTAATCTGTAGGGCCTTTGCTTTAACAATATATATAGTGTTTGGGGGTTCAACGTAATTTTCTTGCAAAAAAAAAATATGTTTTCATGTAAACAAAAAGTGTCAGAAAGGGCTTTATCTTCAAGTGGTTAGAAGAGTGGGTGACGTGTGACATAGGCTTTTAAATGTTGTGCATAAAATGCCAGGACAGTTCAAACCCCCCCCAAATTACCCCATTTTGGAAAGTAGACACCCCAAGCTATTTGCTGAGAGCAATGTTGAGCCCATTAAATATTTTTTTTTTTGGTCCCAAGAGATTGAATAATGAAAAAAAAAAAAATAATATTTTTTTTTACAAAAACTTGTCACTAAATGATATATTGCTCAAACATGCCATGGGCATATGTGGAGATACACCCCAAAATACATTCTGTTGCTTCTCCTGAGTACGGGGATACCACATGTGTGGGACTTTTTGGGAGCCTAGCCGCGTACGGGACCCCAAAATCCAAGCACCGCTTTCAGGCTTTCTAAGGGTGTAATTTTTTTATTTCACTCCTCACTGCCAATCACAGTTTCGGAGGCCATGGAATGCCCAGATGGCACAAACCACCCCCAAATGACCCCATTTTGGAAAGTAGACACCCCAAGCTATTTGCTGAGAGGTATGGTGAGTATTTTGCAGATCTCGCTTTTTGTCACAATGTTTTGAAAATTGAAAAAAGAAAAAAAAAATTTTTTTTTCTTTACTTTCTTCATTTTCAAAAACACATGAGAGCTGTAAAATACTCACCATGCCTCTCAACAAATAGCTTGGGGTGTCTACTTTCCAAAATGGGGTCATTTGGGGGGGTTTTGTGCTATTTTGGCATTTTATGGCCTTCGAAACTGTGATAGGTAGTGAGGAGTGAAATCAAAAATTTGCACCCTTAGAAATCCTGAAGGCGGTGCTTGGGTTTCGGGGCCCCGTACGCGGCTAGGCTCCCAAAAAGTCCCACACATGTGGTATCCCCATACTCAGGAGAAGCAGCAAAATGTATTTTGGGGTGCAATTCCACATATAACCATGGCATGTGTGAGCAATATATCATTTAGTGACAACTTTTTGAATAAATTTTTTTTATTTTTTTTTTTTGTCTTTATTCAATCACTTGGGACTAAAACAAAAAATATTCAACGGGCTCAACATGCCTCTCAGCAAATAGCTTGGGGTGTCTACTTTCCAAAATGGGGTCATTTGGGGGGGTTTTGTGCCATCTTGGCATTTTATGGCCTTCAAAACTGTGATAGGTAGTGATAGGTAGTGAGGAGTGAAATCAAAAATTTATGCCCTTAGAAATCCTGAAGGCGGTGCTTGGTTTTCGGGGTCCCGTATGCGGATAGGCTCCCAAAAAGTCCCACACATGTGGTATCCCCGTACTCAGGAGAAGCAGCAGAATGTATTTTGGGGTGTAATTCCACATATGCCCATGGCATGTGTGGGCAATATATCATTTAGTGACAACTTTGGGCAAAAAAAAAAAAAGTTTGTAATATTCCCGCAACTTGTGGCAAAATATAAAATATTCCATGTACTCAACATGCCTCTCAGCAAATAGCTTGGGGTGTCTACTTTCCAAAATGGGGTCATTTGGGGGGGTTTTGTGCAATTTTGGCATTTTATGGCCTTCGAAACTGTGATAGGTAGTGAGGAGTGAAATCAAAAATTTACACCCTTAGAAATGCTGAAGGTGGTGCTTGGGTTTCGGGGCCCCGTACGCGGCTAGGCTCCCAAAAAGTCCCACACATGTGGTATCCCCGTACTCAGGAGAAGTGGCAAAATGTATTTTGGGGTGCAATTCCACATATAACCATGGCATGTGTGAGCAATATATCATTTAGTGACAACTTTTTGAATACATTTTTTTTTTTTTTTTTTTTTTGTCTTTATTCAATCACTTGGGACTAAAAAAAAAAATATTCAATGGGCTCAACATGCCTCTCAGCAAATAGCTTGGGGTGTCTACTTTCCAAAATGGGGTCATTTGGGGGGGTTTTGTGCCATCTTGGCATTTTATGGCCTTCAAAACTGTGATAGGTAGTGATAGGTAGTGAGTAGTGAAATCAAAAATTTATGCCCTTAGAAATCCGGAAGCGGTGCTTGGTTTTCGGGGTCCCGTATGCGGATAGGCTCCCAAAAAGTCCCACACATGTGGTATCCTCGTACTCAGGAGAAGCAGCAGAATGTATTTTGGGGTGTAATTCCACATATGCCCATGGCATGTGTGGGCAATATATCATTTAGTGACAACTTTGGGCAAAAAAAAAAAAAAGTTTGTAATATTCCCGCAACTTGTGGCAAAATATAAAATATTCCATGTACTCAACATGCCTCTCAGCAAATAGCTTGGGGTGTCTACTTTCCAAAATGGGGTCATTTGGGGGGGTTTTGTGCTATTTTGGCATTTTATGGCCTTCAAAACTGTGATAGGTAGTGAGGAGTGAAATCAAAAATTTGCACCCTTAGAAACCCTGAAGGCGTTGATTGGGTTTCGGGGCCCCGTGCGCGGCTAGGCTCCCAAAAAGTCCCACACATGTGGTATCCCCATACTCGGGAGAAGCAGCAAAATGTATTTTGGGGTGCATCTCCACATATAACCATGGCATGTGTGAGCAATATATCATTTAGTGACAACTTTATGAAAAAAATTTTTTTTTTTTTTTTTTTTTTTGTCTTTATTCAATCCCTTGGGACTAAAAAAAAAAATATTCAATGGGCTCAACATGCCTCTCAGCAAATAGCTTGGGGTGTCTACTTTCCAAAATGGGGTCATTTGGGGGGGTTTTGTACTTCCCTGCCATTTTAGCACCTCAAGAAATGAGATAGGTAGTCATAAATTAAAAGCCGTGTAAATTCCAGAAAATGTACTCTAGTTTGTAGACGCTATAACTTTTGCGCAAACCAATAAATATACGCTTATTGGCATTTTTTTTTACTAAAGACATGTGGCTGAATACATTTTGGCCCAAATGTTTGACTAAAATTGAGTTTATTAGATTTTTTTTTATAACAAAAAGTAGAAAATCTCTTTTTTTTTTTTCAAAATTTTCGCTCCTTTTCCGTTTATATCGCAAAAAATAAAAATCACAGAGGCAATCAAATACCATCAAAAGAAAGCTCTATTTGTGGGAAGAAAAGGACGCAAATTTCGTTTGGTTACAAAATTGCATGACCGCGCAATTACCAGTTAAAGTAGTGCAGTGCGAAATTGAAAAAAGACCTCTGGTCCTTAAGCTGACAATTGGTCCGGGGCTAAAGTGGTTAAACAAAAAATATACAGTATAAAAGAAATAAAATGTATTGGATTGACTGCAGATCACCTTTATTGTGTATGAACTTTATTTTCCCTACAGGATTATTTTACCCCTTTCTGCTCACAATTTGTAGAGGGTGCCCCATGCTGAGGGTACATTAATCTATGTTGTTCCCTGTGGATAGGTAGCAGTTGACACTGTGAACGGTTGCTAGCTTCCCACCTAGGCTGTTACAGACAGCTTTGGTCCCTCCCTATTATTAAAGAGCTAAACATGCAGGCTGGGGGATTAATTCACAAATGAAGTCTTCGACCTATCATTGTATCCTGAAGATGGCAGTGTGCCTGTGTCTAATACTATAATTGTTAACTATAAATAAAGTATTAAAAAAATACATGAAACATGTTAAACAGCTACATACCTGATTTCACTCTTATTGTTGTGAGTGCATTTCTACATTTAATCTTTTTTATATAAAAAAAAGTTCTACATTATGCGGCTGTAATCCATTCCTACACTCCACTCAACTGGATGAGCAGCAAGATTGGGACTGTTTGAGCTACAAAGGATAGGGCTTTTCAAAGATATTATTATTATATTATATTTCATGTTGTTTTATATATATATATTTTGAGTTATTTTAGTAACCTTATATATACATCAGTTAAATCTGTTTCTGGGATCTCTTGTATAGATTAAACTAAGCTGCAACTTTGTTTCAATTTGGTCATCTGATCTCTGTAAAAGGGTAGGATAAGATTTTAGATTGGCTTATCTTCATCTTCAGCAGAGATTATGTGACTAAAGGCTTAGGTATTTGGTCGTGTGATCAGCACTGAAGGGAGCCTGGAGCATTATCTTTTCCAGGAAAGGCAGTATTAAAGTGTTTGTCAAGGTACATTTCTTATATGCTATAGTTCACACTGATATATAACACTAAGCTCCTCAGTGAATGTCATTTATAAAAATATGCTGTATAATAGAACGCCGTTCGACGTTCAGTTGACTGCCCGCTGGTCTCCTCTCCCGATGCGATACCTGCAGGGGGAGGTGCTGGAAAACCCCCACTGAGGTCAGCCGAGATGAGAAGAGGAGGGGAGGAGACCAGCGGGCAGTCACGTGAGCGCCGAGTGGCACTCTAAAGTAAGCTATTATACAGCATATTTTTATGAATGACATGCACTAAAGAAGAAAAACACTGTTATAGTTAGAGCAGGTTAGGTGGATCGGGGAGCTGACAGGCAGAGAGGGGAGGAGGACAGAGGGCAGAGGGAGACACAGACATAGGAGAGCAGGCTGCGGATGGCAGAGGCACATACTCTGACCACAGTGTCAGTGCTCAGCAGCCCTGATTATTGTGGTCAGTTTATAGGGGGGGTAAAGCCAGGCAGGATCATCCAGGTATTTCAGGTGATACGGGGGGGGGGGCAAATTACACAGCACAAGCACTGTACTGTACAACATGTTTTAAAGAAATCAATATTTTTTTGGGGGGTTAACAAACACTTTAACGCTGTTTGAATACTTTGAATTTTTGTTTATCCGTAATAGCAGGACTGTAATATGGGTTTAATTATTGATAACCATTAGATTATTAATACTGGATGATGATCTGGATCAGCCTTTCTCAACCTTTTCAACACAGAGGATCTCTTAAAATAACTTTCTGGTCTCAGGGAATCCCTGCTAAAACATACTATATCTAAAACTCATGATACATTAGTGTGATGGTCAATAGGAAGATTGCTCCTTTCACTTGCAGTCATTGGGAAGAAAACCCCCTTACAGATAGCTGAAAAGATTACTGGTGTTAGTGGAAACCTTTCTGAGAGGAAGAAATTGCCCATTGCTCAAGGAACCCCTAGCAACCTCTGGAGGAACCCTAGGGTTTCATGGTACCCTGGTTGAGAAACCCTGATCTGGAAGTTTGTGTGTCATTATGCCCTGACACCCTTAGTAGAATTCCCTTGGGGAAAGTTCTATTCATTTGTTAGCTTTTTTTCAGGCCTCCGGGTGTGTCTGCATTGCAAAAGCAACATGGTGGCCAACAGAATATAAATGTATATGTCTATTTAGTCAGCCAGGTAATTTGTCAACATATCACCACCATTTAAGATTTATTAGAGCCTTTAAAAAAGTATAATCGTGCATTCTATCCTGGGCTCCTTTACGGCCAATCTGCTGTAGCTTTGCCTCTCGTGAACTGGTTGACAAAACTCCATCTGACGACTTCACATGTTTCTGGACTACTTTATATGCCTTTGACAGAATGCCTGTTCCTTCTCTCGGAGGTGCCCTGTCAAACTCTATCCTTGGTATACAAATTGATCTTGACCCACACTCATAGCACACTCCCCACATACACAAAATATGGTCAAGGGAGTTCGGTATGAGATCCCTCTGAAGATTGGCACACTGCCTTCGTCTTCACTCATAAATCCTCGGTCTCCAGCTACGCTCAAGAGAAGAACTTAAAAACGGCTCTCCAGGTGGTACCATGACCCGGGTTTCAATTAACCGTATTTTTGCAACATCATTGGACATCTGCTGGCGTTGTTGCAGAGTGAGGGGAACACACCTGTACATCTGGTGGAATTATGACCTGATCTGCTTGTTCTGGACTACAATCTTTTGTGTATATAATGATATCCTTAAAGAGTCTCTTACCCCTTCCCCTACAATAGCCCTGTTATCTATTTTACCGGGTTCTGTTAAATCTCATAAATCTAGCCTTTAGAGATTTTTCCTCTTAGCAGCGAGGCAGCTCATTT
The DNA here is from genome assembly GCA_028564925.1 of Lithobates sylvaticus. Classification (NCBI taxonomy): domain Eukaryota; kingdom Metazoa; phylum Chordata; class Amphibia; order Anura; family Ranidae; genus Lithobates; species Lithobates sylvaticus. The sequence goes on along the minus strand of CM053028.1, from coordinate 241,705,654 downwards.
ACAGATTTTGGAAATCTACAACCACGCCCTCCCTATCCCTTTGGGTAGATATAGTAAACAATACTATGCTTATGGAGGAAATGCAGGTTAGAGAAATGGATACTTGGGAAAGGTTTAGCACTAAGTGGTACATTTGGATGCACTACTCCACTTCAGAGAAGCTACTTAATAGACTCATTCATTAGGCTTCTATGGGAGGTAAGTCAGGAAGGAGTGGAGCGAGAGATACAATCTTTCCACTTTATCGTCATCATTAGCTTTAGTGTCTCCTCAATATTCTCCTTTTTTGATTCCTCTTCAAGTTATATTACTGCTGGGAAACCTTGTATCTACCACTCCTCTTTCTCGCTACTGACTTTTTCCTCTTTCTTTCCTCTTCTGGGTTTTTTCTTTCTTCCTTTCTTTCTTCCTTATCTCCTCATGTGCATTGTTATTTAATGTTTATTTAGTGTCTCTTGACACCACACTGAACTTCTACCGTCGTGAGTGCCTTGGCAGTATTACAGCCATCCATGCTTTTGACCCCTACCTTGGGAGGTTAACCCAAAGACATCTTCATATATGCAGAAGATGTTAAAGTGGTTGTAAAGTCAGAAGGTTTTTTTATCCTATACATTCTGTGCATTAAGACAATGAGCCTTCTGTGTGCAGCAGCCCCCCTCAGCCCCCCTAACACTTACCTGAACCCCCTCTCTATCCAGCGATGTCCACGAGTGCCTCGGCCGTCTTGGACTTTCTTTCCTGATAGGCTGAGACACAGCAGTGGCACCATTGGCTCCCGCTGCTGTTAAAGTCAGTTACTCAATCAGGAAAGAGAGAGGGTGGGGCCGAACCACAGCTCCATGTCTGAACAGACACAGGGAGCTGTGACTCGGCTCGGGTGCCTCCATAGCAAGCTGCTTGCTGTGGGGGCACGTAACAGGAGAGGCCAGGAGAGCCAAAGGGGAACCCGAGAAGAGGAGGATCAGGGATACTCTGTACAAAACTACAAAATTATTTATTAGACATGTGCACACTGAAATAGTTACGTCAAATAATCTTGGACTAATAGAGTTAAGGTTAGGCACATTCGACCACAGGTTCAATGGACACAGATTGTTATTGTCAGCGTCAAATCTCCTATCTATATCGAACTGTTGTCACAACGAAAACGAAAATAAAGTATTTGTTTATGTCGGATCTTTTGTTTTTCGGATTCTGCACTTTCGTTATCGTTTGTTAAAACGATAACGAAAATACCTGAAATTCGGACGAAAATGCATTTGGACGAAAACGAATGCACATGTTTATTATTTATATAGAAACAAAACTGAGACTTTACAATCACTTTAATCATTGCATTTGTCTTGGGTTGTTGATTTCGACTGTATTCATACATTTGTGTGGAAATTGTTGAGTTTTACTCATTTATTGAGGATTTCTCTTTGTATTACTCTTGAAATCTTTAATAATAATAAAAACATATTCAACCTAAACAAGTATAGCCAGTTATAGGTCTTAGGAGCATTTTAGTAACTTAGTAGAAAAGTGTGGCTAAGATAGGCCCAAATAAATCACAAATACATTAATACTTTAGGAAATTAAAATAATGCTTCTGAAGTAGCATTAAGAGTGATATCCCATGTTACTAGATGGGAACTTACATAGCACGTTCCATGAGATTCCTTGCAGTACTCAAATGATCTGTTGTAAATATTTGTGTTAATCCTTTTCGCTGAGATTAAACAACGTGTAAGCAGCAACTCCAAAGAGATAAGTTCTAGTTAATTTTAGTTACAGTGAAAAGCTATGGCTCATGTCATGCTTGGGCAGAATGGTTTAATGCTCTAAAGAGAAAGAAAAAAAAAAGCATAATGTATCAGCAGCACTGAAGAGTGTAGCTGCAGTAATGGGAGTTACACGGTGTTATCATTAGCAACAATAATTGCAGATGCCGGAGACTGTTATTCTAACTAGTGATGCTTCACGGTCTGTATGAAAAACGTGTTGGTAAATCACACAGAAAGAATGTGGACATTGCACTTTGAATCTGTTCTGTTTTTTTTAATAATAGGCTTTGACTGAAATCTCTGAAAAGGCATTATGGGCCACTATTATGCTTTAAAATATGCATCAGTAAAAATGTAAAAATATACCCCAGGCTCATGCACAATTTACCAAAAAATGTTGGAATGTTGTATATAAATAAGAATCTAGCTAACCTGGAACGTATCAGATTTACTCTGTTCTCTCTGTATATATGGCTGTAATGTTTTGAATGGATGTGAGGACCTCATAGAATATTTAAAAGGAATATAAAGTGTTTTTTTTTTTATATTTATTATGTTTAGAATTCAAAAACAAAGTTTTGAAATAGTGTTGTTGTTTCATAGGTAAATATGAAATATTGCACATTAAATATTGTGTTATGTATTGCTGTGAATCTTTCGGGAATATCAAGAGAATGTGATACACATATTCAGCTAAATGCCTGAATAATTACTCTCCCTTTCATTTAGCAGAGACAGCACCGGTCTGGATTTTCAGTTAGACAGGGACCGTCAGCAAGTGAGCAGGCAATGCTGGGCCCATGACGCTCTGTGATTTGAGTGCCATGGACACATTCTATATGAAATGTTTATTGCAAAAGGAAAGATGTACAAAAATAAAAGAAATGGCACAAAGGTTCAGTTTAGAAAACATTCAAACATTCACAAAATTGTACAAATAAGTTGGGCAGAAATCATTTTAGATTTTAGCTATTTCTTGAAAACACATCAACTTTAACCTCCCTGGCGGTATGATTCTGGCTGGAATTTTGTGCTGAAAGCGGTACAATTATTTTGCATGGAAATTTGGCGTTTTTATATTGTAGGCATGCAATTCTTATGAATAACTCACTTAAATCTGTCCGAACCAGAGTCTAGTAGACATCCCGGGTATGATAAATTTTGAAACACAAAATAATAAATTATAATATAATAAAAATATATATAAAAATGATTCAATAATGTAATCAAATCAAAAACACTGAAATTTGCTCAGTTGCAGAATAGTCACTGTCATTAAATTTATTGTTTGATGATAAATTGTGATTCTAATTTTTTATCGGTGTTTTCTAGCTGGTCTAAAACCACTTTTGACATAAAGGGACACTTTTTGGTTGCTATGGACAATCTCCAGTTTCCAGGCAGAAAAAAAATCTTTTTATTATATAAAATGACATGCAGGGCACTGGGCAGACCACTAGGGACAAAGGGGATGTGTATTTTTTGTATACAGTACTGTAATCTGTAAGATTACAGTACTGTATGTGTGTTGTGTTTTTAAACTTTTTTGAATTTGGCGCCGATCTCTGCTCCCATGCGTCGTAACGTCGCAGGGAACGGAGATCAGCGGCACTCGGGCACTGTGTGAATCGAGCGAGCAGGCGGCTCGCTCACACAGCAGGGAGACATCGCAGGATCCAGGGGAAAAGGTAAGTAACTTCCCCCTGTATCCTGCAATGCAGCCCGAGTCTGGCTCTGGGTTACCGCTCCTGGCAGAAAAAACTGAACCCGAGCCAGACTCGGGAACACCGCCAAGGAGGTTAAGGGATTTGCCAACAGTTATTTGTCCATTCAAGGCAAAGTGTCTTTGTAAACCAACCCTGCCCAATAGACTCACACTGATACTCAACCTCTTCAGTGGAGGAGCATGTGACCTCCTCCCATGATACACTGCTCAAGTCTATCAGGCCTAGAGGTAAATTCATAGTCCTGTGCACTGTAACTTGACATGACATCACTGCTCCTTTTAGGCTCCAACACAGTGTATACCGGTGGTTCTAATGGAGGAAAAAGTGGTAGGGGAGCATCAGAGGGGTGAGTATCAGTGGGGGCTTTAAACAGGCATGGTCACTAGGACTTTACAGTGACAATGTCTGCTTAAATTTTGCCATTATGGGACTACATAAAAGAAACTACGGTACAACATTTATTCAATAAAGAAGTTCAAAATATATATGTAAACATCTGGAAACAGAATTTTTGAGATTTCATATTTTTTGAGATTTTTGGCAGCAGTAACTTTAGTTTCACAGGTAGTCAATGCACCTGCCCAAATATCAGACGTATCTATGCAAAGCAGAAAGACTTGCACAGAAGCAGCAGTTTCATCCCAAAGCTAAGAATAAATGACTAATCTTATCACCAAAACAAAAAACTAAATTACTAAACTCAGACTTTCTGTGGCATTAGTTCAGCAGTAAAATGTGACATATAACTGGTGAGTGTACTGGTAGTGCTGGTGAATATACTTTAGTGATTGGGAACTAGACATCACCTCTGGTCCTAGTCTTCCCAGTTCTGGACCATCAATCAAAGCTCTGCTTCCTCTTTTCTACCATCCTAGTATACCATTTCAGATCACCTGCATCTTCAAATTAATTACTGCCGTTTTTATCTTTAAGGGACACAGGAGACACTGTTAGGGATGATTTACTAAAGACAAACAGACTGTTCATTTGCAAGGGAATGTTCCTTCAGCTGAATGTACAGTATGTGGTGAAAACTCTCTTTGCAAATAAATCCTTGCATGTGATTGGATGATGGAAGGTCTGCATAGCAAGCGAATGGCTTGTACACATGGGCCGAAAATCGGCCTGTATTGGCCAGTTCAACAAAAATGGGCAGTGTGTACAGCAGCCTGTCAGACAAAAATCGGCCTAACGTCTGGCTTATGTCAAACAGATGCACTGGAAAACCAGCAGCTGACCGGGTGTTCTGGCGGGGGGCATCCTCCCTGTCAGAACCCAATAGTACAGATAATACTAACATCACATAGTTAGTACAGTGAGCTACTCATTTTTTTTTCATTCAGCCCGCTGGGGTGAATGAAAAAAACAAATTCCTGTATGTACTGGGCTTTAGGCAAAACTCCCTTGCAAAGTGACCAGATTCTTTGCTTTTAGCAATTGAACTCCTATCTCTTCACCCAGTTCCCAGATCTATCCACCACACTGTAGCAGATAAAAGAGTTTTCACTATCGATTTGGATTCTTTAATTGGTGTATATTACAGACAAGGCAGCAGTAGGTGTAAGCCTCCAGATTAGAAAGGGTGACATAAGTAAAGCCAGGATTTAAATAAAGCAGTTTTAGACCCCAACCCATCGCAACGCTTCCCCCAATTTCTTTTCCTTTTTGCAGCTTACCATATGCCTAAATATGGTGACTGCGTTATTTTTTCTCCCTCTTATTTTCACCTGGTGATCTGGCTAGTTACATGCTTCCTGTCTTAGGATGTCTCCACTATGAATGGAGAAGCATCAAAGACACCTTTGGACAGCAACATTGTCAATCTAGGGAGAAGGTAGTGTTGGATCTAGATGGATTTGACTAACAAATTACAGATGAAAATAAAGGAAAACACTGAAAAATAAATCAAATGCAGCCGCCATATCTAAGAAATGGTAAGCTAAAACTCAATACATTGTTGTTTTTGTGTTTTATACCACTTTAACCACCTCAATACCGGGCACTTACACCCCCTTCCTGCCCAGGCCATTTTTCAGCTTTCAGCACTGTCACACTTTGAATGACAATTGCACGGTCATGCTACACTGTAACCATGTGAAATTTTTATAATTTTCTTCACACACATAGAGATTTTTTGTTGGTGCTATTTAATCACTTCTGGGCCTTTTAATTTTATCCTAAAAAAAAGACAAAATGTTGAAAATACATTTTTTTTCTTAGTTTCTGTCAGTAAATTTTTCTCCTTCACTGATGGTCGCTGATGAGGCGGTACTGATGGGCACCGTTAGGCAGCACTGATGGGCACTGATGGGTGGCACTGATGGGCATTGATGGGCAGCGGTGATGGGCATTGATGGGCAGCACTGATTGGCATCACTAATGGCCACTGATTGCTGGCACTTGTGGGCACTGATTTCTGGCACTTGTGGGCACTGATTGCTGGCACTTGTGGGCAAAGGTGGGCACTGATTGCTGGCAGTGGTGGGCACACATTGCTGGCACTGGTGGACACTTAAACTTAATCAGGGCACAGATGACCAGTGCCCTGAATACATCCCTAGATTTCCTCTGTGAGGAGATGCCACTGATCGGCTCTCCTCTCCTCACACTCTGTCAGTGTAAGCGGAGGAGCGCCAATTACCGGCATCTCCGTGTTTACATGTGACTGGCTATGATTGGACACAGCCGATCAAATGCTTAAAGAACTGCGGCCGCGATCGCAAAGATGCGCTCCCCAACGGGCGTGCGAGAGTGGTCATTCTAGGGGGCCGTCATATGATGTCCACCCAGAACGAGAGCAAGTGGTTCAAGTGGAACTTCATTCAAAAGGGGAAGTTCTGCTTGTTTGCACCCCCCCCTTCACTGCCACATTTGGCACTTTTTGGGTGGGAGGGGGTAGCGGGTACCTGGTTTTAACAGGTAACCGATCCCACTTTCGGTCAAATGTGCCGCCACCCCTCTCCTTTATTTTTCTGGGACACATCACAGGACCCAGAAAACTACGGGGGCCATTTACAAGGGCCACCACAGTTTGCACATGTGCAGTAGGCTGTGCTTCACTGCCTGTTTTTCTTACTTGAGATGCCCGTACCTGCAACTGAAGCCGAATGAAGAATTGGCTCAGGTGAGGACATCCCTGGATCCCTGGACAGGTGAGTGTCCTTATATTAAAAGTCAGCAGCTACAGGATTTGTGGCTGCTGACTTTTCATTTTTAGGGGGAGCCTGGAGCTCCTCTTTAAGTCAGATAAAGATGTCAGAAGCAAGTGGGGGCAACTAATTAACAGAAATAAATAGAAATAGATTTTTAAAGTATATCAAAATAAGTAAAAGTGCTGACATTCCAAGGAAATTATATAAATGGGCTTAGCCCTGTGACATAGTGAAAAGCATAGGAATGCACAGTAACCCATAGCAATCAGTTATATCTGTAGCTTTAATTCTTTTGTACAATTGTGTTTTCACCCAAAAAAGGCTTTGGGAAATTGATTAACAAACATTGTAACATCTTTTATCTACATTTATTTAACTTTGGTGACTTTAGATTCTTTTGAGTTTTTTGTGGGCCATACACAATCTGAGTGTTGTAGAACTATGCAATTATAGATGCATATATATAAATGGTAATTCTAGGGACTAACTTTATACTGTCAATGTTTTTTCTTTGTAGAAAAATGAAAAGAAAAATCATGATTCAGTAAATATTTTTTTAAGGCCATTCCATGAAACAAGCAGAAAAAGAAAAACACCTTTAGCAATCATCTTCCATCTGTTACTGTTTTGTAGTTTGCGCAACCCATTTATAATAAAACACATTTTATTGTTTGAAACCATAACAGTTATATGATACATGAAATAATCCACTGCTGTGTTATGCATGTACATACAGTAGATACATAAAAGTACACCAATGTATAAAGTACAAAAAAACACTAGTTGATGGTAGGAGATTCAAGTATTAATAAAAAAAATTACATATAAAACTATGCTTTGGCTCCAAGCCACTGTGGACATAAGCAAGAAAGTTATTGGCTTAAGATGAAGTCTGATCAAATACCATCAGAGCAAACCATGGGAGCCAATGCTGTTCAAAATAATATACGTCTGACCATAGAATGTACATAATATTTTCCATGTGTAAAATCCACCAAACCTTATCTGCCAACATTTGATAAGTTTCTTCCAGGTGCCTTCCAGTACACATCTAGTGGCAGTAAAATAGAGTTCAAGGATACCAAATGTATACTTTTTTTTTTTGGAGAACTAACACGAGCATTTATGTGATGTCTGTATATAGCGATGGTTTAGGTTTGCCGCTACCATGGGTTTGAGGAGAATCTTGCAGGATCAGTGAATGTGTGTGCAGATTTACTTGGGAGAATTTTTGTTTAAACCATAATACACTGCATGACCTTTGAAATGTGGTCACCAGGCTTAGAAGGGCCAATCAAGGGTCTTTTGGATAAGCCACCCCACTCACTGTAAAATGGGTGGACAGCTATAGCGTTAGGCTTAATGTACACGGAACGTTTTTACAACCTCTCCTGAACGATTTAACTTGACAGATAGTAACCCACGTTTAAAACGTTCGTTTTGCCGCGTTTAAATACCGCGTGTGCCTTCGAAGCATTTAAAAAAAATATATATATATATACAAAAATTTAAGACGCAATGTGAGTTACCATGTTTAGCCGTGTTAAGAAGCGTTTGGCCCTTGAAATGTCTCTAAACTCAGCATCCGAACTCATTTTTTTGCTTTCCAAAAAAGGCCTCTAAACTCAACTGCCTAAAAACGGCATTAAACAAACCTGTGTACACATAAGATAACATTGGATGAGTTCAGGGGCAGCTGAAAAAAGCATCCAACTGCCTCTGAACGTCCGTTTACCAGCAGCAGTGTACATGAGGCCTTACTGTATTGGAGCTGCTTTAAGGATAAGATAAGGAAAGATGATAAATGTCATAGGAAGAGATTAGGGTCATTTAGAAAACTGTTCTTAAGATTCTAATTGTTAGCTCATTGGGCAATTAACCATTTTTGTTAATTTTTGTTAATTTTGTTGGTTCATTTTAGGTGCGTGGTTACTTTTTGCGGCTGCCACATCCACCCCATTCATAGCAAACGTTCCTGCTTCTTCTAGTGAATTTAGGCTTAGTTTTCTGTGTACTTTGTTTTGCTGTTGGCAAGTTATACACTGGTGTGCCATCTGTGCTCTGTTAATTTGCCCAAGCATGTTTTTTAAAGGATGTGTGTATTTTTAATGTTAAAGTGATACTAAACACACAGTGGGGGTTATTTACTAAAGGAAAATCCACTTTGCATTGCAAGTGCACTTGGAAGTAAAGTTGCTGTAGATCCGAGGGGGACATGCAAGGAAAATAAAACAGCATTTTAGCTTGCACATGATTGGATGATAAAATCAGCAGAGCTTCCCCTCAGTCCAGCTATACCCCTTAGATTTAGAGTGACTGCACTTGAAAGTGCACTTTCAGTGCACTTGTAATGCAGAGTGGATTTGCCTTTCGTAATTAACCCCCATTGCTCCTTCTACTTTTGTTTATGGATGATGGCACTGTAAATATTTTAAATCTAAGTACACTTTTCCTAGTCGATATACAGCTGTCACAAAACTCAGCTCTTTCCCAGCCTGTCTGCAGGGAAACATCAGCAGGAGGAGCTTCTAGTCCTTTGCTGCTGGTCACATGTTCAAAAAAAAAAGTACTACGGAGTAAAAATAATTAATTAGTATCAATTAACTGTTTTAAATTGTCATACAAATATATATTTGAAATCAATTCTCTATTATTTTTTGGCAATAACATTATGTGGGTAGATTTCTGCCAGTCACAGGCTGTGTCATGCCCCTCCAGCCTGTGTGTTTGAATAAGAAGGGGGTGAAGCCTCCATTATTCTACATGTAATATCCCCCACCCATTGTGTTTAGCTGGTTAGTGGGCATGGAGGAGGTGGGAGGGAGGGGGGATGTCATTTACCACTGTGTATACACCCACATGTGTGACTCTATAGTCACATGGGTTGCTTAGATGTGATAGGAAGGAAATGATCAGCATAGAAACTCACTGAAAACTGAGCATGTGCAGAGTTGCCACCACAGCCGCAAAATCTCCAGCTGAATTGGGGACATGAACAGAAGGTGGAGATAGAGAACAGCAGGATCAACCAGTTTTTTGCAAAATACAGAAAACTAATCTCATAGTGACTGAATGAGTATGAGCAGCATCTAATACACCATTTATTGATAGTTTTTTATGTGGATTTAGTGACACTTTAAATTAAAAGCTAAAGCTGCATGAAAAGATCCCCATACACATGCACATTGTATGGTATTCATTTTATTTTTGTTTGTATTGATATATATTTGCAATGACAGTGCCCAGCTCTTCTTGCTTTTTTGGACAGTAGTTTGCCTTTTAGGCCTTATAAATGGCCAGAATTTAATAAAAGGATAGCCCTCTAGATAGACTTAAAGAGGATTTGCCTCTACATTCATGTTTGATGATAGTCAAACAGGATTTGACCAAGCCTTGGCAAATCTAAACTGGGTAGATTTGGCCATCCCTATTTATACATTTATATGATTTTTAAACTCATGTGTGTCTACTTAAAATGCTTCTTATTTGAAGACAAGCCAATGCTTAGCTAGTGCATGAGTTAAAAATCATAACTTGACTGTTGGTGAAAGTGCCATGCTGTGCTTTCTTATGACTTTAGGAATATTTATCTATGTAGGACATATTGGAGATGTCAAAGGGTTTACTCTAAATTTAGCAATAACTTCTGCTCCAGCTGTGTTCTCAAATAAAGCATTAAATTGCCTGAAACCAATTCATATATGAGCAATAGTTGGGTTATTTGATAAAAAAATGAGGTGTGAATATGCTATATACATTCTCTTTTTCTAATGGTAACCTAACAAATCCCTTCAAGGGGCAATGACCTAAGGTTGCGCTAAATGTCACTAAAATGCATCTTACATAGGATATAGAACTGATAGCCAACAGTGTCTTGACTTCATAATACTGAGGCTAGTTTATATTCATTAATGTGCACATCTGGATTCTAATAATCAGGCCATTAGACCATTGAACTACATCTTTTGAGATATGGCCCTTCTAGCTATGGCAGGTCTTGTAACCTAATATGCACAATTGAGGGTTTATACTCTTGTTTTGTATTATAAACTTCAGTAAAAAGTATTGTACAAGAACACAGAACATATAATGGAATATGAATGTAATGAAACAGTGTCTCTTGCTCACCTCCTCTCAACTAAGGCAATTCCATTATAAGCATGTATTTATTCAGGCCATAAACATTATACTTAGGACGTACCTGACACCATAGGTTCAGTAATATTTGAGTTTCACTGTAGTTGTTTGTTTGCCTTTGCTCTGGCTATATTTTTCACTGCCTGACCTGGCAAAACAAACATGGCAGCCAATTGGTTCCGTTTATAGCTAGCAAAAATGAATAGTGCACCTGGGCAGAGCAACATGTACAAAAGATTCCAGCACACTCTTCAATTTGGTAGGAAGCTCAAAAAGCCTAAATAAACGATTTTGATATTTTAGGTTAAAAACTGAGGTTTTTTGTTGGATACATTTGCAAATACATGTAATGCTACTGCACACTGCTGAAAGGTACCTGTGCAAAGTGTGGTCTCTAACTCTCTTCCTTATAAACTCTAAATTGAAGGAAAGCTTAAGCCTTGCCACCTTAAAGTAGACCTTGCATGAAAGGCTAAAAAATACATTGATAAATAAACCATAATAATAAAAAAAGAAAAAAAATACTTACCCTGTTGTCTCTGTGCCTTCCCACTGCCTTCTAGAAGAAATGAGTATCCCAAGCCCATGATCTAGGACAGTGCAGTATTACATAATGTATTAATAATAAGCCATATATCCATTACTAGAAAGAATAATGACAGTGATCTCACTTTTTACCCTTATAAAGTAGCACTATGGGAATCATAAAAAATGGCATGCATGATGTATTCTGTTACTAGCATTAACACAGTATTGTTATTATCTTTTGATTCTGCTAGTAGGTAAAACATTTTACCACTCCTTTTAACAGGGTTATATTGCTGTTTGTGCTCTAGTGATTGTATGCAGCAGAGCTGTCACCCTGTTTACAGAGTTTATTATGAACATGTAGCTTAAATGGATTTCAAGTAAAAGATTACAAAATTAAAGCCCAACTCTAACACTTTTAGGTAAATACATCTACAGTTTTTTTCTTTCAGCAGGAAAAAAAAAAAAAAAAGTTTAAGCCAAATGAATAGAAGTTGACATTTTTTAGCACCCCTGCTATGCTATATGATTGGCTCAACTGTCATTGTAACAAGCCAGCTTTGCCTGAATGTAAATGAAGATAAAACATAAATAAAGGCATTTGAGATAAAACAGAAAAAGCAAGAAAGAAACTGGCTTACAAGTACTGACCCCATACCGTTACCAGAATACTATATTTTTCACTGTAGTAAGTCTTTAGGTGATTCTAATAGGTATATTCCAGATACTTCCATCTTAGCAAGAGGTCTTAGCCTCGGCAAAGTGGAAAGATTTCACATTCTGTTTTGCTCAGAAATGTATCAATATTCCTCAGGCTAGCCCAAAATGCTGTGGAACTGTCATTAGGATACGCAGTACTAAACTAAAGATGATAATGGTGATGATGATAATGGTGATGATGATGATGACAATTCTGATAATAATTTTGTTTTATGAATAATTGTATTTGTGTACTTAAATATATTTCAAGTATTTGCCCCATAAGGTTACAATCACCTTAAAATCAAGCTGATCTCTTTACCTCTCTGGATCTCTGCAGCTGTCTCTCCTCTAACTCTCTCACTCCTCCCACAGTCTCACTCGTCAAGCCATTGTTGCATAAGGGTTGAAAGCCCTCACTAATACCAAGGGCATAAGTTGTTTCAGATGGCAATGTATAGTGAACCTGCACACATGTAGGTTGTATATTCCCCAGATGACAATAACTCTTATGTAATCCTATGTGAGTTTTTAGCTTTTAGGTACATATGTGATTTATTTTGGTATCTGTATCATTACATATAGTTCTATTGTACACGATAAGAGCTAAAAATGATAGATGGGATGTGTGGCAACAAAAGACCTATGGGAAAACATATAGAAAAAAATCAACGTCAGAAGTCTTTACAAATATGCATACAGGAAAAGCTTGTCTATCTCATTGGTCATCAGCTTCGTGACATTTTTTTTCCACATCACAAATATTTTACAGATGTGTGAAAGTGACTACAGCTGACTGACAAAAGCATGTTTGCTTTTTCACTTATTTTCATTTTTTTTTTTTTTTTTAATACATACATACACAGATTAGAGGAATCGAGATGTGGGTTTACACATTCAAAACTTTATTGTAAATAATTTGTTAATATAATGGACATTTACAAATGTTGCATTTATAACCTCTGGAGCCATGCAACCAAATAGTTGTTACTGCTTACTTCTGTTTATTATATGCTTCTTTTATCAAGGTACCTACATGCATCCTCTTTCCTCATAAAAGGTGCTACTCCTAGATTGTAAGCTCTAATGACGAGCATGGCCCTCAGATTCCTCCTGTATTGAATTGTATTGTAACTGTACTGTCTGCCCTCATGTTGTAAAGTGCTGTGCAAACTGTTGGCGTTATATAAATGCTGAATAATACTTAAAGTGGAGGGCCACCCTAAAAAAAAAAAAGGCAAAAAATAAAAAAAATACATAAAAAATAAAAATGTTTTACCTTAACAGAAATCCCTGTTGCTAGGCAGTCTTCCTAATATGCCTCCTTCCTACTCCGCGGTGATCTTCGGTCTTCTTCGGTCTTCACCGCTCCTCCGCGTTGTCTTCTGGGTAATGGGGCACGCTGCGTTCTGGGAACTGTGTGTTCCCTAACACAGCGCGTCCCATTCCCAAAGCGCTGCGCGACTCGCACATGCGCAGTAGGAAACGGGCAGTGAAGCCACAAGGCTTCCCTTAGTGAGGATGGTGGCGCTGGGACCGGAGAGCTGAGGGACATGTCGGTCTCGGCAGCTGACATCGCGGGCGCCCTGGAAAGGTAAGTCTCCTTATTAAAAGACTTTAAAAAAAAAAATTTCAGATGAAACACCGCTTTAACACCTCGGGGCTTCCACAATATGCTCACTAATGAGCATTGAGCGGAAATTCCGTCAGAAAAAACATCCAAGATTTTTCCGACAGAAATTCTGCTCGTGTGTACGCGGCATAAATGATAACCTCAACATGAAACCCAAGTCTAGTCCTCTGGCATATTTCTAACTTTCCATACGTTAAAGCACACCCATCTCCCCAGGCCAAGCTGGCAGGCAAAATTGCATGCCCTTTGTAATTTGTAATGTGGCATGGTGCCAGCCTTAGGATACGTCAGAATAAGCATACACAATATTGTGCACCTGAGTTTAGACTAGAGGCCTTTAGAGTGTACAGGGGCAGTTCTAACAAAAAATAAAAAATGAAATGCCTCCATCTACCACTGACTACTTTTTGGCAAATATGTCTTTTTAATACATAGTTTTCTTTCTCTTCGAAGAAACACAATGAACTTTTAACTTCCTTCGTGAGCAGTAGGGATGAGCTTGGGTTCAGTCTGAATCCATATTCAGCCAATGCTGGTAGGAAGCTGTCAGTACCTGTCCAATTAGCTGCGGTCGGAACATTGCCCACCACACAACTGTACACACAAAAGAGTGGGGATGCTTGTGACATCATTGACCTAATATGTCCACATCCTTAGTGATTAGACAGTGTTAAGTTCTTCTCAGGTGGACCACACAACACCTTACCTCCTTCTCATCTCCATTTTTTATAAATCCTTTCTAGACATACATTTTAATAAACCCCATTAAGTTTTACACTCAATAAAATATAAGGAAATCGGAAAACGATACAGATGTTAGACATTTTTTTTTTTTAACATCAGATTTATAAACAGATGTAGAACTATAGGCAAAACTTTATTTTATTTTTTTCATTTTGGCTAGAGTAAGGGAGGCTTATAACCCCCCCTCAGATTTTTTTGCCATCTGTGTCCCATAGGGGAGATCTCCCTTTACTTCCTGTCCCATAGCTGAAACAGGGAGTGAGAAAAATCCCATCATGTCACCAGGGTTACCAGAACTATTGTCCCCTTTGGAAGATTTCCCCTCTACTACTGTTCTGGTGTCAACCCAAAGAAATTGTGATTTTCTTTTACGTTTGATGATAATGGTAAACATGACAAATAGAGCGACTGGTAGGTAAACTAATTCCTCTCCACGCTGTCCAAAACTGAAAAAAAAAAAAAGTTTTGCCTTTATTTATACTTATATAAGTTTACAGGATTTGTTGCCAATCTTTATTTTACAATTAAACATTTGTTTTAAGAGGCATGAAGTTTAATGAGAAAGCGTGAAGGTCCAGCTTGCCTTCGTACATTTTAAGAATGTGTTAATTCTCTGCTTAAATTACTATTGTAGTAAGAGAAATACACTATACTGTCAAAAGAATTGGGATGCCTGCCTTTACACACACATGAACTTTAATGGCATCCCAGTCTTAGTCCGTAGGGTTCAATAGTGAGTTGGCCCACCCTTTACAGCTATTACAGCTTCAACTCTTCAGGGAAGGCTGTCCACAAGGTTTAAGAGTGTGTCTAAGGGAATGTTTGACCATTCTTCCAGAAATGCATTTGTGAGGTCAGGCACTGATGTTGGACGAGAAGGTCTGGCTCGCAGTCTCCGCTCTAATTCATCCCAAAGGTGTTCTATCAGGTTGAGGTCAGGACTCTGTGGAGGCCAGTCAAGTTCCTCCACCACAAACTTGCTCATCCACACTACATTGCCAAAAATAATGGGCCACCCCTCCAAATCATTTGCTGGAGGGGGGATTATGGTGTGGGGCTGTTTTTCAGGGGTTGGGCTTGGCCCCTTAGTTCCAGTTAAGGGAACTCTTAAGGCAGCAGCATACCAAGACATTTTGGACAATTTCAGGCTCCCAAATTTGTGGGAACAGTTTGGGATGGCCCCTTCTGTTCCAACATGACTGCACACCAGTGCACAAAGCAAGGTCCATAAAGACATGGATGAGCGAGTTTGGGGTGGAGGAACTTAACTGGCATGCACAGAGTCCTGACCTTAAATTACATCACTCTGAAAATACTTGTTATTTGGCAATCTCTTACTTCAGAAGCATGCAGCAAGTGAAGTCAGAGCAAAGTCATAAATCTTGATCTGCATACCTGTTCCAGGCAAGAAACACTAAAAGTATCAAAGTCATTGGATCTGCATTGAAAGGCATGCAACTAGAAGTTTTTGGAGTGAGAGGTCAGCAATAGAATCCTACATATTCCTCTGGTACAGGTTTTCTTTAAGACAATGCAGTCTGCGCTAATTAAGTGGGGTTTACCCCTCCACAGGCCTATTTTTAGAACAACAGCTGCTATTTTAGACTCCAGCTGCTGAGACTTGTACGAGGGTCCAGCTGCTTGCTTGGGAGTGATAAAAATGCATAATACATAATAAATGCAATACAAAATAGTCGTGCAATATTTCATATACAAAAAATGAAATTATCATTTAAAAATTGAATTATCATTTAATATTACTTTTAAAGAAAATTTTCAAAATAAAGATAAGACTAGCTGTATTATATACTGTAAGTGTATACTGTATATATACAGTACTATTTAGGTATGAATCACATATTAATTGGCATTGGTCTACTATGTTGGAGATAATGGGGTTGATTTACTAAAGCGGGAGAGTGCAAACTCTGGTGCAGCTCTACATAGAAACCAATCAGCTTCCAGTTTTTTTTTGTCCAAGCTTAATTGAACAAGTTAAAGTTAGAAGCTGATTGGCTACCATGCAGAGCTGCACCAGATTTTGCACTCTCCAGTTTTAGTAAACCAACCTCACAGTCAAGAAGATAACATTCATTTACATGCTTATAATTTCTTTGACTGCCATATAATTGTTTTACATTGGAAGAAAATTAAACATTTTTAAAATAACAGCTTGCAAAGCTTTAACAGCTTAAGTAAATCCCCCTATCGTTTTCAGCCAAGGAAGCTGGCATCTTTGCCTCTGTTTATTCGAAAACTGCACATGTGATCAGTTATGACACCAGCCATTGGATAGTTTGACAGTTTGGTTGAGAGCACAACCAATGGGAGTGTTAGATTTCCGGCACGTGCCGGAAATTAAACTGTTTTATGGATGGGTATACTTCCGCTTTAATTATGCCCTTAAGAACTTCAGTTAATGGCCCTAAAACCCCTGTCCCCACTCCTTTTTTGTAAAGTTTAGAACTATTTTTTTAAATAACTGAACTAGGTGGTGTATCAAGAGCATCACTTTACTGTTGTCTAAAGCCCCATACACACTATCAGATTTTCTGCTGGTTTTTGTCTTCAGATTTACCAAAACCATGTAGTGCAAGGGCCTGCCTGATTGCATACAAATTTAAACTCCTAAGGTTTGACCTCATATTATATGGTTTTGGTAAATCTGAAGACAAAAATCAGCAGAAAATCTGATAGTGTGTGTATAGGGCTTAAGACAGGAAAAACTGCAAAATACCAGATATTATGTATCTTAAGTAACAGCACTTGGTTTGAAACAACCACTGGTTCTCAATGCCTTTTTTTTATTTTTTTGCATTTTTAAGCGGTTGTAAACCGCGGCTGTGTGGCTTGTGAAAAAAAAAAAACACCTGCAAGGCAATGGCATAACATGCTAGTATGCATTGCATACTAGCACATTATGAAATACTTACCTTGGAATAAAGCCCTCCAGCGCTGTACGGTCACAGCTGAGAGGACTGACATGTCTTCTGGGTTTGCGCACTCCAGCTATGTTTATGTCCGGAGCTGTGATGACATCACTCCCCCGCATGCATGCCGGAGCCCTTGATTCTGGCACAAAGCTCTGAACGTCCTAAAAGGTATGCTGGTCGTTCAGAGCGCATGCGTCTGTGACATAATTGGCTGTATGCAGGGTGAATATCTCCTAAACGGTGCGCATTTAGGAGGTATTTATTTTACCAATATAGGCTTCTCTGTAGGTAAAAATCATACAAGGGAGTTTACTACAGTTTTAAAATGCATAATAGTTCAATACCGAAATAAGAAAGCACTGCTTGTCTCCAAAGACACAAAGCACATGTAATTTTAATTCAGTATCATATAAAATGACATAAAATCTGTGACAAATAAATATGTTAGTAACTGAACCATGAAAACTACTGTGATCCTTATGTGTTAAATGAGCGTTTCTTCTCATTCCCCACGCAAATAGGGTTCTTTGACAGATAAAAATACAAAGATTACTTTTATATTTACTTTATCAATGCCCAGATAATCCCCATTCCCATTGTTTAAAAGAAAAGAGACATAACCATGCCTAATAGATTGGAGGATAGAAGTATGTCTGTGAAGGGTCTCATGCTATATTCTAGTTGGAATAAGCCACATTCATCTGGACTTGTTTAGTAAGGCTGAAAACATTTCACCACTTATTTAAGTGGATTTCTCAGTTCAAGTGAGGTTTTAATGCTGGGATATTCTTCTTCTTCTTATTATTATTATTATACAGGATTTATATAGCGCCAACAGTTATGTCTCACTATTCAGTTTAATGTGACTGATTACTGGGGATAATCAAAGTAGAAAAATATTGTAAAATGTAAACTTTTTTTTAGTCTACCAAATAAAAATCATAACCGCGTTAACACAGATTAGTTAGTCTATAGCCAAGATACTTATCTCTGCCTGGTATATTGATGACTATAGTTAGTATTCTATTTGTCACTATAATATATGTTATATATGTGTATCTCATTGCTACTTTTACCATTTAATGTGAAATCTCTACACAGTTATTGCTGTTTGATGTGTTGGTAATATTGGGTCTATAACATGGTTTATTCTCTTTCAAGTGAACCTGTGCTTTGCTCATATAAGTCCCTTTAATTTCATTTTAATTCTAAAATCCAATACTGGTAAATTTTTAGAGCTGATTATAAGAAATTCATTTGAGTTGTCCTTTTGAGCAACCTTAAATCACTTCCTGGTACAAAAGCAACATTAGTTAGTAGTCTGGTTTGGACATTTTATTTCCTGTGAAAAAAGCCAAGATAGTTGTCACCTGGAAACCCGTAATGCAATCAGCAGAATCTTATATCTGGTTTTGATTAATGTACTTTTTCATATTATAGTATTGACATTATATAAAAGACATTAGGCACAACAATTCCAGTTTTCTGAACTGCAATTGCTTCTGTTAAATAAAGGTGGCATATGTTTTATACAATTTCTGTTTTCCTGAAATGTGTGATAATTGGGTAGATGCAAATGGTTTCTCCAGTTATAGTTTTACGTTTGATACTGAAATCTCACATTAAAGTGTATGTAAAACTTAATAACAAACTTCTCCTATTACTCCATTTTGGTCTGTTAAATATACTATTGGAATTAATTTGTTATATTTGTTTGATACGTGTAAAAACATACCTGTTTGTCATGCGAGTTGCAAGTCTCAAGGAATCTAATTAGACCTTTTATTTCTTATCTTGGACTACACAATCTTTTTTTTTATTATGCCCTAACATACACTTTAATGCTGTTCATATACCCTAAAATCGAGTCATATAGGAATTAAAATCTCCTTTCCCTCGAATGCCTCGTACACACGGTCGGATTTTCCGATGGAAAATGTTTGATGGGAGCTTTGTGTTGGAAATTCTGACTGTGTGAAGGCTCCATAGGACATTTTCCATCGGAATTTCCGTTGCACAGAATTTGAGATCTGGATCTCAAATTTTCTGACAACAAAATCCGTTGTCGGAAATTCCAATCGTGTGTACACAATTCTGATGCACAAAGTTCCATGCATGCTCAGAATCAAGCAGAAGAGCAGCACTGGCTATTGAACTTAATTTTTCTCGGCTCGCCATACGTGTTCTTGACGTTCGGAATTTCCGACCAACTTTGTGTGACCGTGTGTATGCAAGACAAGTTTGAGCCAACATTCATCAGAAAAAAAACATGGATTTTGTTGTTGGAATGTGGGATTGTGTGTACGCGACATTACATATTGTTAGTCATATGGGACTGTTATTGGATGATTCAATTTGTAAAAATGTTGAGCAGACATTGAAAGTCATCACAAGTGTAGTGTGATAATATGATCGGTCTATGACCTCCAATGTTGAAAACTACAGACAGGGCAAATATTTTTACCTATATGTACAAACTACATGTGAAAGGACATTTTATTTCAGTTTAAGAAAACAAACTTTTGTTATACACGCTAGGCTGATTAACTTTTAGTCCAAATAATTAACCACTTCCCGTCCAGCCCACTGTCAATTGACAGCTGGGTGGAACATTCGTGGTTCCGGGTGGGACGTCATAAGTAGTCCTCCAGGAACAATTCCTTTCTTGCTATCCATTGTGTACAATTGTGTTGCTAGCTGTGATTGGTCACAGTGATCACATGCTACAGACAGGACCAATCACAGCCCATCTGTACCATGTGATTAGCTGTGGCCAGTCACAGTTAATCATAACAATACACAGTGAATTAATCTGTTTCATTAAGTAAAAACAGTTGCTTATACCAATGAAATTCACTGGAATAAGCAAACATAATGTAAGAAAAAAAATCTAGATTGTAAGCCCTAACGAGCAGGGCCCTCTGATCCCTCCTGTATTGATTTGTATTGTAAGTGTACTGTTGTAAAGCGTTGCGCAAACTGTTGGCGCTATATAAATCCTGTATAATAATAATAATAATCCTGATCACTTCCCCGGAGTAGTACTATGGTAACACTATGTTACTATGGTAACACTGTATTGCCCTGGTCACAGTGTGTAAAAAAATAGTAAAATTATGTAATAAAAAAGAAAGAAAATTAAAAATATATATTTATTGGACTGTTTACTTTCCAAAAAGTCATTTGGGGGGTATTTGTACTGACCTGGTGTTTTCAGGCCTCAAGAAATGAGATAGGCTGTCAGTAGATCATGATTGATCAAATGTGTGATATATATACTGTATATACCATAGCTTGTGGACTCTATAACTTTCCTAAAGACTGAATAATAAACACTGACTTAGGTTACTTTTCACCCAAAAAATGTAGCAGAATACATTTTGTCTGGAATCTATGAAAAAAAAATTTTTTATTTGAAAAATGTTATTACAGAAACAAAGAGAAACACATTTGTTCTACATTTTTGTTCTTTTTTGTTTATTTAGCAAAAAAAAATACAGTGGTGATTAAATACCATCAAAATAAATCTCTATTTGTGTGAAAAAAAATTCATATGGGTACAGTATTGCATGCCTGCGCAATTGTCTTTCAAAGTACGACACCGCTGAAAGCTGAAACTTGGCCTGGGCAGGAAGGGGGTGAATGTGGCTAAAAATGTACAATTACTTGGGGAGATATTTGAAATATGGAAAAAAGTATATGATAAACATCTGACGTGATAAACACCTGCAAGGCATTGGCATAATGTGCTAGTGTGCATCACATACTAGCACATTATGAAATACTTACCTTGAAATTAAGCCTTCCACTGTCACCACTGAGAAGGCTGACATGTTCCCCTGATCTTTCTTCCGAGTTCCTGCACTCCGCAATGACGTCACTCCCGTGCATGCACATGGGAGCCCTTGGTTCCGGCATGAAGCTATGAAGTTCCGGCAAGGTATGCAGGACCTTCAGAGTGCATTAGCCAGTGATGTCACTGGCTGGCTGCATGCAGGGTGAATATTTCCTAAACGGTGCACGTTTAGGAGATATTCATTTTACCTACAGCTAAGCCTTATTATAGGCTTTTCTGTAGGTAGAAATTGCCTACAGAAAGGTTCTTGAAGTTGAATTTATGTTTTTTTTTGTTTGTTTGTTTTGTTGAAAATGAATGCCCCACCTCAATTTTCAAAGAAGTTTCACCTTGGTGGTGATATTTGCATTTAATGGTACCACTCTGTCCCTCTCTGTGGTGTTGTAGACTTTTAAAGGCCCTGGCCTCCAGTATTACATTATGTATCATAACTTTTTCAATTGTTTTTGATCCATGGTCTGACATTCTCTGTTGAATCTTCTTTAATCCATTTCTTCTTTTGTCTTTCACTCTTCAAATCTTCATCAGAATTCTTTTTCACATACTTATCCAACAGAAAGTCATCTAAGATTTCGTTTTCTTGCAACCACTACTTCAGTTTGGCGTTTTATAGATCTTGTATGATTATTTATTATACTGTACCAGTATCAGTGACAATATTAAGTGCTGCAAGCAGTAAATACACAAACTACTTTGACCAAATAAGGAGCTGTATCCTCATTTGTTTAGGCTAAACACAAAATGAATTAGGTCTTTAATACATCAGACAGTTATCAATATGGTCATAATAAACATGTAAATGACCCAACAATGAACAAAAACCTTTACAAAGGACTTACAATTACATAGTTACATAGTTAGTTAGGTTGAAAAAAGAAACAAGTCCATCCAGTTCAACCAGAAATAAATAGAAAAAATAAAAAAAATCATACAATCCCATATAACCCATTCTATACCCACAGTTGATCCAGAGAAAGGTGAAAAATAAAACATCTGCCATGCACAAACTCACAAACAATACAATATGAGAATCCAAGGCAAGTTTGTCACATATGGTGATATTGGTGTGCTCACCAACACTGTTTTCATCATAGTCAGTATAAAATCCTAGTATGGATAACTAGACTTCACTCACCATGACAAATATTTTCTTCACTTCACTTCTTTCAATACAAACAAAAAAGGATGCTTTTCCCCTTTAAATATATGTGTATCAACAAATGTGCACATGAAAATCAGATTATTCCAAAACGCAGTACATATTATCCAAACAGATGAGTAATGGTAAAAGAAAAACTATAGTAAAAAATCATTCATATAAAATATTGCTGCACAACACCAGCTAGCAAGTAAATATAATGCACAAGTGAAAACGTTCCACGATATAGGAGGAGTCCATCCACAGTGAAGGTGCATCGCATGGTCACTCCAGTGCTCCATAACCAAAAACAGCCTCTTACCAGAAATGTCAGACCTCTAAACAAGCATATGAGGATTAATCAGGATGACCGTCAGATGAAAGCCCACAAACAGGCCTCACATCTTTTGAATACATCATAAATTGACCATAGAGAGAGGAAGAGGACGAACTCGCAGCACAATACTGTCATAAATTTTTTATTGTAAAAAAGGTACCAATGGGTACTCACATAGGAAGACAAAATATAGTATGTATCAACCAAAAGCTGTCTTCCGGTGTGTGTGTGTGATTACATCAACCACTCAGGCTCCGACCAACGCATTTCATCACAGGAGGATGTATTCAGAGACCAGTACACTGAAGTGGCCAACTTATACATTATATTTACTTGCTATTTTGGTAATATGGAGCAATACTTTATATGAACACATTTTTTAAATGTTTTTTTCACTATTACACATTTGTTTGCATAATATGTACTGAATTTTGGCATAATCTGATTTTCAATTGCACATTTGTTTATACACATATATTTAAGGGGGACGTGCGACAGCTTTTTTTTAATGTACTTTGAATATCTTTTATTCAGACAATCACTGCGTGCTGCTATATATTACATTTATGAACGCTTTTTATTTTATTGTTTGATATTACCTAGTGCAGGTTGATTTATTTTATTTATATTTCAGTAAAGGGAAAACCACCAGTGCAGCAATGTAAACGTGAACTCTCTCTTTATAACATATATTTAAATTAGCGGTCATAAATCGTTTGAAAAGCAAACATATCCCCTGTCAGTGACAGTTGAACTTGTAATGTGTTGGTGTAAATTAAAAAGACTAGTTTGACCCTTTCACCCAACATTCTCCTTTAATCCCATTCAATAAATACTAAGATGAATATTTCAGATTGTAACAATGCCAACATTATTAATTTCAACACCGCTGTCTGAAATTAATTCCAGCTACAACAATTTAAAAATGATCTGTACTGAAAAATTGAATTCTTTTTGATTAGAAATCAAAACATTAATAAAATGTCTTTTACATTCTGTTAACATTAGGGAAAGATATGTGTTCTAAGGTTTTAACTCATCCCATTCAGAAATATTTACCATGTTTCTGGCTGGCTGTCTGTACAGCAGTTCGGAGTTTATGTGTGTTTTTGCAAATATAGTGGGTTTTATATTGCAGAGTAAATATGACATATTTTAAAGATAAAAAGAATTAGGGTCTGAAAAGTCATAATAAAATGAATTTCAGTACAGTAAAAATTATGAAGTAAAAATGGTATATAGATAAAAAATGCCATAAAAATTGTGAGATAAAAAAATATGTATAATTGTCTACTTACATTTTTTTTCACATATATAAAGAAAAAATGGCTAGTTGAATGTGGATTTGCAAGATACTTTGCATTTGAAGGATACTCTGGATTTGAATTGGCAGGATACTTGTTTCCAGTGTGTAAAAAAGTTACTAATAAAATTTTAGAGCTTTTCAACATCTAAAAATATAGCAACTCTTGGCTGCCGATTGAGGACTGTCTGCAGACCAACTTCTTACTGTCTCTTACAAATAGCAGCTTTTCACTGGAGCTAAATTATTGATTATCCTGCATCCTAAACTAGTCCAACAAATGGGATCCATGTTTTTATGCAGTGGCTTTATAAGGTCCCCTGTTCTGTCAGGACCCTCTGACATGAGTTCTGAGCTACTGTCCACCTTGCTGTGCTTTACTCACTACATCCACCACACTGGATAAAATTGAGTGGTAGGAACTTTTGACAGCTTTATAGCAGTAGAGAACATTCATGTAACAAAGTGAATAAAGTAAAACATGTCAATTATCCAATCATGAGCAATGTAAAATCCTGTTTGTTATCTTTTCTTCCCTGAAAGTATTTAGGTATGAACGCAGCTTCACTTTGCATTGTAACTATTTGCTTTTCTCAGTGATTACTCCCTTCATCTTTAGTAAATGAATCCCATTGCCTCCAAATATACACCATTTCTTTTACACTTATAGGAGCACAAAGATGCACACTCCTTTAGCTCCTGCTGCTATCAATCACAGCCAGTGAGGAGAGAGCGGGGGACTGGGCCGGGCCGCGTTGTGTGCATCTTTGGACACACACTGTGGCTTGGGAGCGAGCCAGCATGATTAACCCCATAGCAAGCAGCGTGCTGTAGGGGCACTCAGAGGGTAGGAGGTTCCAGGAGAGCTGGCGGTGGACCTCAGAAGAGGAGAATTGGGGCTGCTCTGTGCAAACCTATTGCACAGAGCAAGTAAGTATGGCATGTTGATTTTTTTTTTTTAAATTCTTTAGAATCACTTTAACCCCTTACAGTAGTGAAGTCTAATCAGTTTTCATTAATGCTTGTGTTTGTAAAGCCAAGTTTAAAAAATGTTCGGCAACATGAATCTAGTGCCTTTTTAATTATTCCTGTTAACTCATTCACCTTCCTTAAAGTGGTGTTGCACACACCAAAAAAATATCATTAAAATTCCTAAAAAAAAAAAAAAAAACATTTGGAAATTTTTTATTTTTAACTCACCTCTAAATGCCTGTTGCTAGGGGGTCCCTCGTAGTCTGCCTCCTTCGGTGCCTGGGCTGGTGACATCACTTCCCCTCGGTGCAGGAAGGGCTCCCTCCCTCCTGTCAGTCATCTGGGACATGTGACAGGTCCCAGATAACTGCGCGGCCAATCACGGCGCGCTGCGCCACTCACGCATGTGTAGTGGGTGCCCGGCTGTGAAGAATGCCGGCGCCGCTGAGCGGAGGGGGGAATGAGTGGGGCTTCGTTGCCCCGCATCGCTGGACCCTGGGACAGGTAAGTGTCCAATTATTAAAAGTCAGCAGCTGCAGTATTTGTAGCTGCTGACTTTTTTTTTTTTTTTCAGGGCAACTCCTCTTTAACTTTTTAACATTTGTAAGTAAATGTTTTAAATATGTATTCATTTTTGCGATGCTAAATATTTGGGGGATTTGCCACATATATCCCTCCTGTTAAATGTGGAGGGGTCTGACATGCAATGCAAACACCGGTTATCTGCTCTACCTAGGTGTTCCAGTTTGAGAGATTCCTTATCCTAAGATGCTTATCATTCACTGAGAATTCCCAAATAGATGGTCTCATCACTTTTACGCATTGGAAACATATAGATTGTCAGGGATATATGGTTCAGAGAGCATAAATTTGATCCATTGCTCTGTGAGTATGTAACAATACATACATGGAATCTATGTGTAACAACCGTAAAATAGGCAGATAAATCTTCAACTTTTCCAGAAGAACCATTGTATTGCAACTGTGAAATGTGTACAATCTTGGCCCTACCCCATCAGATAATTCAGAAGTCAGATAGGGAGAAATAACTATGTGAATATGTCACTCAATCAGCTGTGGGTGTATATCAGGGTATCATACCTGTGGACATTATTGATTTAGTATTATTTATAAGGACAAGCACTGCAATTTTTTTAAAATGCTGATTTTATGAATTCTGTAATATGATAAATGACATTGATATTAACGTTTTATTGCTTTGTGAGAACTATTGAAGTAGCATGTAAAAAGTCCCATTGACCAATTTTTGCTATTTGTACATTTACGTTTGGAATGTGGTGCGGTAGCTGGTCCAGTTGCATTTATTTATAATCCAATCCTGTGAAAAGAAAATACCTGTTTAATTTTATTTATCTGCATAAGGAATACTTTTAGTAAATCAGCCTCATGATCTTTTTGCTTTTGACTTTTGATTCAACAGAATATTTCAAATAATAAAATAAAATGGTATGGACAAAAAAAAATTATTATGTGACACTTAACCTAATATTTTGTTGCACAAATTTCAGAGGCATTTAATGCAAAAAAGCTAATTCTTTAGCTCTCAATGAGACTTCTGCATCTGCAAGCAGGTAGTTTGGCCCACTCTACTTGAGCAAACTGCTTCAGCATATATTTGGAATACTTTGAGGTAACATCCATTATTAGCTTTAGTACCCCTTTCCCTTTATGCTATATACTAAAGTTGTATTTAGTGGGTGTTGAATCTAATTATGATCTAATCAGGAGATCTTCCTTCACTTCCTAACACAAAAACAGTGAATATCTCTTAAAAACAAAAACTTTTGGCTACAATGAAAGTCCCATTTTGGACACTTGTTCCAGTAACAATTGTGAAAACGTGTAAAATAACTTGTAAGAACTTGTAGAAAAAAATTGTAAAAGATCTCACCACATGACAATGGTCACCAGAGAGGTAATGCAAACCTGATAGAGATCCTAACCTTTTCCTACTCGATCCAAACTTTAAAGCAACAGTACTAAAATGAGAGGCAAGCAGCTTGTGATCACCTTTACTTTATAATGTAATTTACACAGTATAGTAACAAATAATAACAGCAGAAATGTAAAAGATGAAATAGCTCTAAGTCTGGTTTATGATAAAGCTTACAGAGGCACAAATGTAAGAATACAAACTTGATATCAAAAGAAAATTCCTTTACAGTACACATGGTGTGTATCACCTGCAATTCTCAATGCAATAAGTTTAAATCCCCTATAAAAGAAAAAAAAATAACGAGGAAAAAAAATGTACAAAGTACAGGTCAATGGTTACCTCCTGCGTAACATAAAAGTGATAAACCAGGTGAAAGAACAAAGTTTAATCTTAAATGGTTGTGTGACACAATAGGGCTGATTTAAAAAAAGTTTATAAAATAGGGCTTTTGCTCATTACCCATTACAGCCAAAGCTGGCTTGTATTTCTAAAGTTGCATAGGAATAGGACTGGTTGCCACAATCAACTGCACGGTTATATTGCGGTTATAGTTTTTAAAATGCTTTCAGTGCTATATTGATATATACAGTATATATACAGTATATATTATACTGTATATATATATATATATATATATTGTATACACTGTATATGTGAATGCAACATATGTCTTTATGTATCATTTTTGTTAAAAAGGGATTAACAAGGGAATAAATGGATTAATAAAGGGGTTGTGTATGGTAAACACTTTTTTTACTTATTAAAAATAGTGTAATTCAATTAAAAATATTAGCCAAAAAGGAGCTTGTCAGTGGCAATAGACCTGGTGATTCTCTGTGGCCATGGAACTATGGTCAAGATAATTTGAGAATGGCACACACAGAATCCTGCTCATCAGATGGTGTGTCGACTCACATTTGGTGATATAAGTTTTAGGGGTCAACCCCTTTGTTAACCAAACCTATATATATATATATATATATATATATATATATATATATATATATATATATATATATATATATATATATATGGCATTGTGCTGTGTGATAAAACTTCACATTTTAGAGCTGCCTTTTATTGTGGCCAGCCTAAGGCACACCTGTGCAATAATCATGCTGTCTAATCAGCATCTTGATATGCCACACCTGTGAGGTGGATGGATTATCTTGGCAAAGGGGAAGTGCTCACTAGCAAAGACTTAGACAGATTTGTGAACAATATTTGAGAGAAATAGGCCTTTTGTGTACATAGAAAAAGGTTGTAGATCTTTAAGTTCAGCACAAGATAAATAGGGGCAAACACAAAAGTGTTGCATTTATAATTTTGCTCAGTGTATATATAAATATATATATATATTTTTATTTTTTTAGCAGCATAGTGGCTTATTCGGTAAAACCTGCCTTGCTATGGTTCAAATCCTAATCAGTACACTATCTGCATGGAATTTGCATGTTCTACTTGTACAGGTTTTTCTCTAGATGATACTCCAGATTCCTCCTACACTTCAAAGACACACTGGTAGGTTAATTGACTCCTGTCCAAATTACCTTAGTATATGAATTGGAAGTCCTTGCCATAAATGGGTTTAAAATGGACACAGGACTCTCAAAGAGTCAGTTTGAGAAGTGCCAGAAGATATGTTGTGAGTAGAGAAAACTGTGTGTTACGTTTTCTCTGGATTTGGTAAGTCCGGATAAAGGCTGGAAGCTTGAAAGCTCCAAAGAGTATTGGGTGGGACAGAGCCTTCGGTCCTGTGTCAAGGCTTTTCTAATTGCCAGCAGCCTGTGCAAGTGCACAGGTGTTCAGGGGTGATATAAGGCAGATCTGAGCATAGCTCAAGGCAGTGGGAGTTGGAGCAGTTGCAGTTGCTGCCATTTAGAGACAGACCCCTCTCAGGAGACCTGGTTGTTTCTGTCAGAGACTGCATCTGTGGTGAGAGGTTCCTCTTGACCAAAGAACTGGGAAGGTCGGGATGGCCATGCCAACCTGGGAGACCAAGAGAAGGTCTGGGAGGCTGGGAAAGTTGAGACAGCCAGTGAGTCCAGGGGGGGTGAAGTCCAGAAGTCTCAGGGAGAGTGAGCAAACCCAGGGGGTACTGGAGAATCATATTTGGAGGCCAGGAGTGGGCCCAGGCAGCAAGGTACTGCAATCCAGGCTGAGTGAGCCTAATGCCCCGTACACACGGTCAGAAATTCCGATCACAACATCCGTCGGATTTTTTCCGACAGATTTTGTCCGACACTGGTGTTGCATACACACGGTCGGACAAAGTTGTCGGAAAATCCGATCATTCTGAACTTGGTGACGTTCGTTGCATACGACGGAACTACATAGAGGCTAGTAGCCAATAGCTTTGGTCTCGTAATTTGATCTGAGCATGCGTGGCACTTTGTTCGTCGGAATTCTCTACACACGATCGGTAAAAGTCCGATCGGACTTTGTTGTTGGAAAATTTGAGAGCAGGATCTCAAATTTTTTTTTTCCGACGGAAAAAGTCTGATGGAGCCCACACACGGTCGGATTTTCCGACAACATGGTCCGATAGGACATTTTCCGTCGGAAATTCCGACCATGTGTATGGAGCATTAGACACCTGGCTCTGTATTTTTTGTTTGTTGTGTTTGCTGAAAAAGGACTCCTGCATGGGAAACCTGCTGTAACTATCATTCTGTTTCCTGTCCTTGTCACACCCTTAAACCAAAATGCCATCTGCCATGGACTGTAAAAATGCACCTACCACTGAGCTAAACATCCCCATATCATAGTATATATGCATGTGCGATAAGGACCCTAGATTGTAAGCTTTTTGAGGGCATGTACCCGATATGAAATTACAGTGTGTAAAACGCCATTGAAAATATCAGCACTATATAAATACCTGTGATAAATAAAAATAAGCAACAATATGAAAACACTCTCAATATAATTGATCAAGGTATACTATAAATCACAGTTTCATGAATACAGATTGTCTTTCACTGTTAACAAAGTTTATTCTTATTTATCCTTCCAAATTCACCTGTTTGGTAACTGTAGCATTACTTATGTTTTAGTGGCTTTTAGATGGGTATAAAGGTACACCCGGTATAAAGTTACATCACACTTAAATTTAAGGAGTTTATTGGAGTTGACAGTTCACAGGTAAAGGGTAAATCAAACGCGTTTCAGGGGCGATACCGCCCCCTTCATCAGAGCTGTAGCAATAGTGGCTTAGACTAGTGGTGTGATGCAATTTTGGAGCATGTAATGAGAATCAGAACTGTCAGGTTAGATACCATGCAAAACATATGTTTTAGTTGGTTACACTAGAGTTAATTTGCCAAAACAAACCATACCATTGCTTTTCTCTTTTTCTGTTAAATCTAGTTTTCTAGCTGGTGTGCCTATCTAATAAGAGTTTCCAAGTTCTAGATTTGAGAAACAGTATACAAGTAAGGATTCCTTTCTTCACTATGTTTTATTGGCTGTTTGCCTGTGATTCGAAGTATTAAAGGCAGAGACAGCCAGGCAGCCAGCAAATTCATAAATACTTCAGTGATGAAAGTCTATACATTTGTCTCAGACAAGAGTAATGAGAGAGATGTGAGGGGCCAGATATTGCATACCTCTTTGTGAACATGCTAGTTGCCTGGCAGTCTCTGATTTCAATACATTTTTACATCAAGCATGCAGTAAGTCAATTCAGAGTGGAGTCTGAGCTCCTAATCTGCATATTTGTTATATGAGAGTGACATATAGATCTTAAAGTCACTGGACCATCGTGAAAATTAGACAAGGAAACATTTTCGCAAGAAGGAGCAAACATTGGCAACTTCCAAGCTTCCTTCATTACAGTATCTACCTAATGATATTTCAGCTAGTTTGAAGAACTGTGTCATGTACCCGATGGTACAGCCTGACCTGTAGAGGAAGGGCTCTCTTAAAGCGCTGACTCAGGGACCACTGGTAACAAGACAGTGGCTGCAAGAGCACAGTGAGGTAAGACCACCTGTAGATCATTCAGCAGACCCCACTGATGAAGAGCAGGTGCTTTACCAGGAATGGATCAGATGGCCAGTACAGCGGATGGCAGCAGGAGCAGCTGACCCAGGACTTGGCACACAGCAGGCCGGCAGTTGCTTGGCTTGCAGGTTACTGGTCGTAGGTGCAGGGTAGACTGGTAACACATGGCAGGTGGATGACCAGCGAGGACCAGGTAAGTAGCGTACAGAGCCAAGTGATGGACAAACAGGATGTGTAGTCAGACAAGCCAATTCAGCAACAGATGGTCAGGTGCAGGCATGGACGGCAGGCAGGACAATGGTCAGGATACAGGTTTTAAATGAGCAAGAGGCAGAGTAGAATCCGAAAACAGGCAGAGATCAGGGCAGGTAATGTTCAAGAGGGGTCAGGACAAGCCTGGTCAATCACAAGAGTCAAGTACAAGAACGGGCACAGGAACACAGGAAGAGCTGCAGATCAGACAGCACTGGCTAATACAACTGCTGCACTTAAATAGTCTCTTTGATGCCAGTGTCAGCGACAGGTGCATGCGCTCCCACACGTGCGTGCGTATGTGGGCAAAAGGTACATGTGCACCCGCAGGCCTGCACCTGTGCATCTGTATGCATCTTGGAGCTTCATCTGTACTATGGCCAGCACCTCCCTGACAAACTACGTGCAATTGGCATTATATTTTTGGCAAGTTCATAAAATACTTTACTTAACTTGAACCTTGTACTATAAATGTGCACTGTGCCTGCGCTACAACAATAATTTATGTAACGGAGCATTATCCCTTAAACTTAAATGGAACTTTAAAAGCTTTAGGCTCTAGTCCCGCATTGCCTCTGGAGAACATCTTCATTCTAGCACATTTATGGTGATGAGAGAAAGGAGAAACCACAGAAACAGATTTTAGTCTATGGACAAATGAGCCAAACAGCTAATAGTATGTAAGCAGCAGAGGAGTCCGATTACATGCAACCTTGTCATTCTGTGTTTTTTTCTCTTCATTGACACTTCAGCAATATACAATAGTCACAAGTTTATCACCGTTTTTTAAAAATATTTGAAAGAACTATATACCAGTTTGGGTAGATGGGCCTTCTTATTTACAATACATGAGTGAAGTCCCTAATCCCCTAATTCTGGTGAAAATTAAAAAACAAAAAAAATCCAATCTATTCCAAAGCTATTAGAGTCTAGTCGGGATTGTAACCTTCATTAAAGGATAACTTCATTCTGTAATCTAATATAATATTGGGTTAGAATGTTCTGGTATTTTTTCAAGGATTCTGTGAAGGAAAAAAGGGATGTTCTATTAAACGCAGACCTTGCTCTACCAGAACAGCAATAGCACACCACTGGCACAATTTAAAAAAATGTAATGCACCAGGATAAGGATTTTTCATTTCAGCTATGGAATTGTAATTTTAAAATCTCATTGGGCTCAGCTTAAAATAACTGTCACTTTATTTTTTTAAAGAAAAGGACCCTCATCCTGGTGTGCTTTGTGAATCAGGCCTAATGGCAGTTGATCTAAAAGTGTAACGTATTCAGAAGTGAATTGATAGTGGAAAAACTTGTACTGGACATTGAAGTCAGTTACCAGCTGGTGTGGCAGTTTTTATAATTACAACGTGTGCGGGTTTGGGAAAGTCTGAAGGACAATACATTTCTCAGCACCCAAAACAAACTAGTGATTTCTATAAATTTCAGGTAAAAGAGCTGAAGTTATTATTAGTTGGATTTGTTGTTTCATTATTTATATTACTATACATACTGTATAGTTTGATATCAGTTATGGATCACCTTTTGAGTTTAGAAGTATTGGCTATAAATGTAAAAGCTGTGAGCTCCATTGTTTTAGGTGATATAAACCCTTCAAATTTTTAATGCTGTCAAGTTGTTTCACTCAATTTCAAACTGTGATTCTGCTGAATTCTCAAGCAATCCTTTTACAAACTGTTATCTTTTTAGTGTCATCAATCACTTCTGCTTGGAGTATGTTGGGAATTTGAGTGATGCAAAGTGACAATTTTTTCACAGTTTTCTTTTTTACTCTAATGAGGCATAGACAAGTTTTTTTGGAAATACCCCATTGTAATTTGCTTGTAACCACAAGCTCCCAGCAATGAATGTGAACTTTTGAGCAGTTTACATTCTTTATTTAATCACATTCCTTTACTGATGTGTAGCTGGATACTGTTAGATGTGAAATGTCAGCTGTCTTTATTTTTCATTTATAAGCAAATTAATATGAGAAGTAAGAATGGCTCGTTATGTTGTGGGACATCAAAGTGTACCTAAAGTCAAAACTTTTTTTGTTTTGAATAGCGTGGTGAGGGGTTGTATTGCTATTTGCATCCAGGTTATGGAGATTCACTCTCTTTACTTAGTCTGGTAACAACTATCACCAAGAATGAAAGTAAGGAGAAATTCAAAACTTTGAGTTTTACTATAGAGGGAAAATCTTTGTTTTAGTGACAACTGCTAACAGAGCATTTCCATCACTTCTGGTTGTGTCTAAGAGGTTTTAAGCATTTCCTACTCCATCCAATCCTTGTTTTAAATATACTTCACTTTTGTGCAAAGTTTAGTTACAATAAAATATAAACTTTTGTTAAAGGTATTTCTGCTAACTTAGAGGAAAGGGAAAACCCCTATGTTCATCTAATGCCTGATACACATGATGAGATTATCAGATGAATGATCGTTCACTTTGTTTTGCATGCTAGTTTCATATCGAAAATTAAGAGTTTACTAAAGTTACGAAAAAATTCTCGTACGACGGAATAAAAATTTGGAAGTGATGTTATGTGTTGTGGTGTATTTGTATTGGATTTTTGAATGACAGTTGTTGAAATTTTTTTGTGCTTGTCCCAATCGGACAGTTTTGCATGCATTGTCGTGATCCACTCTTGAAAGCTCTCGAAAGGGTACTAAGGATCAGATTATCGTACGATCGCTTCAAAAGCGGTATTTTTTTCATACAATTTTTCTGATTGTGTGTATGGGCCATTATTTGTGGCAGAGGGAGTGTCCACTACTTGCCCTGCTTTGGGGTTGTCCAAGGCTGATGGGTAGCCGATGGTTGTCAATCTTTGTTAAGGAATCATGGATTCAGGAAACAAAAGATACAATCAAATATGCAAAGATAAATCAATAGCATATTGGGATAATGTAAGATCAAGGCAGCGCACATTAGGATACTAGATGTATGTATAAGTATATGCAGATGTGAATCCATGGTCAACATCAGTATAATTCTAACTTCCTGGACCAGAGGAATGATGCTCATCAAATGGAAATAGATTTAAAACTTGAAAACTATTTCAAGCTAAGATTGTCTGTCTGCATTTTACCTCCAATACTGATCTCTAAGATTCAGCTAAACAATGGTGCTGATTTAACCAGGAATCCCTACATGTATGACACATTATGGGTGGAATAACAAAGACTGGTGCATGCCAAAAAAATGCCACAACATATCTACATTACCACTTTATTAGCGATTCTTATGACAAATGAATAAAAATGGTGCATACATTAATTAATTTGTTGCATGGTGGTGGCCCTATACTCTCTCCTCTCCTTGCTGATCATTGCTCTCCACTCCTCCTCACTACTGTATTTATAACACTCTAGTAATGTTATATAATTTAGAACTATTTTTAAATTAGAGCATTGACACAAAAGCTTTAATATTTTGGTGCACACAATTGGACTTTTATAGAAACTGTTGCATAGCATTTTTTATCTAATTTGGCAGAGCTTGTGTGCCAAGACATTGAATTTGTGTAATGCAATTGTTGATTTGGCACACAGTAAATGCACTTATATTTACACTGAAGAAATTATGTAATACCCTTTCTTTATCCCCCTGACTATCTTTAATTCACACATATGGCTTTACACTGCAGATTCTGTAAAGAATTGACAATCCTGACTGAAGCCACACACTGACTTAGTGGTTAGCACATTTTGGTCCCTAGTTTGAATCCTGGCCAGAACACTATCTAGAAATAGAAGAAATGGCCATATTTTTATACCACCAACAATTTACATACTGTACATTCACAGCATGCCCTACTCTCTAGGAATATAAGAAATGGCCACACACCACTATAATGATCCAAGATCTTTTATTGCCAATAATGATTAAGCGCACCTGAAGTGTGTGAGACGTGTCTACCAGGCATTCTGTTTCTGTAGTGTCTTTTGAGATGTCCTAATAAAGGATCTTGGATCATTATAGTGGTGTGTGGCCATTTCTTCTATTCCTAGAGAGTAGGGCATGCTGTGAATGTACAGTATGTAAATTGTTGGTGATAGAAAATTACTGTTACAAAAATAAAATGTGTTTTGTTATGATTATCAATGCATTTTATTACAAAGAATCACATTTTCAGATCTTAGATTGCAGTGAAATTGTTTTTTTTTTTTATTTATTAAGATGACTGCTTAGCCCTAATTACTGCCAAGCCACTCTCAAAATTGTAGAGAGCCCTTTCCCTATTGATCTTTTAGGCAGGGGTGTGAAGAATGGCAGTGCAGTCAATGTTCTGGTGGTGTAGGCTGTCCAAATAGACGTAACACTGCGGTGGAGGAACCTGAATATATTTTCTACACTGCCCTCTACTGCCCTGGTCTTCTTCAAGGCTCAATGCGTCTGTCCAGTGATAAAATGCAAGTCATGTTCTGGTCATTTAAAAGACCAGTGAGCCCATTTTAACCAAATGAGAAGTTCATTCAAGGCTGCACATGATTTAAACATTAACAAGAATAAATGTTGGGATTGAGCTGAAGATTTCCACATGAGCTGAAGATTTCCACAATAACGTGACTTCTCTCCATATTTCTTTATTGTTTACTGTTGGATATAAGGACATGAAACTTTACTATGCAGCCCATAGACCTTTATTTGTATTTCCTATGAGCATGCTTCCATAATAGTATGTATGTATATGCAGATTGTATTAACATGTCATGGAGTCATATTATATGGAATATTGTATATTATACTGTATATTATATTTTATTTAAAACAATGTATTATAAACTAAAACTACAGTAATAGGCATTCATCATATTGTCATATTGCATGAATAGTACAGTAATGTTATCTATCTTTATCTTCTTCTCTCAGTGCATCCCAACGTGAGCCAGGGTTGCCAAGGGGGATGTGCCACATGTTCCGATTACAATGGCTGCATAACATGTAAACCAAGACTGTTTTTTGCTCTAGTAAGGAATGGTATGAAGCAAGTTGGGGTTTGTCTTTCATCTTGTCCAAATGGATACTATGGAATGCGCTCTCCGGGAATTAATGAGTGTAAAAGTAAGTAATGTATATATAGAACATAATGCACAATTTACTAAAGTTGCTACATTTTCAATGCTATGTGTGATTATTTGCATAAAACACTACTATTATTTTGAAGATTAGTTTCAGCAGTGACTGTATAATTTGTTATTATGTGCATTTTAGAACGTAGCACAAGATATGAGAATAATAATGTGTGTAGGAAGTTTTTCCTGTGTTGATTACTCTCAATTGCCTGCAAACTTGAATCTCTAGAATATAACCCTTTGAAGCGGCAGCCGCTATCTTGAGCCTACCTTTATTTTCTGTCTCGACAACTTCAGTTATCATCAATATTCTCTTCTCCTGAACCATACTGTTGTTACCTGCCTCTCACAGCTATTGGCTTTCTCTGCCATCAGTCATTCTTGGTCTTTAGGGCTGGAGTCCGTCACTGTACTGTTGTTCCCAATCATTTTATTATAAGAAATAATACATCCCTGGCATCTCTTTAGATGTGCATGCACTTCTCTGCTGGCCACTGAGGGGGTGCAGACTTTAGCCATGCAACCTGCTGATCAGATGCCTATCTACATTATATTAAAGTATAATCTATTAATTGCTTGATTACACTCTATTACACATGTGTCAAACATAAGGCCCGTGGTCTGAATCCAACCCGCAAGCACATTTCATGTGGCCCTTGCACCTCTCCTGAGGCTGTGGCACCCCCTTTCGTCTTCGCCCTCACCTTGTCTCAGATCCTGTACCCCCCCATCTCTGCAGTTGGTAGAAGAGAGGAGGACGGAATTCCTCCTACATATTCTATTCCTCTTGCCCCTTCCTCCCCTGGTTTCAGCAGACTCTGGCAGCTGATGCTGACTCCAGCCCTCCTCTGGTTCTCCTCCAGACTCTGTACTTTCTGCTTCCCAGCTCTGCCCCCGGCTTCTTCCTGGCAGAAGCACAAGGTAGGATGGATGCACTGTGATGTAAGAGACTCTTGACTTCTGGCAGTGGGGTGCTCTTTAAATCTTGTCTTACAGATACAACTGGCCCTTTGAGGGAAACCATAATGCTGACATGCGCGCAATGAGATTGCGTTTGACACCCCTGTTCTATTAGATTGTAATCAAGCAATTGATAAGCAGATTGTACATCTAAAGTGTGCAGCGCCCAGTGGGCAGCAGAGAGGAGCATGCCTGTATAAAGAGATGCTGGGGATGTGTTCTTTCATATATCACAAGGGCTTTTTAAAGAAGATTAGAGGTAAGGTGCTGTGGCATTTACAGGAGCCTGCCAGCCCTCCCACCAAACTCAAACTTGCTATAGAGCAAATGCCAGTAGAAAGAGATGACACCACTGACTCATAAAAGAGGTATTTCTTGTAATTTGAAAGTTGAAATTATTTGATTTGCTTTGTACCTAGGAACTAGGCAGAGTGGTGGGGAGATGAAAGGAAATTTAATATATGAAGCTGGTAGTAAACAAATTTGCTTTAAAAATGAAAAAAACTAAGATATTTTTCAATCCTGTGACCATAAAACTTTTGATGTCAATATTTCAAATACAAGACACAGGATAATTGTAGAGCTGCTACTAAGTTCAAGCATTAAAATAGATACAATTCCATTATTGTTTCCTTTTAAAATTGATTGAGTCTTCTTTTTGGTTTTAGGATGTAAAGCTGACTGTGAAACATGTTTCCACAAAAGCTTCTGCACGAAATGTAAAGGTGGTTTTTATTTGCACAGTGGAAAATGTCTTGACACATGTCCAGATGGGTTTGAAAACAATAATCACAGCATGGAATGCAATACTATTGGTAAGTTATTAAATGTACACTATAGTAGATGTGAGCATTAGCAAAAACATTCATTTCGATTTTATATTATATGTGTAACAATGTTTTTTTTGGACCTGTGTTATGCACCACGTGGTGCATAAAGCTCAGCCACAACTATATGTAATAGTATGTGTTAGCCTGTTGAGCAGCCACAACTATATGTAATAGTATGCTCAGCCACAACTATATGTAATAGTATGCTCAGCCACAACTATATGTAATAGTATGAGTTAGCCTGTTGAGCAGCCACAACTATATGTAATAGTATGAGTTAGCCTGTTGAGCACCAGACAGTGTAAGTAAGAATTAAATAGACCATCAAGATAAGGGAATGTGATATTTTCTATTGCATTATCTCTGAACACTCATATGCACTACCTAGAAGAGCTCTATTTTTACAGAACTGGATCCGGAATATATATTTAAGTGAAGAAAGGCAACCCTTTACTTGGTTAAATGTTTTCCCAATGTATGGGATGAAAACTTTATATTCAGAGCTACTTTTGAACTGTACCAACCACCAAACTAGAAAAATTAAAGCTAGTTTAATGTTTCAGCAAAGTGCCTACTGACTCTTCTGAAGATCACATACACTCTTCCTTTGCTCTAAAGTGCAATTTTCCTTCTCCTGGGCATGTGTTGGCTAATCAGGAGTACTGTAGAGTGAAAGGCATGGTCGTATATTCATCTTAGCGTGGTCAGTTTCGGACTGTGCTGGGAGCACAACTTGCCTGTCCTCCAAAGATCAGACTTGTGCTGACCTGCCTCCCTGCACGGCCATTCACTGGGACGATTAGTATATTGCTATTTCTCCACCCCACGTCTAAAGGTCCCTTATGCAGCTAGGAACAGAGATTATGTGATCACTGAGTTGGGTGGTTTGTACACTGCAGATGTAGCTCTGAATATAAAGTAGGCAGTATGCTGGATCCAAAAGCTCATATTAGTGATAGTGTTTACTAATACAAGTGCATTAGACAAGGGGAAGAGCTTGTACATGTGCCTGTGGCATAAATTATGTCTTAAACAAGAAGTGAGGGAATTAAAAATTACAAACATACATACTCACCTAGATGGCTGCAGTATCGATCTGATGCTGCAGCTCTCCAATGCCAGCTCTACACCAAGAACTGAGCATTCAAAGACCACAGATCGCTCAGTTCTCATGTCTGCTATGAACACAAAGCGGTGAGGACTGTCAGTCACTGCTCTGTGCTCTGCCCCTCCAGCACTCACTGAAGCATTGGACTGTGGAGAGGGAGGGAGCAGCTGTCTCAGGCTCTCAGGGGTGCACTGAGAGGCTGAACCAGCTGTTGGTCAGGTATCTAAGTGGATCCCAACATTTTTGTAGAGATCCCTACAGAGCCTGGACCAGCTCTGTGACACTGAATCTGGGTCACAGGAGTGCAGAACTAAGTGCACTCCTGTGACCAACATGAGAAGTATGGCCAAAAGAGCTTTGGCCATACTTCTCCTTTAATACAGCCCTGCTGACAGTAGCATTGAACATTCCATGTTGCATAACATCACAATTAATACCTAACCACAGTTATGGGATCTATTATCCAGCATGCTTTTGATGCTTTTGAAATGAGGGATATGCAATTAAATATTATTGTTCCAGTATCCTTTACATTTCTAAAAATTGCCCCCAAATCCTTCAACACTTTCTAGTCATACTGAAAATATCATCTGAAGGCCTGCAGATGTAGATGCAAGAGAAAAACCATGGTAAATGCTAGGGTTGCACCAATACTGATATCAGTGCCGATACTAGGCATTTGCACGGGTATTATTATTATTATACAGGATTTATATAGCGCCAACAGTTTACGCATTGCTTTACAACTTGAGGGTAGACAGTACAAATACAATACACTTTACTACAGTAGGAATCAGAAGGCCCTGCTCCTTAGAGCTTATAATCTTGGAATAAAAAAGTACCGATACCCGAAACCGATACCTTCTAGCTCAGTTCTTTCAGCTGTCAGCTGGATTTCCTTGCTAACAGCAGAAATGTAAAGAGAAGAATGCCAGCAGAAATTGTTTGTTAAGGAGCAGGGCTGCCGCGTCCTTAACAACCAATGACATTTCACCTGTCCACAAGATTCCCCTACCCGCTGCTTCCTCTTTTCCCTCCAGCTGTCACCCTCCTGTCCTGAAGGACAGAGAGAGAGAGAAGCACCATCTAAGCGCAGTATGACTACAATTTAATGTATAAAAGGTAAGAAATACACTCACAAGGTTAAAAACAATACCAGCATAAATGATGAATGTGGTGTTCATCCGCTCTACTCTCGGGTGGTAGCCACTGGTGTGTCGGTGGCCAGAGGTTCAGGGACGCTGGTGGCTCCCATCGCATTCTGGTAAACTCAGAGACACTCAAGTGCACTGATGACATCACTTCCATGTTGCCAGAGTCCCTTCTAGCCCTCCCCAACCTGCCCTCACTTACCCTCCTACTTCCTCCCCCACCCTGTCATCACTTACCCCCTACCCCACCCTGCCCTCACCCAAGCCTCACTCAACTCCCTAACTCCCCCCACCTCCCAAACCACCCAACTACCTACTCTTCCTAGGCGATAGGTATCAGTATTTAGTAACGGCAAGTCCTTTTAAAAAAGTGTCAGTACTCGTACTTGGTGTTAAAAAATGGCATCAGTGCATCCTTAGCAAATTCCCTAATATATAAGCCTTATTTACTGAGAAGCTTCAGTTATTAGCCCTCCATTTGTCTTTTCACATTCCAGAAAATTTTGGATAACAGGTTTCATTTAGGAGATCTTATACCTGTTAAAGCAATTCATTGCTTTGCAGTGTGAGTATAAAGCTAAATCCAGAAGTCTAAACATTCTCTTCTGCATTTTTGTGTAACACAGACTTTATCTCTTATTATGAAAAGACTTATGTCCTGTATAAAGTAAAGTGCTAAATCAAACAGACCATCAACTTGGTTCTACATATTATGTGAAACAATGTTAAACACTCCAAATACATTAGCCTTGTTCAAGTTATTTATACTCAGCTGCATAGAATATTAAAAAAGAAAATCTATTTCAGTGCCAGTTCAGGTATAATTATATTATAAAAAAATGTACAATAAAAAAATTGAACAAATCCAAAAAATTGTATCAAACACAGTAGGATTGGTCAACATATCAGACACACAATATAGAGTACATACTGCATATATTTTACAATGCCTAAATAAAATAAAAAAATCTAAATCACAATCAGTTTCAAATTATGCCAAGGTTGGTTAAGCCTTACACTATTCCAGAGAGGGTCTTTAATATAGAAGGATAGAAGGTTCTAAGGTTTTGGAGGGAAGGGCGATAAATAGTGGGGTTGTATTTAAAATAAAATGCTTGCCTTGAAAGTAAAAGAATATATTTGGATGTTGGAATTCTAGAAAATGTCTGCTACATTGGAAGGATTCCATAGTAATAGAGATGTGGGCAGGTTTATAACATCTCAGTGTTTGGTTTCCCTCTTCCTCCCAGTCTGGAAATATGCACTTCCTTCCCTTTCCCCTGAAGCACACACAATGTACACAGTTCCCCCAGAGGTAGGAGGACAGACTGTTATCTACAGGCTGCACTGGAGAGAGGTGATGTCACCAGAAGGAAAAGGAAGTGGGTGGAGAGCCCATAAATTCTAGGTTCAACCTCTTCTGATCTCTGCATGTCCCAACAAAGTTGGGAGCAGGGACAGACGAAGCTGTGGTGGATTGATTATGCCATGGCAGAGTCAATGGCTGGTAGGGGAGGTACTGGCTAGCAGAAAGGTGTAGTGTTTGAGCTGTTTTGTGCAGTGTCTGAGGTGTTGGGGTGCAGTATCTAGGGTGTTATGGTGTATTGTCCAGGGTGTGGGATTCAATGTAAGGGGTGCTGGAAGGCAGGAAGATGAAGATTGAGGCATTTAGTAGGAGCTGTTCTAGATGACAGGGGGA
Organism: Lithobates sylvaticus; assembly: GCA_028564925.1. Taxonomy (NCBI): domain Eukaryota; kingdom Metazoa; phylum Chordata; class Amphibia; order Anura; family Ranidae; genus Lithobates; species Lithobates sylvaticus. The sequence continues at coordinate 241,663,685 of CM053028.1, read as the reverse complement.
TGCAATGTCAGGGTGTGGAATTGATTGAATAGCCCGCTAATCTAATGTGAATGCAAGGGCTTTAGTTAACATGGGGACAGAGGCCATTACAATTAAGGTATTTAAAAGTATACTTTACATCCCCTCATACCTATGCATTTTACTGCAATGATAACACAAGGTACACAGTACGTAAGATGTGTTGAGGTACCATCCATTTAGAACAGCACCCCAATACCCACATACGGCAGGTGCTAACAGTTCCACAGTACATTAAAAATGGTGCTTTTTTCCAATGCCATGCCTTGGAAGCCCATGGGACAGCAAGCAGGAAATAAAGCAACAAACCTTAACTTAAATAAATAACAAGCAGACAAGTGTTGGATTAAAAAGGCCGTGACTGTTTTATTATTGGTTTCAAACAATATAATAATTCATCAAACCAAGGCATATATAGATAAACTTTAAGCAAACCTAGCCACTACGACTCAGGCTGCATATACTAAATTCCTGACTTCAAAACTTTAATCGTCAAATAAATCAATAAATATACTAATAAATAACTTTATATTTCAACATACTACAGGTCCTTCTCAAAAAATTAGCATATTGTGATAAAGTTCATTATTTTCTGTAATGTACTGATAAACATTAGACTTTCATATATGATAGATTCATTACACACAACTGAAGTAGTTTAAGCTTTTTCTTGTTTTAATATTGATGATTTTGGCATACAGCTCATGAAAACCCAAAATTCCTATCTCAAAAAATTAGCATATCATGAAAAGGTTCTCTAAACGAGCTATTAACCTAATCATCTGAATCAACTAATTAACTCTAAACACCTGCAAAAGATTCCTGAGGCTTTTAAAAACTCCCAGCCTGGTTCATTACTCAAAACCGCAATCATGGGTAAGACTGCCGACCTGACTGCTGTCCAGAAGGCCATCATTGACACCCTCAAGCAAGAGGGTAAGACACAGAAAGAAATTTCTGAACGAATAGGCTGTTCCCAGAGTGCTGTATCAAGGCACCTCAGTGGGAAGTCTGTGGGAAGGAAAAAGTGTGGCAGAAAACGCTGCACAACGAGAAGAGGTGACCGGACCCTGAGGAAGATTGTGGAGAAGGACCGATTCCAGATCTTGGAGGACCTGCGGTAGCAGTGGACTGAGTCTGGAGTAGAAACATCCAGAGCCACCGTGTACAGGCGTGTGCAGGAAATGGGCTACAGGTGCCGCATTCCCCAGGTCAAGCCACTTTTGAACCAGAAACAGCGGCAGAAGCGCCTGACCTGGGCTACAGAGAAGCAGCACTGGACTGTTGCTCAGTGGTCCAAAGTACTTTTTTCGGATGAAAGCAAATTTTGCATGTCATTCGGAAATCAAGGTGCCAGAGTCTGGAGGAAGACTGGGGAGAGGGAAATGCCAAAATGCCTGAAGTCCAGTGTCAAGTACCCACAGTCAGTGATGGTCTGGGGTGCCATGTCAGCTGCTGGTGTTGGTCCACTGTGTTTTATCAAGGGCAGGGTCAATGCAGCTAGCTATCAGGAGATTTTGGAGCACTTCATGCTTCCATCTGCTGAAAAGCTTTATGGAGATGAAGATTTCATTTTTCAGCACGACCTGGCACCTGCTCACAGTGCCAAAACCACTGGTAAATGGTTTACTGGCCATGGTATTACTGTGCTCAATTGGCCTGCCAACTCTCCTGACCTGAACCCCATAGAGAATCTGTTGGATATTGGGAAGAGAAAGTTGAGAGACGCAAGACCCAACACTCTGGATGAGCTTAAGGCCGCTATCGAAGCATCCTGGGCCTCCATAACACCTCAGCAGTGCCACAGGCTGATTGCCTCCATGCCGCGCCGCATTGAAGCAGTCATTTCTGCAAAAGGATTCCCGACCAAGTATTGAGTGCATAACGGAACATAATTATTTGAAGGTTGACTTTTTTGTATTTAAAACACCTTTCTTTTATTGGTCGGATGAAATATGCTAATTTTTTGAGATAGGAATTTCGGGTTTTCATGAGCTGTATGCCAAAATCATCAATATTAAAACAAGAAATGGCTTGAACTACTTCAGTTGTGTGTAATGAATCTAACATATATGAAAGTCTAATGTTTATCAGTACATTACAGAAAATAATGAACTTTATCACAATATGCAAATTTTTTGAGAAGGACCTGTAGTCCCCCTTTGTATAATATATAAATATTTTATTTTATTTTTATTTTTTTTTATTTATTTATTTATTTTAAAACAAAGGTGACACCACCACATAATTACAGCCACGATAAAAATTCAAAAAGGGGAGGGGAACACCACAGTTCCTGTCTTCTGAGGCGAATGAGCCTGACGCGACGGAACCCTCTTTTTATAGCCCTATTAAGGCCGGTTCTGTCCAGTTTTAACTTGAATTTACCGGGCTTACACACGAGACCCAGGAGAGGTCACCTGTACTCCTCTCCCAAGCCACGTGAGCACAACTAGATTCCCCCTGAGAGCCACGGGCTCCCCAGGGGAAACTTGAAACTACCCATTCCTGCCGCTCTCCCATGAGGAAAAGGGGAATTGAAACCACCTTCCCCTTTTCCTATCATTCTTGATGAAATGCCTGCCTTAATGCAAAGCATATTAACTTGTATGCAGTAGCGCACCACAATGGAACAGCTTAGCGTAAACTGGCATGTTATGATTACTTTTCTGGGGACAACCTAAAATGTGGGATTTTCTTTTACTTTGACTTTCAATGATAATGGTAAACAGGACAAATAGAGAAGGTAAATCACCTTAACAGGGACACAGACAGCAATAAAAACTGACAAGCGTTCGAATACCTCTGCACTCTATCAAAAACGAATAAAAAAGTTTTGCCTTTAGTTATACTTTAAAGTATAACTAATCCCCACTATGACAGTTGTCACCAGAACAATAGTTCTCATTGGAAGATTTTACTTCTATTCCTGTTCTAGTGACAACTGAAAGTTTTGACAATCCCTTTACTTTCACACCGGTCATCAGTATGAAAAAAGGAGGAAAATCGCCCAAGCAGGGACATAGACAGAAATGAAACCGTGTCATAGGTATTAATCCTTCGCTACTCTTTCTAAAAATAAATGAATTTAGCTTTGAATACATTTTTGATTTGTCAGTTTAACAAATTAATATGTAAATTGAAGGTCTGACTAAACAATCAGTTAAAATTTTACTGCACGCAGCTAAAGTGACCCCCGCACTACAAAGTTAGTCAATTCTGTAGATCTGATGTTCAAATCAAAAGGCATGTTTTCTATATCAGAGTTATGCCTGCCTATATGGTCAGAGTTATGCAAGTATAACAAGAGAGGCCTGGACACAAAATTGTTTCATTGACACAAGTGAATTGAGTACATAATTGAGGTTGAATCACAAGTTTTATGCTGTACCACAGGCAACTGGGGGGCCACAATGTAACCCCTTCTCCAACAGCCACTTCCAGACCCATAACTTCTACTGTTCTATTTGCATTATGTTTTACTTTTGAGGTCATGGCCTCTTCTTTTATGAGCTCACAATAAAAATGACTCTACAGATGACACTCAGCAAAGTTATGACCCTTTATGTTAGGAGAGGAGAGGATCAACAGTAAAGAGGATGCAATTTAAAGTATATCTTTAGTCAAAACTTTTCTTTGCTTTAGATAGAATGAGAAAAGATTAGAGCCCCTACAGGTTTAACAGCTGTCCGGGGCCCCATAAGAGAGCTTTCCTCTTACTCATTGTCCAAGGGACAACCTTTTCTCAGACACAAAGTGAAGGAAACTCTCCAACAGCAAGACAGACAAAAAGTAAAAGGTTTTTTTTTTTTTTTTTAAAGTTTCGTAAGGAAAAACTAGAACCTCTGTCAGCCTTTTATTGTTGTTTTTTTCCCTGTTGCAGATTTTTGATAAACTGTTGTCCCCAGAACAGGAAGTGAGGGCGTCCCAGAGATGGAGATTCTAACCATTCCCCATTATAGTTACACTTTAAGCTAAATATATATAGTAGTATAAGTCTGTGGAGTGACAAGTGAGAGGGGCAGAGCCCCACATGAGTTTTTAGCCTTTGTTGTGTGTATATTTGGACATGAAAAGCACTTATTTACCTATATCAACTGTCATAAGGAAACGCTATCTTTTGTTGGTACAGTGATTACTGTCGCTTGATTGCCCCCTTAATTTTCAAGATTCTGCAGTTGAACATATGAGCTACAGACATAGTACAAACATGTTTTTCAAGTATGATATAATTGGTTTTGGGTGCGAACATATAACAGCTGTAAAGTGTTAAGTTATCATTAGGGGAATAATATAAAATATCCCATACCTGGACTGGTTCCATAAGGAAAGTAAAATGTATCAAATTAGGCCTCTGAATGTGCTTTGCTGGCAGGCACAGGTTAAAAAAAAAATTCTACATTTTTTTCCCCTCGTGTATTATAACAAACTTTACTCATTCTCCCCGTTTGTAAGGTATTCTGCATGTTCAACGTATTGTTTTTTATGAGTCTACAGAAGATATTTAACTTAACAAGCTAAAATGAAAAGATAAGGATGCATTATGTGAAGATTAGTAAGACAATATAGTAGCTATAATCACTACAAAAAAACATTTATGTTAGTCATATCATCACATCAGTGAATTTTTACTTGTACTTGAACATATGCATTACTTGAAATGATTTGAGCTGTAACATTTATTGCATTAACTATATATTGTTTCAAGGGTGTCTCATGTATCTAATTTGTTGCATTTTGGCTCATTTAGATGAACTGAAGGGAGTGAAAAATTAAGTTAGTCACTATAAAAACATTCCTATCATATTTTTGAGTGCAGTTTTACCATTTCAGCTCTGGAAGCTTTACCCCCTTCATGACCAGGCTATTTAACTTTAATTGACAATTGCACGGCCGTGCGACCCTGAACCTAAATAAACGTTTGCCTTTTTTTTCCACAAATGGAGCTTTCTTTTGGTAGCATTTGATCACCTCTGTGGGGTTTTTTTTTGCGCTATAAAAAAAAAAAAAGAATGACAGTTTTGAGGAAAAAAATAATATTTTTTACTTTCTGCTATAAAACACACCCAATAAAAACATTTACAAAATCAAATGTTTTCATCAATTTAGGCCAATATGTATTATGCTACAAATCTAAAATTCCAATAAGCGTATATTGATTGGTTTGCGCAAAAGTTACAGTGTCTACAAACTATGGGATATTTTTATTTATTTGTTTTTTATAGTAATGGTGGTGATCAACAACTTATAGCGGGATTTAGATATTGGACACCTAACTGAAACTTTTGACACTTTTTGGGGACCAGTGACACTAATACAGTGATCAGTGCTAAAAAATATACACTGTCCCTGTACTAATGACACTGGCAGGGAACGGGTTAACATCAGGGTTGATCAAAGGGTTAAATGTGTTCCTAGGGAGTGCTTACTAACTGTGAGGTAGGTGCTTTGACTGGGGGAAGGTAAAGATCCGTGTTCCTGCTTAGCAGAAACATAGGATCAGTACATTCCCCTCTCACAGGATGGCGGTCTGCCTGTCTTCTGCTGTATCCAATCACAGCGGGAGCGGGTCGCCAGCGGCATAGGGGTTGCCAGTGGAAGTGTCAGATCACATACTGGGCATGTGATCAGGCACAGAGTGGCCACCCTGCTGAAGTATTTGTGTGTGGGGCGGTCCGCAAACCTATCTCTAGCGCAGACTCCATGTGGCAAAATATTCATGCTACCTGCACCACCAAACAATGTAAATGTGTTAGTTACGATTGTAAATGATGAAATGTTTGGAGAAAATAAGAAAATGAAAATAAAGAATATATATAAAAAAAAAAAACAATGCTTCCTTCAGTAGAAATTGTCTCCTGAAGTCTCCAGGGAAACCAACACTTCCGAGGGTGTCAAACAGCTGGCTCCCCAGCAACTCTCACTGGTTCCTCCTGCTCATCCACACATCACTATTGCATCCTGTGATAGGGTGACACACTTTAATACACCTAATTTCTATTACCTACTATTTATACTAATGAGTATCAATAAATGCTTTCTGTAATGTTCTAGACCAATGGTTCTCAGCCACTATTGCTGGGCCAAAGCCTCCCTTCTTCCAGGTCTCCAGCCAGCTGCAGAACCCTTAAACTCCCACAGTTCCTTCTAGCTCCCATAGTGCCCCCCCCCCCAACCTCCCATAGTTGCCCCAGTGCACAGAGCCCTACGCATCCACAACTTATCTCAGTGCAGCTCAGCTTCCCACAGTGCACCTCAGCCTGCAACAGACCCTCCAGTCCTCGATAGTGCCCCAACCTCCAACAGTGTCTCACAGTGCCCCCCCCCCCCCAAGCTTCCTCCAGAAGCCTCATCCCCTACAGGACAGCCAAGTCTGCTGCAGAATGTCCTAGCTCTCTCCACAACTTCCATCCCCCTACAGTGGCACCCAGCCCCACCCATAGTTATCCAGAATTTCTGTACATTTTTTGCATTCCTGTAAACTGTATTTTTTACTGTTGGTTAATAGACAGTTTTTAACAATTTACCAGATCATGGTCACAAAAGTTTGAGAACCACTGTTGTAGCCAATTCCTACCATACTTTTTGCTTTACTTCTTCATTAATTTCTACAGAACAGAAAAAAATATAACATATAAAACATATTAAAAGCAGGTAATATGCTTTACTCTCAAGGGATAGTGAAACTAAACAGTTTTTGGTTTTAATTTCAGGGTAAAAGGCAAAGATGAGACAAAGAAGAACAAGCAGAGAAGAAAGGAAGGAGATGTACAGAGGAAACAGAGGCAGAAAAAACAAGAAAAACCTCAGCGAGGAGAAGGAAAGCAACGAGAAGTCAAAGCCTAGAAATTGGAAAATGCAGACGATGCAGCCATAACCTTCTTGTGCTCTTATCGGACATGTAAGGCCACATGCCTCTATGACCGACTTCTGATGCTGCTATACTGATCACATCCCTGGCTGACTAAACCTTTAAATGGAGTGGAGAGCTTTCATACAACTAAGGCCTTTGCAACATTCCAAGCTTCTCTATTGAATTACTGATATGCTGAAAAAGAATCAGAGACACCTAACAGAAAATAATTATGAGATGTGCTCCATGGATGCTTTATATTTTTATGCTTTTATGCATATGTAAAAGACAATTAAGACTCTCTTCAATTAAGACTATCTTCCTTGTAATTATTAATAGCAATCTTAGCCTATTTTGTAAAGTATTTTTTCAAGCTGTTTTTTTTTTTTTGAGAATTATAGACAAGTTATATATGGAAATCTACAGCACAGTTGTTCTCTAACACATTTCTGTGGTTGAATCACGAAAAAAGAAAAAAAAAAAAAAAAAAAAAAAAAAGCATTTACCAGCATGTACACATTACTGAGGAAATTAACATACCATATCCAGCTAAATTATGGTTACCTCACTCCATGCCAGCTGTAGGACTGGAACATTTCCAGGATGTGTTCTTTTTTGGTTCTCTTTACAGTTACAGTAGTGTGAACTGAGTTTTATTTGGGTCGACGCTGCCTCATAAGTCATAATGAGCAATATTAAGTTTAGTCAGTGCTGCAGGATAACATTTATACGTTGTATAGAAACAAAATGCGGTACTAATCTCAAAGCAAAGCTGCTCTATGGTTAGACATATTTTAATTTATTAGCACTCACAAATTTGGTCAATTACATTTTCCTATGCTTGTTGTAGTTTTAGCCTTTGAATGTTTGCAAAGGAAAGATAAGTGGAGAAATTGAGGAGAATGACGTCTTAGGATATCCCTGTAAACTCTAGAAGGCTAACAAGGAGAAGTTAACAGGGAGAGACAGCCATGATCCTTTGTCTAAAATTCATATTGGATAGGGCTCAACATCAGCCAGAGTACTGAATTCCTTACGTCCCTATGACTTAACCACATCCATGCAAAAATAAGGACAGAATGTGAAAAATATTTAAACCGTGCCTTTGGTGCTTTTCCAAAATGTGTCCAAGGTGTCACTCAGCAAAAATAAGTATTGAATACATTCTGTAGCTTATTATAGTCCTATAAAAAAAAAGCATGGTGCGATTGAGCAAAGGACAGGATGTGAACCACATAATGTTAGATGGCAAATACAAAAATTCAAAAATAGCACTGGGCCTAGCCCACCATTCTTTTTTTCTGGTGAAATAAATTAAATATAATATCCTCTTGCATTGTAAAGGAGCAGTTTGCAGTCATAAAAGTTTGTAGTGGTTGTTTCTTTGCAACCTTGGAAGAAGTTCTTGGATGGAATATTATCGTGCTTTGCTAGAAATGCTGTTTAATGTATTGAACATCAGAATGGTTTCCAGACGGACGTAGTGTCCCAGACATAATTGCTTTTTGTGCAGGGCAGCATGTTCTATCCCTCTGCTTTCATTTTACTGCTATATCTATCATGCATCTGTCTGCATGTTAAAAAAAAAAAAAAAAATCTACAGACCAAAACCTTTAATCCTTCTGCTTCTGGAAGGATCTGCAAAGCATTGATCTGCCAGTCACAGCAGATCCTAACAGCTACATAGGTATTTGGCTGTGAATGGCAGAAGAGCTAAGTAATACAGTAAAAAAGCAGTATGTCATGGAAACTTTGTGTATTTTCCAGTATTGTTATCTTCTGGAAAAAAATATTATTTTATAATCTGCTTGTTGATCAGCATGGAGAAAGGGGTACAACTTCAATAATGTTGTGTGTATCTATTGAGCGAAATTCCACTACAATAAATATATTTCATGACACAGTTGACTTTTTAGTTGGCTACACATTTTCTTAATTGTGTTAACATGCTATATGCTGCTAAATTGCAAAATTGTTTGAGGATGTTTGTTTAAGGATGAATTATTTGGTATCTAGTATGGCAGGACCTATGCCATATTTCCATAAAACATGAAGGTAGATAATTCCATTATGGAGATAAGAGGGGTTTGCGATGAGGAGCTGTCTGTGTTCTTTGTAATCTAATGAAGTAGGCAAGGCTGACAACATGTGCACAGAATTCAAAGCTGTGCTGTCATGTCAAAGAGGAAGTTGGGGACATGCTATATTTCCGGCATATTTACAGTTATTTTCATTGCTTAGGAAAATGTGCATGCATTCCTGTTATGCAAATTTTTCTTAGCTTACGCAATTGTACAATAAATGACCTACTGTTTCCCGTGCCTGGTCATTAACACTATTCAGCCACTATTGAAATGGCTGATTCCCCAAGCCTTGTTGGGACCCGAAAGCTATGCCACTAAGGAATGCTTAGTCTTTGGAATGTGGGACTGTTCCATCTAGTGCACATGCTCTGTTATTGAAAAATTTGCTCCAAAAACACAGTCCACCACTCCTTCATCCCATACTTTTGCATTCAGGAGAGGAGAGCTTTTACTAAAGTTTTTTTAGAAATAGCATTATAATTAAATTCCCTTCCTGCCCACATTGTTTCTATTGCAATGTCCTTTCCATTCCCAATGTCCTCCGGGAAAACTCTACCCGCCGCTTACTGTAGGAAGGACCAGCAGTGAGGGTTAGTACTCATATGACCATAATGAAAAACAAAGAATAAAAATATTTGAATGCCATTTTTTCTGATTACACAGCAGAGATTAAAAACGCAATGTCAGAGGTACCATTTGGGTCATGAGTGATATCTTGTCTTCTACTTTAGGATTACAAGTCTGGTAAACATACTTCATTGGTCCTTAGTCTTTCTTGTCTAACAGCATGAACACAAGTGCTATGCCAGAACCAGTGGAACCTCTTGGAGACAGGGAATCCCATCAAAGGACACCATAGCGAGTTAATTCTCCCTTCTGTTTTGCAACCCAACACTCTTTTCATTAGGCATGTTACTGACTGGCAGCTGAATAATTGCAAACTATTAAACTAGTTACTTCATTTCTAGCCAATGCTTAATTACCTAAATAAAAACAGATTTAAGAGAGAGAAATATATATATAGTTAAATATGTAAAAGCTGCTGCATGAAAAGAACACGTTGGGAGTGTCAATCTAACAGCAGCTGAGGAGCCAAAGGTTAGTATTTAAAGTTCATATGGTAATAAGAATGTAAGCGAACATAAGGATTCCTCATGTTTCCCATTGCTGAACTTGTTACAATGAAAAGCATTGTTTTGAAGAACATGTCTAGCACCATGAAGTTTTGTTGCAGCCATCAACACATATCCTCTCTTGAAGATGACAGAGTAAATGCTTCCACATGAGCCAGTTTTTTGCCTTTATGATAAATGACTATGCAACGTACAAGGATGCACTAAATATAATATACCATAATCAGCAGTGCTTTGATGCCATTGTTTGGAACACCTAACTGTCCACAACTACAGTGACAAATATCGAATGACAAGGTGATTTCCAAGCTCCATTTTCAGTTAAAGTAAGTGGAGACAAGCAAAACTTTGAACTGTTGCTGTGATTTAAACAAAAAGAAATAAGTGAGCGCTGATAAAATATTCAACAAGCAGTCAGCACTTATAAAGGTGAATATACAACTTTCAGTAAACCCCAGAATAACAAAGAAGTGCAGTGCTACATAAAATATAGTGAATGTCCATATATTAAATAGTTATAGTCCCATGTGTAATCAATCCTGTTAGGTAGAAAGTCCTTAATAGGTTCCAAAGATCACCCGTGACCGTGTGGTGTAACAAAACACTCACCAGAGAGAAAATGTAAAACAGCATATAATCATAAACTTGTAGACGTGAGTATTGCTCAGTGCTCATTAACTGTTTTATCTCTTCATCATTCTATGCACTCACCAGATATTAAATCACTATGAGCCTTGTATTAATATCCTGGAGCCTGGTGACATACCATTTAGAGTTGTAATTAGCAGGGGTGAACCTCATGTGAGACCGGCACTGTGCAAAACAAAGCTCACACACAGGAGCCAAAATGATGCTCACATAGTTTAGTATTTATTAAAATCAGAATACTTAAAGAACTGCAGCATATATGTCAATAATGGCCAAAAAACAAGAAGCTTACAAAAGATGGCTGCTGCTCCCAGCAATAGGAAACAGCGGTGGTGGTGTCAGTGTGGGAGGGGCGGCCATCTTTTGACATTTATGCTGAAGTTTTTTAAGTATTCCGATTTTAATAAATACTACACCAGGGGTAGGCAGCCTCGGCACTCCAGCTGTGGTGAAACTACAAGCCCCATCATGCCTCTACCTCCAAAAGTCATGCCTGTGATTGTCAGGGTCTTTCAATATCTCATGGAACTTGTAGTTTCAAAACAGCTGGAGGGACAAGGTTGCCTACCCCTCTACTACACTATGTGAGCATCATTTTGGCTCCTGAGTGTAAGCTTTGTTTTGCACAGTGCCGGTCTCCCATGAGGTTCTCCCCTGCTAATTACAACTCTGAATGGGTTGTCACCAGGCTCCAGGATGTTAATACAAGGCTCATAGTGATTTGATATCTGGTGAGTGCATAGAATAGTGAAGGGATTACCACAGTTAAGGAGCACTGAGCAATACTCAGATCTTCAAGTTTATGATTATATGCTGTTGCACATTTTCTCTGGTGAGTGTTTTGGCACACCACATGGTCACGATTGATCTTTGGAACCTATTATGAACTATTATGAACTTTCTACCTAAAAGGATTGATTGCACGTGGAACCCTAACTATTTAATATAAGGACATTCACTATCTTTTGTGTAGTGCTGCACTTCTTTCGTTATTCTGTTGTTGTGATTTGTTTTGTTGACCTATTCATTGATTTTCATTATTCAAATAGCCATAACCTAGAGATTAAAAACACAGTTTATCAAAATTAGTCCAGACTGACTGATTATTGGAAGTTTTACTTTTATTCTGCAAAAAAGAAAATATATAATATTTTAGGTTGACCAAAGGCTTATAGACCCTGCTTCCCCTTTTTTGCATGCCAAGTAATGTAGACATTTTAGGAAATATGAAGCATATCTGTGGACAAATGTAATCGTTTAGCTGCCTGAAAATTACAGGTCACAAATTTGCAAATTCACCAAGTGGAAGAGCCATATTCAAACTGTGGCAGAGCAAAATATAGAGCTGTAAGAACAAAATGTTATTCTTTGCCTATAATTTGTTAATACCAATGGGTTTTACATGCACATTCACACTTGTAGTAATGTTATTTTATAAACTTTTTATTAATGTATATGTAAACCCTGTCTGGATGACATTTAGTTTGCTAAAGCAGCACAATCTTTTGCCTTTTTTTTATTTTAACAAAAATATCCTTTATTGCATCTCAGTGCTGCTGATCTCCTGCAGCCTCTTTAAAACCACTTTTTGCCTACATGCCGTAACTCCAGTTTTGGCTATATGTCATTACTCAGAATGGGCTTCCTAATGGTGACAACATTGGACCACACCTGCATAATGTATGCTGAAACTACTACATTGAAAGCCATGTGATAAAGTGATAACACATTTGAGAGGCAGGGACAGAGTGTTGACATTCCATAATAAGAATTGTCTGCACAAGGCCCTCCATCACAGCATCAGCAGGCATTGTTTGAATCAAGTCTGCAGAATATATAGAAAATTACTTTACCAGTAAACTCTAAACTTTTTGCATTAGGCTTTATGCACACAGATGTACAGGGAGTGTACTTTACCGGAACCTTTTGATGCAGCCTACAGCCACCCACTAAAATAAATTGGATGATGTGGCTGCATGCGCGCAGATGTACACTCCGAACACACACTATCTGTGTTAGAAGCATACATTTGAAGCAAAAGGTTTAATGATATTTTTTCTTTTTAATATGCCACAAATTAGAAGATCTTGTGTCCTGGCAGCATTTATGCTTGTACTGGATGAAAGTCGTTATCTTTTTGCAAGTGTGTCAACACACCCTCTGTTACATCAAAGCCATAGTGGTGGGGAGCGTCGGCTAATTTCCGAGGTATAGGTCTGACACAGTAGGGGGCGTGCCAGACCTCTGCAGTGAGACCACTGGTTCCATACAGAGTTGCTGTTGGGAGACAGGACTGTACTTCTGCTGCTGTGGCTGCTTTAGAAAGAAAATTAACTGTAAAGACATTGAACACCTTTTGTTTTGTTGCACCTGGAATTTATTTAGCTAAGCTAGACTGAAGATTCATTTGGGGTTCAAGCACTGGCCACACAGCTGTTTTCCTTAGGGGGGGGGGGGGTCCATAAGTTTAAAATGCTTAACATGACTGACTAGTTTGCTTTAGAGCTGACCTCCATTAAGGAAAAATAAACGTTATTGGTTCTAATGACGTGGGCACCGCCCATTTGCTTGGCAAGCAATCACTAAAATTGTTCTGCACTGATTACAGTGCTGCATGATAACATAGACATGAGATGTGGCAACAAGACCAGTTGGCTGCACACACACCAACATACAGAGTGACTTCACCTGACCAGCCCCCTTAAGCAGAACCATTTCAGCTTAAGATCATGGGATCCCAGATCAAGGTAAATACAGTTATGCTCAAAAGTTTGCATACCCTGGCAGAAATTGGGACATTTTGGCATATTGAAAATATGACTGATCATGCCAAAAAACTGTCTTTTATTTAAGGATAGCAATCACATGAAGCCATTTATTATCAAATTTTGGATCATTTTTATATCATAGAGATAACAGAAATCGCCCTGATAAAAAGTTTACATACCCTGGAATGTTTGGCCTTGGTAGGTGGCACACAACGTTTAAAATAGCAACTAAAGGTTAATTTCCCACATCTGTGGCTTTTTAAATCAAAATTAGTGTCTGTGTTAAATAGTCAATGAGTTTGTTAGCTCTCACATGGATGCACTAAGCAGGCTAGACACTGAGCCATCAGAAGGCAGAAAAGAACATTTAAAAGACCTGCATAACAAGGTAGTTAAAATTTACAAAGATGGAAAAGGATATAAAAAGATATCCAAAGCCTTGAATATGGCAGTCAGTATCAGTGGCGGCTGGTGCTGAAAATTTTTTTTGGGGGGGGGGGGCGCAAACAAACTGAAAAATTCTGAAAAAAACCCCCATCAATTGCAGCCTCACTGTACCATCAATCGCAGCCACTGTGCCATCAAACGCAGCCACTGTGCCCATCAATTGCCACCACTGTACCATCAAACGCAACCACTGTGCCATCAAACGCAGCCACTGTGCCCATCAAATGCAGCCACTGTGCCATATCAAATTCTCCCACTGTGCCATCAAATGCTGCCACTGTGCCCCATCAAATACAGCTACTGTGCTCATCTTATGCAGCCACTGTGCCCATCTTATGCAGCCACTGTGCCCCCTCTTATGCAGCCACTGTGCCCCATCAAATGCAGCCACTGCGCAGCATTGAATGTAGCCACTGTGACCATAAAATGCAGCCTCACTGTGCCCATCAAATGCAGCCTCACTGTGCCCCATTAAGCGCAGCCTCACTGTGCCCCATTAAATGCAGCCTCACTGTTCCCATCAAATGCAACCTCACTGTGCCCCATCAAATGCAGCCTCGCCATGCCACATCAAATGCTGCCTCACTGTGCCCCATCAAATGCTGACTCACTGTGCCCCATCAAATGCTGCCTCACTGTCCCCCATCAAATGCAGCCTCACTGTGCCCCATTAAATGCTCCCACTGTTCCATATCAAATGCTGCCAGTGTGCCTACCGCTCTAACCAGGTGCTTCAAAAAAAAAACCCTGCCGCTGTAAAAATGGGTCGGGCAAAAATGGGCGGGCACCTGAATAGGGGGTGGCAGCTGTGGCCATAGATAGATTCATGCAATGCATGAATCTATTTATTGGTGCTAGAGGGGTGGCTGGAGAGAGGGAGCGGCGCCCATGCTCCCTTATGGACGCACCGACACTGGTCAGTACTGTTCAATCACTTAATAAGAAGTGGAAAATTTGGGGATCTCTTGATACCAAGCCATGGTCAGGAAGATCAATAAAGATTTCAGACACAACTGCCACAGGAACTGTTTGGGATACAAAGAAAAACCCACAGGTAACCTCAGGAGAAATACATGTTGATGGTGTGGTTGTTTCTAAGGAGTACAATACGATGCTACTTGAACAAAAAAGAGCTGCATGGTCAAGTTGCCAGAAAGAAGCCTTTACTGTACAAATCCTACAAAAAAGCCTGGTTACAATATGCCCAACAACACCTTGACATGCCTCATTGGCTTTTATGAGGCATTGGTGGAGTAAAGGCTTTCTTCTGGCAGCTCAACCATGCAGCTCTTTTTTGTTCAAGTATTGTTGAATTGTGCTCCTTAAAAACAACACCTTCTTTTTGGAGAGCCTGTATTTCTCCTGCGGTTACCTGTGGGGTTTTTCTTTGTATCCTGAACAATGCTTCTGCCAGTTGTGGCTGCAATCTTTCTTGGTCTGCCTGACCTTGGCTTGGTATCAAAAGAGACCGTAATTTTCCACTTCTTAATAAGTGATTAAACAGTACTGACTGGCATATTCAAGGCTTTTGATATCTTTTTGTATCCTTTTCCATCTTGGTAAAGTTTCATTACCTTGTTACGCAGGTATTTTGACTGTTCTTTTCTACCTCCTCGTGGCTCAGTGTCTAGCCTGCTTAGTGCATCCATGGGAGAGCTAACAAACTCATTGACTATTTATACACAGACACTAACTGTGATTTAAAAAGCCACAAATGTGGGAAATTAACCTTTAATTGTCATTTTAACCTGTGTGTGCCACCTTCTGTGTCTGTACCAAGGCCAAACATTCCAGGGCATGTAAACTTTTTATCAGGGCCATTTGGGTGATTTCTGTTATCATTATGATTTAAAAAGGATCCAAAAAAACTATGTGATAATAAATGGCTTCATGTGATTGCTATCCTTAAATAAAAGACAGTTTTTTGGTATGATCAGTCATATTTTCAATATTAATGCCAAACTGTCACAATTTCTGCCAGGGTATGCAAATGTTTGAGCATGACTGTATATGTGGGTTTTGGACAGTTCATTTTAAAATAAAAGAATGGGTGAGGGAGTAACCAATAGTGTTTTTTCCCTGGCTGGGGATCAGCTTTGATGTGAACGTGACAGCCAATTAATAATTTCAAAAGTGAATTCCTGCCTAATAAACACTCCTTTTTGAACCTCTCTGTAACTACTAACTAAATATACTGTGTTATAGCCAATAAAGAGAATTGATCTTCTGTTCAGGCTATGGTACAACTTTTCTTTTACAGGATGGGTCTGTAAGTTCTGGAGGATTATGGTATTGATTTTCTGTGTTGTTGGCCCTGCTAATCTTTATTGCCCCACCAGTATTGCTCTCAGAAATCTTGAACTATGCAAGCTCTGCTACTACATCAAACTAAGATACCTAGGACCTCTGAAACTGGTCACTTTGTTAGTAAGAGCTTCACTTTCTGATGAAGCTCCTAAGCTTCACCCACCCACCTCATTGAGAGTACCCTTAAGCCGGTCAAATACTGCATGAATTTCAGGTGGTTCCTTCCTGATTTGCTTTTGTACTTGCATTAGACAGAGTTGGAAGTGGGGTAAAAATTTGATTTAAAGGGATATGAAACCTTCAATTTTTTTTAACAATATATCATACTTACCTGCTCTGTGCCATGGTTTTGCATAGGGCAGCCACGATTCTCCTCTTCTGGGGTCCCCCACCAGTGCTCCTGGCTCTTCCCCCCTGCTGAGTACTCCCCCAGCAAGCTGCTTGCTAAGGTACTCATGCAGACTTATTCCTGAGCCCTACTGTGGCCATAGACACAGATAGTGGGGCTTTGCCCCTCCCCTCGCTCCCTCGTCATAGAATTTGATTGAGAGCAGCAAGAGCCAATGGCTCCCACTGCTATCATTCTGCCCTGTGAGGAGGTAGAAAGCAAAGCTGTTCTCATGCACAGCACCTGATTGAGATTGGGGTCAGGTAAGTATAAAAGGGGGCTGATTATAAAAGGATTTTTTACGTTAATGCAGAGAATGCATTATGGTAAAAAAAAACGTAAGGCTTTACAACCACTTTAAAGCATCCCAGTTGCTTCCTCAATGAGAAAAAAAAAGTAGCCACCTTGTGTACCCAGTTACCCCTAGCTATTGAAGGAAATGCTCTGATTAACGCGCTGTTGGCTAGAAATGCATTAGAAATTGCTTTGTTCTAGTGTTGTTCTAAGTGGAGATTTGGAGGAATTATGTTTGTGCTGGACACCTTTTCTGTTAAACCTGTATCCTCACCGAAGAAGAAAGGTTGAGTCTCCGAGCACCAACAGGGGTTGTATATCCAGGAAAGGGTCCAAGGGTGAGTTGTACAATTTTCTACTTGAAGAAAACATAACCTGAAGTGCCTAGTTTACTTTTTGTGAACACAGTCAAAATTTATTGTAACAGAAAATACTGAAGGGTTGGCAGGAGGAACCAAAATGGTCAGGAGGGAGCTTGATATCTGATATGATATATATTATATGATCAGACATGATGAGTAGCAGTGGCACGTGGAGTTCTCCAAGGCATCGTCTAGTAAGATTTTCTCTACTTTCAGTTTCATTTATTTGAGGGAGCAACAGGGTCATTTCAAATCCAGAGACGTTAAACTCTAGTAATAAAGTGAAACGGTATAAGAGATCCCTATACAGGAAGGTTTTTGGGCATGTAACGTGAATAGCAGGCACCTTGTGATGCTGATCTTTTTTTTTTTAAATGGCTGAAAACTTTGCTCTAAGGAAAGCGATAATAAGGTCAACTATCATTTTATGGGTTAATTGGATCACTATGAGCTAATTTTTTATTAATGCAAAATACTGTTTCTTTTTTCTAGTTCAAAGCCTGTTGTTTAATTTCATGACCAAATTCCCCAAAAAATATCTAGATACATAAAATAAACATTTTATACACTGTTAAATATTTACAATACAAAAAATAAATAATAAGTAATTGCAGAAAGGATCATTTTTTATGCAGCAACATCAGTATGAATCTGTTTACCATTCTTCATGTTTAGTAAACCATTATGTCACTTTGTATACATTTGAATAAATGAATATTTATTTTATCTTCATACCTATTTTTAGTCTCATCACATGCAGTTGTGTTCTGTTGATGTTTATGTTACTATGAATGGTGAATCTTAGAAAGGAAATACAAAACGTGTCATAAAACAGCCACCTCTTTTGCCTTGAGCATTTCATACTTCATCAACCATCCGCTTCTGATGCCATGGGAGAGAGAAACAACATCACTAGTAATTCATATTTGTAACTAAAATAGACACTTTACTTCTCAAACATTGCTTTGGTTACTTTACTGGTTTTACTTAAAAAACAGAAACCAACAATGGCAGCTGTTCAAATTAGTTTTAAAATAGTTAAAAAGGAGAGAGGTGACCATGTGCCGGGCAAAATAAAAGCAATACAAAGGAGGTCCCCAGCACACTTGCAAACTAGCAAAAGAAAAAACAGGTACATATCCAATAACGCCCTCTATTAGCTCTCCGTCTTCAAATGTATAATACAGTAAGTCCCCTAAATACGAACCTTCAAGATGCAAACTTTCAAAGATGCGAACATGTATTTGCACAGTATTTTTTCATTCAACCGAACGTGCTGAACGAATTAAAACTGACAGATCGCTGTACCAACACAAGAAATATTGGTGCAGCGATCTCCCCACTGTGCAATTGTGTTCTGACAGGAGGACTCCCCCCACCAGAACATACTGATCAGCGCTTGCAGCCTTTGTCTGCAAGCATTGATCTTTGTTGGACTTATGGACAAGATGGACTTATGATCGAGCTCCCAGAACGGAACTCGTTCGTAAGTAGGGGACTTACTTTATTATGTTATTCTGTAACCCAGAATTGCACCCAGGGGATGTGCCGCACAGTGTAACTATTTCCTGCCCACACTATAGTCGAAAGACAGCATAGTTTGCCAGGAGGTCATCCATGGACATCCTCCCATGGTCGCGCTGCCCACGTGCCTCCTGTGGCACGCAGGCGGCACATTCTGTGATCGTCGAGTCCATCGGACTCAGCTGATCACAGATCAAGGTAAAGGGCAAATGGCACAGTAGCCCTGTAAATAAATGTTCTCAGGCAAACATCAATGCTTGTCCCAATGGAGATGGATGAGGAAGTGTTCTTTTGACACCCCTGGTCTCAACCCTTTACAGGTGAAAACCATATTAATCAATTAGCAAAACCCATCCAGGTTGATCAATTGCCCACCCAAGAAAGTACGGCCAGAGAATGTTGTGGAAGGCATACAGATATATGAACCCTCCTTAGTTTCTTTATAAATGGCCAGAGAAGCTGAAAACATACTCTGAAATCTGTGCGTACCTTAATTTTGCAAATGGCACAGTGGCCCTTTATCACGTGATCGGCTGTGTCCAATGACAGCTGATCATAGGATGTAAACATGAGCCGGTTATCGGCTCTTCTTTCCTCATGCTGACAGTATGAGGAGAGAAGAAAGCCGATAACTGGCTTGTGTTAAAGGCTTGTGTTCTTTTTTTAGTTTATTTAGAGAGAAAAAATCAAACCCCATCAATGTTTCCCTGGACACCATTGTACATGAAGAATACTAGGCGATCCCAGATTCACTCATCATCACTATTTACATCACGCTGTTACCTTACAGCGGTAAGGTAAGGAGCCATTGCACATTGAGGTGTTTATACACAGAAGAGGTTTAAAATCACTTATTCACTGAAAGACTGTATCTGCACAGATTGTCACTTGGAGCACAGCACTTTATTTATTGTACTTTATCTATCAAGTTTTTCTGGATACCTATGTGCACTGTTGGACTCTATTTCTATACTGTGTCAGCATTAGCACGTTGATCCTATTTTTCTATGCCATTTTTTCAATTTTCTGTGCACATTGAATTCTATGCGATTATGTAGTGTTTAGTATGAGATTTTTTATGAAATGTTGCACATGCAATGTACACTTTATTTAGCACGTTATTTATGGTAATGAGCCATCATTCACTAGAGCGCAACACCACATATTGATTTTTATATATATTCAAAAAGCACTTTATCTATCAAGTTTTTCTGGATACCTATGAGCACTGTTGCACTATATTTCTATATTGTGGCAGCATTAACACTTTGATGTTATTATTTTTTATGCCATTTTTACAATTTTCTGTGCACGTTGAATTCTATGCGATTATGTAGCATTTAGTATGCATTTTTTTTAAATTAAATTTTGCACATGGGATGTACACTTTATTTAGCACTTTATTTATGGTAATGAGCCATCATTCACTAGAGCGCAACACCTGATATTGATTTTGCAGTTACTAGCCAGAGTCTGTCTGTGTGTTAGTACTAGCAAAAAAACAGGGCATATCAGTTGAATGCAGGGTTATATTGGGGCTGCTTTTTCATTTGTAAATGTTCGAACTTCCTGAAGGCGGCAGTATAACCCAAACATTACAGAAATCCTGAATTCCTGTGTACCTCACTGAATGATAAAGAAATACTTTTCTATTCCTTTCTAAAAGATTATATTTGCTTCTGTTTTTCTAGATATGTGGAGCAAAATGTCAAAATAGTATGTGACACGGTTTGTTTACATGATCTCTATAGGCTGTCCTTTTACTATTAAATATGTAAACCTGTCCAATATTTTTCTTACATTATCAACACTCTTCAATATCTATATATTTAATCTAATCTAATCTAATTCATATGCGTGAAAAAAATGTCATGAAAAAAATGATTGTAACTGAAACAGAATATGATCTCCAGCAAGAGGAACATAGAGGCATATGGGGAGTTAAAGAAGAAATCAGTACTGGGAAAAGATGGTCTGTCATATACAACTGTTATCAGTAGTAGCCAGCCAGATGCATATGCTGATAAGTAATTATTAACATACCAGAGAGGTCATGAGAAACATATCACCTGTTTTCAGCAGACTTTTTTTTTTCTCAAGGAAAGAGTTACATCCTCCGGTGGAGCATACTGAACTATGCAAAAGGTAGACTATGTTGATGTTTGGTTGTTAGAAACCAGTTTGCAATATGCATGGATGTATATTTTATGAGGAATAATATTATTGCGCTATTTTAGCCAAAGATAAATATGGTATTCTAAATACACTCCAGTACAAAATAGGTATATACAAAATGCATCATTGTCAAAGCAGTGCAAAGAAAAATATTTAGTATGAAAATTTTTGGAGGCACTAAGGACCCTTCATAATATGTACACAGGTCAATTTAAAAATAAATGTTTAATACAGGGTGCACCAATAGCACTGAGGATTTTCTAAAGAGGGAGCATAGAAGCTGTTTGCCTTCTCTCATAGATTGAAACTGCATAAAGCCTATTTTGAAGATAGCAGGTTGGAGGGCAGGGTGGGGGATTAGTCATCCTGCTAACTCATTCACTTGGGTGTGCAAACCTGAGCTTAAGCTACTGAGCTCTATAAAAACAGACTTTTTTTTTCAACAGAACAGCTAAGAATAGAAAAGTAAACATGAGAAAATAATAAGCCAAGAGCTTAATCTGCTACATGTGAATGTAATATGAAATAATTATATGCAATATGTTATATTTGTCAGATTAAACAAGCTTTGACTAGATGGCAATAAAGTGAGTATGGTCTCACGTAGCATAAAATACAAACAAAGAGTTTAAAGTACCATCATCCATGTCAATAATTTTGGAAGTAGGGGGTCATAGAATTATTAATACAGTTGCTGATTCTGTATCATGAATAACTATACCCACAAGAATTTGGGAGGTGGACTATATCGGTACTAGGTATTGAGTCAAAGAAAATCATAATGAATAGAGAAAATACAAAATATATTTAATAAAGAAAAAAATATATGAATAAAATATGTACATCTGCACAGACAATGTCAGTTTAAAATCAAGTTAACCGCGCCACAACATGACATGTCAAGACAAATTTTAATCGGATTTCCCCGCAAGATTCGTGTTGAGCAGACGTAGGGGGCGGTTCCTCTACCGGTTTCGTGGTCTGAAATGCTGCGTCAGGAGTATGGTCTAAGAATAAATCATAATTTTATATACAGCATAAACAAAACAAAACAATTTTTATAGCAGATAATGATACAGATTATTATCGAAAATAAGGAGACTGGCTCACCGATACAGGCGAAGGCAATGAATCATGGAACCCAACAAATTCCCCCTGTGGTGGATGTGGGGGATTGTGTAGGACAGGCTCTGATATTATAAAATAAAAACAAATTTGAGTATAGTATTACGGTTACGTATCCACATGTCAATGTAATGATATGGTAGGGAACCCAAAAAGGTGTCAACGTAATATAAGAAAAATGTGGGAGGTTAGAGCTTATACCAAGTGTGGAAAGAAAATGGGGAAGGGGGGAGGGGGAGAGAGAGAAGGGAAGAAAGAGAGGGGAGAGGAAGGAAAGGGGGGAGGGGGGAACGGAGGAAAAGGGGAGGAATAGGAAACGGGGGGAAGAGGAATGAAAAGAGAATGGGGGAGGGGGGAGAGGGAGGGAATTTGAAATTGGGGGAGAAGGGGGGAGGAAAAAGGGTTGGGGGAGAGGAAGGGGAAAGGGGGGTGGGGGAAGTGGGGAGGAAAGCAAACAAGGGGGGGGGAGACATAGGAACAAAACAGGAAAGGAGGAGCAAGGAAGAAGAAGGAAGATCAGGAGAGACAGAAACAAGTAGGGGTTGCAGGGTTAGGGATCAGTAGGGTTAAAAAAGATTAATAAAAGATTGAGATAAAGAATACCCAAAACAAGGGGAAGCAGGCACCGATCATTGATTCCACATTCTCAGGGGATCCACCACCAAGGACCCAGTAACCACCAAACTCACCAAATAGAAAATAAAGCCAGATTCGGTGCATGGGCTGATGACCTAAAACAGGGGGACGTACTAACGATAAATTATAGGTACTAGGGTCCTAGTGTAAATATTGACCAGCCGCTATCTATGCCAGAAATCTCTGGTCTGAATAATAAGATAATCTGTAATGTAAACAGATAAACATAAAGTAAATGTAATGCCTCACATTGGAGGTTGAGATCAAGTGCTGTATCAATATCCACAGAGGGAGACGTGTACTGACCTGTATGTAGTTGCGTCCCAATATCAGCCCTACACCTGAGTCCTCACACTGCTCAATGGGGGTCTGAATAGCACCGCCATTTAAGCTTCCCCAACGGCGTCTGACGTCATGGGGTCAGCCCGTCCATACTGAGGAGGTGCACGGGTCCGCACACTCATGCAGAACGTGCCCGCCCATCAAAGTTGTGTGTAATGGGTCAGGTGATACACCTGACCCACACCACGTGGGCGCGTCATGACAAGCGCCACCGCACGCATATCTTGCCCATACGGACCTTCAGGACAGTTTGATTTCTGAAATTCAACTCCCAGACGGGTCAACTATCTCTGATGCACTGACTATTAACCAAACCTTTGCAGAATTCTATAGCAAAATATACATAGGTACATCTGTCCCTCCGAACAAGCCTTTCTAGGGTTTTTTAAATCACTTGACTTCCCAACACTTAGTAGCCCCCAGCAGCTTCTCCTAGATATGCCTATCACGATAGAGAAAGTAACTATGGCAATACGCATATTACCAACCAATAAAACTCCAGGCTTGGATGGCCTCCCCTCAGAATGGTATCAGACACACATAGAAGAACTGGCTCCCAGGCTCCTTAAGACAATCCAAGACTCTCTTAAGCTGGGAAAACATCCTGACTCTATGAACGAAGCATTCATTGTTGTCATACCCAAACCTGGTAAGGATAGGATGCAATGTGGGTCCTACCATCCTATATCCCTCCTAAACAACAATGCCAAAATTCTAGGAAAGATTCTCACCCTCAGACTTCAAACGGTCATTCTATCCCTCATACCGCCGGACCAATCTGGTTTTATGCCTGGCAGGAGCACATTTGATAACATTCATAGATAATATTTACATGTCCATAATGCAGCACACGTGAAACGTGGTGGACTGGTCCTGTCCCTAGAAGTGTTGAAAGCATTTGACACTGTGAGCTTGCCCTTCCTGTGGGAAGCTATGGCACGGATGGGCATTGGTCCACATTTTGTCCAGTGGACTCGATTATTATACGCAGACCCATATATATCTCTAGACCATTTTCCTTGAAGAGGGGTACCAGGCAGGGGTGCCCTCTCTCTCTCCACTTCTGTTCGCATTGGCCATTGAGCCGTTGGCCCTGGCGGTACGACAGACATCACAGATAGGTGGCATTCGATCTGGTCCAATAGAGGAGAAGATCTCTCTCTATGCGGACGATGCCCTTATATACTTGGACAGTAGAGAGAGCTCCTTTACTAAACTGTTGCATGTTGTAGAGGAGTTTGGTGTAGTTTCGTGGCTTAGGGTGGGTTGGGAAAAGACTCGGGCCTTTCTCATAGGCCCCCGCTTTCCTACTTAATATCTACAGAGATCACATATCCAATTAACGTCCTCCTTTAAACTACTAGGTATTCAAATACATGCTGATCTCTCTAAATATGAAGAACTTAATGTCACTCCTATAGTCAAACAGATGATGGATTGGTTCAGTACCTGGTCGCCATTGCCCCTCAATCAAATTGGTATAAACATATTTAAAAGTATTTTTGTGCCAGAATTCCTCTATTGTGTTCAAGCTGCCCCAGTTTTTTTCACTAAAAAGTTTTTGGAAAAAATAGACTCCACCCTTTTCTCCTTTGTCTGGAATGGTCGCCAACCTTGTATAACCAGGTTCTCCCTATAGGTGGCAAAGGCCACGGGTGGCTTGGCCTGCCCAAATTTAAGAAATTACTTTCTTGCTTCCCAACTCACCTATGTCCATGCTTGGTTGCACTCTGCCCCCCAAACTCCTGCCACAGTGCTCTTATTGACCCTCCTTGGACCTTATACCTCCCTACGGGACTAACTACATAGGTCAAGGAGATCTGGTGGCTCCAGATTATCCCCAGTTGAGGTTAGCTTTATGGCTTGGAGGGAGGGGAGGGAAACTCTGACACAGTCTTCTCAGGGTATTTTGCCACAGACTCGATTTGGAATTACACTCCTCTCCCATATAGTTTAGGAAAATACCTTACTACCCTTTGATGCACTCAGACTTAAATATGGCCTGGACAATAAATTCTTCTTCAAATATCTTTTATTAAGACACGCCATTCGAGCACAGTTTGGGTCATTGACCATTGAGCTCATGAAATCATCTATTGAGGACCTCTTGTCATTCCCGGAAATTGCCAAGCTGGTGACGAACTTTTATGGTCGCCTCCAGGTGGTGGGTGCGGATCCTTTCCATAATTCTCATCACAAATGGCTATTGTCTATGCCTGAGCTTTCAGAAGAGGACTGGGAAGAAGCAACCGAGATATGTTTTCAGGATATAATTAGCACTGCTGCCCTACTGGTACAATTTAAGTTTATACACCACCTGCACTACACACCAGCTAGGCTGGTTCGGATGGGTCTGGGCTGGGATATTGCATGTGCTAGATGTGATATGATTGCTGCTGATTTTTTTTTCACATGTTCTGGAAATGTTCTGGACTTTCAACCTTCTGGAAGTACTTATTTGCCATTTTTTTTACCACAAACTTCACTTACCGATACCTTACACTCTGGAAGTTGGACTTTTAGGAATTCTTAATAACCATGTCCCTCATACACACCCCAGGACTCCTTGTTACGTATACTATTTTATGCACGTAAAGCTATCTTACTGCAATGGAAGGATGTGGGCTCCTTTCAGCCCATGCCTTCTTTCGCACTGTACATGGGGTCCTCCCCAAATTTAAATTGATATAAAAGAGTAGGGCATGCTTGGTGTCAATTGGTTGAGAAGTTTCCCTGACACCAAGAGAAAAAAGGTGACAGGGAAGGGAACTCCTGCAGATAGACAGGCTCAACTCTGTTCCTGTGTACTGTGTCGAGGAGGGTGTGTCTCTTCCCTCCAATCAGCTATCAGAGCTTTCCTCAATGAGCTTTCCAGAGTAATTTTAGCTATCGGCCCCCTTTTTTCTGACAGCTCAGACAAGATTTAAACCTTCTGGACTTTGAACGGATGTAGAAAAGAGAAGACAGCAGATAAACAGGTACAACTTATGTCGGAGAATATCTTTCATTTCTGTGTATCACCTGAGGCCAGTCACTTCATGGTTTACAACCACTTTAAAACGGGGTTCTTGTAATCACTGCAGCCAAATTTTCCAAGGCCACTAGCAGTGTAGTTCCTGGAATGTGCAATGTAACTTCCTCTTTCTGATACATTTCCTTTACATCAGGCTGTTACAGGCAGTAAAGATCCTGTAGTGTAGCTTTTAGGGCTGTATCGTTACAAGGATGCATTCTCAGATCACTATATTACTGAGAAAAGATAGTGGAATGGTATATTATTCTTA
The DNA here is from genome assembly GCA_028564925.1 of Lithobates sylvaticus. Classification (NCBI taxonomy): domain Eukaryota; kingdom Metazoa; phylum Chordata; class Amphibia; order Anura; family Ranidae; genus Lithobates; species Lithobates sylvaticus. The sequence goes on along the minus strand of CM053028.1, from coordinate 241,637,297 downwards.
TACAGAGAAGAAAAAATGAAACTCGGAGGCGCATGCGCGGAGCCTGACAGAGTGGACATGCACCATTAGAGCTCCGCTCTGTATAGGGAGAAAAGCTGCCGCAAATAAGGAACCGGCCGGCTTCAGACTCACCTCTTATCTCCTGTTAACTGCCAGGACCCTGTAGCTCCGTTTGGACCACAAAATATGGTGCTGGAGGCCCCCGCACCAAAAATAAAAGCTCCTCCATAAGGGAAGCACAGACATGGGCTGCAGCTAAAATGGCGCCGGTCCCTTCCTCCTCAAACACCTCAGCGCGTTCCCATAAGCAAAAGGATATACCCTCAGACTCCCCAGGTGAGTCAGACTCTGATAAGGCTCTTCACAAGACTCTCCTGCTCCCCCTGCTTTACTGAAGCAATTTGAACGTATGCTTCATAAAGCTCTGAGGCAGACATCTGAACATATTACAAACAGCCTCAAAAAAGAAATAATGGAGCTGGGTAACCACATAGAAGCATTAGAACTTAGAGTGGATGAGATTGAAAATTTTGCACAAGAATGCATGGCTGAAATGGAAAACCTTAAGAAGGAAAATGTATCCTTACAATCTAAATTGGAAGATTTTGAAAATAGAGCCAGACGCTCCAACCTCCGCATCAGGGGCATTCCAGAGACAGTGATTGATTTGCAATCTACCATAACAGCCTTATTTCAGGAACTCCAACCGGCTTTGCTATTAGAACACTTGGAAATGGACAGAATCCATCGAACCCTCACACCTAAAAAAACTGATGGCCCACCACGCAATATTACTGTCTGCAGCTCGGGAAAAAACTTTTCAGGGACAAAAATACCAAATATTTGCTGATCTTTCCCAACTAACAATAACCAAAAGACATACAATGAAACCTCAACTTTTAACGCTTCAAAACCATCATATTATATACCAATGGGGTTTTCCATTTTCCATCCGTTTTACATATCAAGGCTCCAAATACACCTGCAGGTTGACGGAAGAATTACAGCAAACCCTGCAAGATTTACATCTTGTGGAAACTCCACCTAATACCAATACCCCACGCAGAAGAACGGCCTCTTCCAATTCTCCACTTCACGCAACCCCTCCCAATCGTCAGAGACAAATGGAAATCATCACCGTTCTCACAAAAGAGGCCGCTTCTCCTCCCCTCCGCAAGACAAAATGGATTCCATGGACTGACAACACACAATTCCTCAATACTTTCCTCCACACTCTTAGTTTATATTCAGACACTCTAAAACCTGATTAAACTATGTCTATTATCTGCGCATTTCACCTCATTCCTTTACACACCCCCCCCCCCCCCACAAGGTCTACACAGAGCTCTTGCTCTGTCCTCTAATTATTATCTAATCTTATCTAATTACATAGTCTATGATTTCTGATTATATAGGTTGGACATTATATCAGTCTGGTTGTGCACCATTGTCTAAGAGCCCTTTCACACTGGGGTGGGCATCGGCGGTAAAGCGGCTCTATTTTTAGCTCCACTTTACCATCGTTTTAGTGGCACTATTCAGTCGCTGGCAGGGCGGTTTTAACCCCCGCTAGCCGCCAAATAGGGTTAAAACTGCCCACAAAGCACCGCTGCAGCAGCGGTTTGGTGGTGCTGCCCCATTGTTTTCAATGGGTAGGGGTGCTTTAAGAGCAGTGTATACACCTATCCTACAGCGCTGCAAAGATGGGGCTTGCAGGACTTTTTTTATTGTCCTGCAAGCGCACCTTTCCAGTATGAAAGCCCCCCCGAGGGCTTTCACACTGGAGAGACAGGAGAGGCTCTTTACAGGAGCTATGCAGACACTATTTTTGGCGCTGTAGCACCTGTAAAGCACCTCAGTGTGAAAGGGGTCTTAAGAATGAAACTTAGAATTTCCCCTGCTGGAAATTTAGTAATACTCTTCAATAGCCATTTACCTCAATGACCTTTCCAGTATAACAGTTATATTTAACTTTGAGTCTACTACATTAGTTCAAATTCTAGTTACGCACTTTTGAAAATTTTATATTTTGGTTATTATTGTTTTAAATGCATAGACCTATATTATTAATCGCAAAGAGCTAGATTAAATGACAGCTTATTGCTCCCTTATTAATCCACTAATATGAATATATTAATTTAAGTAGATTCTTGAATACCTGAGCAGGTAGTGCTACATATGCTCCCCCTCCCCTACCTGATTCCCTCCCTTTTTTTTTCTCTCCCCTCATATATTTAGCTAGATTCCCCCCAAACTCGTCCTAGATTAATTAGATTGAGTGGGAAACGGTGTCATATAGGCCATATGTTTTCCTCTTTAAGAGTAGTCAGACATAGTTGTTTTACCTAATGCCTAGCAGGTTACGTCAATAAATATACATCACTATGATGTTTTTTTTAGGGCTTTTCTCCTGCACACGGAAGTTTAGTGTGCCCCATTTTGCCTCCCTCGATCGCCCACTCATAATATGTGGCTGTTTGATGTAGGCTCCTCCCTCCCCCATAGGGAATAATTTTCCCTCATCACGGGCAATTTATGGATTTTTCAATAAGTCATTTCAATTGATAATTTACCTTACCTCACATATTTTTTATTTTTTTCTGTTTTCCTTTTACTTTAGATTATACTGGACCCTTCTATCCATCCTCTTTCTTCATGTCCACACACGTTGATCCATCCTGCCAAAAATGTGTGAATATAGGGGAGTACTATATCCCTGATCAACTACCATGGCACCAATAAACATTCAATCCCTGAATATTCAGGGTATTAACATACCGCAGAAACAAACTAAAGCATTCCATTCCTTTCAGGCTCGGAAAGCGCACATAGTATGTTTACAGGAAACTCACTTTACAGTGAATTCAACTCCTAAACTTATGAGCTCCTTTTATCCACAAATTTTTACGGCCTCAGCTACTACCAAGCAACATTTTCACAGCTCTACCCAATTCACCCCTAAATCCAAAATTAAAGACCCCGAAGGACAATATCTAATCCTAACGGGCCACATCATAGACACAGTGGCTACTGTAGTCTCATACTACGCTCCTAACAAACAACCATTACCTTTTTTAATCACACCTTTTGCAGGTAATATCTGCGCATAAGATGGGAACTATTATAGTTTGCAGTGACTCGAACCAGGTTCTACTCCCATTTCTAGATAAAACACCCTTCAACCCTCCCCGAAATTCAAATAAACATTCCTTCTCTCAACTTCTCTCTCAACATAATCTAGTTGATTCTTGGAGAGAATGTAACCCAACTAAAAGAAGCTATACATATTATTCACACCCACATCAAACTTCTACTCATATCAATCACATATTCCTAACAACTGGTATGATACCTGAGTTACTCACATCAAGTATAATCCCCATCCCTTGGTCAGACCATAATGCAGTCTATACCACTATAGCCTCCGCTATCCCCAGAGCTCATGATCCAACATGGTACCTCCCTGACACAATACTCAAAAACCCATCCCACTGCTTAATAACAAGCCTTTAAAGAATACTTGACACTTAATACCAGTCCAGACATCTCCCCATTAGAACTTTGGGAAGCACACAAGCCTGTGATGCGCAGAGTAATAAAAAGACAAACTGCAATGATTAAATGTGAACGTAGTAAGCTCACTCGTAAATTAGAAACTGAATTCAACTCTGCCTTCGCAACCTTCCAAGCTAATCCCACCCCCGCAGCGAAGTCCCATTTAGAAAAGGCCCGTCTAGAATACGACCTATTCCTCACGGAATCCGCAGATAAATCTCTACGCCGATCTAGACACACGCCTTTTATATAAAATCCAATAAACCTGATACTTTTTTTGACACGTGCACTAAAATACATAAACAATCAAACCTATTTCACTCAAATTGTCAAAGAATATTTACACTAGCAATCTTGTTAAAATTCTCCACAAATTCCGATCTCACTTAGCTTCTTTATACTCAGCATCAAAAGAATTTAACCAAACTGATGCTGATGCCTTCTTTTCCCGTATAAACCTTCCAGTACTAACACAAGCACAAAGAAGTTTACTTGAAGAACACATCACATCAGATGTTGTTAGAACGATTAAATAACTAAAAATAAACAAAAGGCCAGGCCCTGATGGCTACTCAGCCTTATATTACCGAACATTCACAGAAACCCTCTCCCCTGTCCTAGCTGATGTATTCAATATAATACAGATGATAAGGGACTATATCCAATTTGGTGAAAAAAACTGTATCATTGGTAGTAATCAGCATGGGTTTACAAAGGGTCGTTCCCGCCAGACCAGTCTGTTAACATTCTACGAGGAAGTGAGCTGCCATCTAGATAGGGAAAGACCTGTGGATGTGGTGTATCTGGATTTTGCAAAAGCATTCGATACAGTTCCCCACAAACGCTTAATCTACAAGCTGAGATCTGTAGGCATGGACCATAAGGTCTGTTCTTGGATAGAAAACTACACTGACTAAAATTATAAATGCAACACTTTTGTGTTTGCTCCTATTTATCATGAGCTGAACTTAAAGATCTACGACTTTTTCTATGTACACAAAAGGCCGATTTCTCGCAAATATTGTTCACAAACCTGTCTAAATCTGTGTTAGTGAGCACTTCTCCTTTAGTGAGATAATCCATTTACCTCACAGGTGTGGCATATCCAGATGCTGATTAGATAGCAGCATGATTATTGCACTGGTGTGCCTTAAGGCCCGTACACACGGTCGGACTTTTTGACAACCAACATGCAAATTAGGTGGTTTGGACCAACATCCGACCGTGTGTACGCTCCATCGGACCAACTTTTTCCAGGTTGCATCGGACTTTTGTTGGCTGTGCGAACGGACCAACTTTCTGCCAACAAAAGTCCGAAGGACAAAAGTCCGAACGTGTGTATGCAGTACCAACTGACTTTTGTCCACAGTACAAACACGCATGCTCAGAACCAATGCAAAAGATCAGACAACAATATAGAAGTTGACCAAAGGTGGCGCTGGAGTATTCGAACGTCCTCTTTTGAAGTGTCGTCAGTACGTTGAAACGTCACTACGTTCGTGTTGGTTGTCTCAAAAGTCCGACCGTGTGTATGCAGTACCAACTTGAGGGCCAACGCCCTTTGGACAAAAGTCCAAGGGAAAGTTGGTCCACGGTCCGACCGTGTGTATGGGGCTTTAGGCTGGCCACAATAAAAGTCCACTCTAAAATGTGCAGTTTTACTGTATTGGGGGGTCTGAAAACCAGTCAGTATCTGGTGTGACCACCATTTGCCTCACGCAGTGTAGCACATCTTCTTGGCATAGAGTTGATCAGGTGGTTGATTGTGGCCTGTGGAATGTTGGTACATTCCTTTAGAAGAAAAATAAAACATTGGGACTTTAAATGAGGCGGTGACTGGGTAAGGTCAAATGCCTCCACCCCTATCTAATTGGAACAAACAGGAGGACTGGGGGTTGGGACTTTGAATGAAGCAGGCAGGTGTAAAACGTTTAAATTTATTGGAAATCAGTGATAAGTTGCATGAGGGTAATCATGAGTACACCAAGAGAACCAATATATTTTCATTCAGTGGATAAACATACAGCAATGGAAAATTGACCACTAATAATACAAATCACATGTTACCAGTGATCATTAAATAGGTAAAACATATAGTTGGCATAAAAACATGGCATATAATAGCTCTATGCATTTCATGGATTCATCCATTCTTCAGGAGCATGCACATGGAAAACTGAATTCTGTAGTATAATAAAAACAAGAATATCTGTAAGGTCTGACCCTGTCACGGAAAGGAGATTAAAATAAGGTAATTAGAAGTAATGTTGCCTAGGATAAACCCTCCAAAACCATTCTCAAAAGTACTTACATTATCTGTATCTATGCAGTAGCAATGTGCCAACATGAGTCTGAAAACCCCTAGGGGTATCACTGGTGGGAGCTGAGGTGGTTAAGACAGACCGGGACTGGACAAAGATGGTTTCCAAAGAAGGAAATTCCAAAAGATAATGGTCAAAAATGACCATAAGTGCTGGAAACAAAAGTGAGATTATAAAAAAGATTGGAAACTCATATTATGTGATATAATTATGTGATAAAATGAAATGAAAGTGCAGCATAAAACATTTCACCAATGTTTTATGCTGCACTTTCATTTCATTTTACCTAATCTCTTTGGTTAACCACTTTCAGACTGGACCATTTTGCTGGCTTAAGACCAGAGCACTTTTTGCGATTCGGCACTGCGTCACTTTAACTGACAATTGCGCGGTCATACGACGTGGCTACCAAACAAAATTGACGTCCTTTTTTTCCCACAAATAGAGCTTTCTTTTGGTGGTATTTGAGCACCCCTGCGGCTTTTATTTTTTGCGCTATAAACAAAAAAAGAGTTACAATTTTGAAAAAAACACATTATTTTTTACTTTTTGCTATAATAAATATGCCCCAAAAAACTAAAACTAAAAACATTTTTTTTGTTCAGTTTAGGCCGATTCGTATTCTTCTACATATTGTGGTAAAAAAAAAATTGCAATAAGCGATTATTGATTGGTTTGCGCAAAAGTTATAGCGTTTACAATATAGGGGATAGTTTTATAGCATTTTTATTAATAATTCTTTTTTTTTACTAGTAATAGCGGCGATCAGAGATTTTTATTGTGACTGCGACAATATGGCGGATACATTGGAAATTTTTGACACTTTTTTGGGACCATTGTCATTTATACAGCAATCAGTGCTATACAAATGCACTGATTCCTGTGCAAAATGACACTGGCAGTAAAGGGGTTAACCAGTGGGGTGGCAGTGTAGGGGTTAAGTGTGTCCTAGGGGCGTGTTGCTAACTGTGGGGGGCGTGGCTGTGTGTGACAGTCACTGATCTCTGCTCCAATCACAGGGATCAGAGATCAGTGTCACTTGTTGCTAGGCAGAACGGGGAGATGCTGTTTACCGCGGGACCCGTGACCTGACTCACGGGTGTCCCGACCGGCGCATATTCTACCGACGTATGTGTGTGTGTGGCGGTCGGGAAGCGGTTAATATGGTTTCTCAATATTCTTCATTTTAAATTTTTGACCATTATCTTATGGAATTTCCTTCTTTGGAAACCATCTTTGTCCAGTCCCGGTCTGTCTTAACCACCACCTCAGCTCCCACAAGTGGTATACCCCTAGGGGTTTGCTGACTCATGTTGGCACATACTGCATAGATACAGATAATGTAAGTACTTTTGAGAGTGGTTTTGGGGGGTTTATCCTAGGCAAGATTACTTCTAATTACCTTATTTTAATCTCCTTTCCGTGACAGGTTCAGACCTTACAGATATTCTTGTTACTATTATACTACAGCATTCAGTTTTCCATGTGCATGCTCCTGAAGAGTGGATGAATCCAGGAAATGCATAGAGCTATTATATGCCATGTTTTTATGACAACTATATGTTTTACCTATTCAATGATCACTTGTAACATGTGATTTGTATTATTAGTGGTCAATTGTCATTGCTGTATGTTTATCCACTGAATGGAAATATATTGGTTCTCTTGGTGTACTCATGATTATCCTCATGCAACTTATCACTGATTTCCAATAAATGTAAACGTTTTACACCTGCCTGCTTCATTCAAAGTCCCAACCCCCAGTCCTCCTGTTTGTTCCAGTTGGTACATTCCTCTTTAATGGCTGTGTGAAGTTGCTGGATATTGGCAGGAACTGGAACACGCTGTCGTATATGCTGATTCAGAGCATCCCAAACATGCTCAATGGGTGACATAAAATAAAATAAAAATAAATAAACCGGGCTAAAAATGAAAAGTTACAAAAATGGGGGGAGGGAAAAAACCTAACCTAAAAGGCTGCTGCTGAAAGTGGGATACTCACACATAGAAACATATGGATGGGTAAAGCTGCGCCAATAATGAATAATTAATTAAAAAAAAGGGGACACAAATATCCAAACAATTAATAGACAATAAGAATAATGTTCGTATAAGAAGTGACTGTGAAGGAACATACAAAATGAATTGAATAGTAAAATCCAGTGGTGACTGCAATAGTCTTGTAGCCAACAAACTTGTAGTACTCAGGGAACACCACCGTGACAGATCTAAATTATCACACTGTGACATGCATAGGTTTTGTTCGATCCCAGCCACCTGTTAGATTGAACGCTTACCAGATGGCTGTACAACAGAGCACTGGTAGGACCGATCAACCCAGGAGCAATTCATTCAGGTGGGAAAGGAAGATCTCTGCACCGTCCGCTCCACACAGAACCATCCAACTAGTTATCTCGGATATATAAAAGAAGGGGGCCGCCCATAGCGTAATACTGATATAAAATTTGTTTATTCAGCTCAAAAAGATTAAAAGCACTTACATAAATATGAAGAAAAACGAGCACAATATAAAACACACTGCCGGCCGGTCAGTGTAAAACCCGTCCCCCGTTCAAAGTCTGCGTGGTGGCGTTGCTGCGTGCCTTCCCATACGCGTTTCGTCATAGATGACGTTTTCAATGGGGAACGGGCAACGCAGTAACGCACCACCTATAAATAACCCAGCCTCTACCTGAATTGCATGAGGTCAGACTAGCGCCGCCATCTTATGTATGGGCAAACAGCCCATACCAGATATTGATATGCAGCGCTTATAAGAAAAAGAACAATGACCATATACAGTCAGATGTCTGTATCTAACTATAGTATTTGAGAATATTCAGGACCGAATAGCCCCAGTATATTTCAAACGGATGGCATATCATGATGTAAGCCTGTGGAAATCAGCATATTGATTGCAATTGTTTAAGTAGAGAAAAAGATTTATTAAGAACATGTGCTAAGAACGTATAATATGTGAGTATTATGGGTGATAAAATATAAAAAAGGGGAATGACTACGATGTGTCCAAAATCTAAGTATGACAAACTTTTACTAATAAAAATAAAAAATAAAAATACGTGTCCATGCACCATGATAATACTGACGCATGCTAAGAACACTTGATCATTAGAGAATGTCGGATGGAAATAAAAAGTGAATGTGTCAATTGTGAGATGGACGCACATCAATAAAATACGTGGTCATAATAAATGAAAAATTAAATTGAATAATATTTAATAAATAAATCGATTACTATAATCAATTGTCATTAACAACTAATTCTTTAATAAATAAGTTGTCAGTCATTATAATTAACAAACAACCTATTTATTATAGTGCATGTGACTATTAGTGAAAAACCTGTGAATGTGATAGAATAAACACTTAATGTGATGCGTCCAAATTTGGTCCATATCTATTAAATAGATATGATGTGAAATGCATATAGTCAGTATGCAGACCCTACATGCATCTCAGGAAAAGTGTACACATATACCAGAACCCAATATAAAAAAGAGGAAGAAACGAACTTCCATCCTGTAGATAAACACCAAAATATGTTCATTTTTTTTTTGAAATATATATGCCACCTATTAGGAATTATCAACAAAGGCATTGATGTCGGTATCTATATTCAACCCATGTGGGGTATAAGATTTAAGGCGATGAATCCATGCCATTTCTAATTTGATTCCTCAAGGAAGGTAACCCCTTAAAAATCACTTTCGGTCTATCCGGCAATAGGTCTTTCAGGATGGTATCGCTTTTGACAATATGCCAATGTTTATTTACAAGTTGTTTTATACCTTTATGTTGTAGTGAATAAGAAGTGACAAATGGAACTCCATTCGTAAAACGGTCCCTTTGTCTCGGGCCTTTGTCAATTAATAGTTTGGTTCTTTCTAGGTCTTTCACCTCATCCAGAGTCTTCGTCAGTTCTTCTAATTTATAGCCTTTCTCAACAAACCTCTCTATGAGAATATTGGATTGAGCCAAAAATTCTTCCTGTTCTGTACAGTTCCTCTTTAGTCTAACAAATTGGCTCTTGGGGACCGAATTGAGCCATGGTGAATGGTGACAACTCCCTATAGGAATGAATGAGTTCCTATCAGTGGCTTTGAAATGAGTGGATGTCTTAAATCTATTGTTTTCTATTCTGATGTTGAGATCTAGAAAATGGATAGTTTCCTGACTCATTTCAAATTTTAATTCTATTCCCCTGGAGTTGATATTTAGGGACTGTATGAAAGACTGCAGGTCGCTAGCCTGGCCATCCCATAGGAGGAGGATGTCATCAATGTACCGTGCCCAAAGCACTAATTGAGGTGTGTTCCGGGCATAGATGACATCCTCCTCCCATTGGGCCATAAACAGATTGGCCAGGCTAGGGGCGTACTTCGCCCCCATAGCAACACCAACTATCTGTAGGTAGAATTGGTTGTTGAACCAGAAATAGTTGTGTGTAGCTACGTATCTAAGTAAGGTCATAATAAAGGCCACCTGATCTTTAGAAAGGTGGGGTTCCTGTTGTAAGTACCTGTTGACAGCTTCAAATCCCAACTCGTGAGGGATTATAGTGTATAGGGACGTAACGTCCGCCGTCACCATCCATGTGCCTGGTTTGACAGTGATGTTATCCAACATATTGATGACCTGCCTAGAATCTTTAATAAAGGATGGCATCTTAGCCACCAGGGGCTGCAAATAGGAATCAATGTACTTACCCACCCGGGAAGTCACTGAATCAATCCCACTAACTATGGGACGCCCGGGTGGGCAAGAAGGATTCTTATGCAGTTTAGGTAGGTAGTAGAGAACTGGAGTTCTTGGGGCCCTGGGGATGAGATAAAGTGCTTCTTTGGGATTTAAAATCCCTGTATTTTGGCCTATCTTAATTAACTTCTCCAAATCCCTGGTGAATTGGATTTTGGGGTCAGAAGATAATTTAATATATGTGGTCTCATCATCAGCAATCCTATGCATCTCTGTGAGGTATGCTTCCCTGTCCAAAACTACAATGGCCCCCCCCCCCTTATCAGCTGGCCGAATGACCAGATCTTTTCTTTCACACAATGAATCAAGACCTTTCTGCAGTGTCTTATTCATTCTAATTTTCTTGGTTTCCATACATTCAAGATCTCTCAATAAGACATCTCGAAATACCCGAAGCGAAGGTGCCAATCCTCCCGGGGGATTGAAAAGGGAGGCGTTAGCCAACCCTGAGTGAACTACCTGTGAAGTCGTTGAATTAGTTTGGGTAGTTCTATTGGAAAAAGGGTTATTGCTCATATAACGTTTAATATTGAGCCTGCGTACAAATTTATGTATATCCATGTATATTTAAACCTTTTGGGGGTGCAAATTTTAGACCCTTATCTAAGATGGACTGCTCAGATTCAGACAGGGGCCTAGAACTCAAATTAAAAATGCCGTTCCCCATCACACCCTTGCTCGTTTTAGTTGTTCGGGTCCGCCTCCCCCCTCTGGTTCCTCTCCTCTTTCGCCCAAACGTTTTTTTCCTTGTGTTGTTCGGGGAAAACCCCAACCATTAGGTAAAAGAGGGGGTGGGGGTAAAGCACGTATTCCTCCGTCAACACTGGGACCAGGGTAGAAACCCTGTGTGGAGTTATTTATTTTTTTTTCCTTGTGTTGTTCGGGGAAAACCCCAACCATTAGGTAAAAGAGGGGGTGGGGGTAAAGCACGTATTCCTCCGTCAACACTACCAGGGTAGAACCCTGTGTGGAGTTATTTATTGACTGGGACTGAGGAAAAGAGTTGGGGGTTCCTCATTCATGGGCGTCACTTAGAGGGCATACCCCCACCTCCTCCCATGGGATCAATAGGATTAGTCACCTCCATAGTAGGATCATTTTGTTTAGATAATTCATCCAACAATTTTTTTTGCCACTCAAATACAACATTCCCTGTATAATCAGCCAAGTCTCTGTTGTATTTCTTCTTTTTCTTAACTCGCTGGTCCTTATCCTCTTTTTCAAGGATTTTTAAAAGGCTTTGCGATTTATCTCTATACTCGTTACTGTCCTTAGTGGTGGCCAATTTGATTTGAATATTTTTAATCTCATCATCTAATTTAGATAATTTAATTGTTTTCCTTTCTACAAGAAATTTCAGGAAGGAGACACCAGCTTGGTTAAAATACTTGAACCATTCTTCAAGGTCTAGGTCACCTTTTTGAGGGGCCACCGCCCACCTCAAACTTCTTGGAACCATAGAGAATTTGATGTACGTTTCTAGATACGCAATATCCCATTTAGTATGGTTTTCTGAGATCATCAAATTCTTTAAACGCATGAAAGTGCCACTCAAATCGCTTTCATCCTGTGTGTACCTTTCAAATACACCTTCTACATCAAGCACCCTAGAAGTTCTAAAATCAAAGACATCCATATCAAGGATGGCTGTGGAGGTGTATATTACCCAAGGATTCGGATTTAGATTCAATAAAGAATAACAAATCTAAAAAACTCAGCGCAATAAGTGGACCATAAAAAATATCCGGAGAAGTCAGCTGCGGTAGACAGTATCAGAAACAGTAAAATAAAAATAAATAAACCGCGCTAAAAATGAAAAGTTACAAAAATGGGGGGAGGGAAAAAACCTAACCTAAAAGGCTGCTGCTGAAAGTGGGATACTCACACATAGAAACATATGGATGGGTAAAGCTGCGCCAATAATGAATAATTAATTAAAAAAAAGGGAACACAAATATCCAAACAATTAATAGAATCTGAGCAGTCCATCTTAGATAAGGGTCTAAAATTTGCACCCCCAAAAGGTCTGAATAAATTCCATACATATATGGATATACATAAATTTGTACACAGGCTCAATATTAAACGTTATATGAGCAATAACCCTTTTTCCAATAGAACTACCCAAACTAATTCAACGACTTCACAGGTAGTTCACTCAGGGTTGGCTAACGCCTCCCTTTTCAATCCCCCGGGAGGATTGGCACCTTCGCTTCGGGTATTTCGAGATGTCTTATTGAGAGATCTTGAATGTATGGAAACCAAGAAAATTAGAATGAATAAGACACTGCAGAAAGGTCTTGATTCATTGTGTGAAAGAAAAGATCTGGTCATTCGGCCAGCTGATAAGGGGGGGGCCATTGTAGTTTTGGACAGGGAAGCATACCTCACAGAGATGCATAGGATTGCTGATGATGAGACCACATATATTAAATTATCTTCTGACCCCAAAATCCAATTCACCAGGGATTTGGAGAAGTTAATTAAGATAGGCCAAAATACAGGGATTTTAAATCCCAAAGAAGCACTTTATCTCATCCCCAGGGCCCCAAGAACTCCAGTTCTCTACTACCTACCTAAACTGCATAAGAATCCTTCTTGCCCACCCGGGCGTCCCATAGTTAGTGGGATTGATTCAGTGACTTCCCGGGTGGGTAAGTACATTGATTCCTATTTGCAGCCCCTGGTGGCTAAGATGCCATCCTTTATTAAAGATTCTAGGCAGGTCATCAATATGTTGGATAACATCACTGTCAAACCAGGCACATGGATGGTGACGGCGGACGTTACGTCCCTATACACTATAATCCCTCACGAGTTGGGATTTGAAGCTGTCAACAGGTACTTACAACAGGAACCCCACCTTTCTAAAGATCAGGTGGCCTTTATTATGACCTTACTTAGATACGTAGCTACACACAACTATTTCTGGTTCAACAACCAATTCTACCTACAGATAGTTGGTGTTGCTATGGGGGCGAAGTACGCCCCTAGCCTGGCCAATCTGTTTATGGCCCAATGGGAGGAGGATGTCATCTATGCCCGGAACACACCTCAATTAGTGCTTTGGGCGCGGTACATTGATGACATCCTCCTCCTATGGGATGGCCAGGCTAGTGATCTGCAGTCTTTCATACAGTCCCTAAATATCAACTCCAGGGGAATAGAATTAAAATTTGAAATGAGTCAGGAAACTATCCATTTTCTAGATCTCAACATCAGAATAGAAAACAATAGATTTAAGACATCCACTCATTTCAAAGCCACTGATAGGAACTCATTCATTCCTATAGGGAGTTGTCACCATTCACCATGGCTCAATTCGGTCCCCAAGAGCCAATTTGTTAGACTAAAGAGGAACTGTACAGAACAGGAAGAATTTTTGGCTCAATCCAATATTCTCATAGAGAGGTTTGTTGAGAAAGGCTATAAATTAGAAGAACTGATGAAGACTCTGGATGAGGTGAAAGACCTAGAAAGAACCGAACTATTAGTTGACAAAGGCCCGAGACAAAGGGACCGTTTTACGAATGGAGTTCCATTTGTCACTTCTTATTCACTACAACATAAAGGTATAAAACAACTTGTAAATAAACATTGGCATATTGTCAAAAGCGATACCATCCTGAAAGACCTATTGCCGGATAGACCGCAAGTGATTTTTAAGGGGTTACCTTCCTTGAGGAATCAAATTGCAGCCAATGTTGTGGACACCCCAACAAACACAAGGGTTTTTTTTGATCAACTTACAGGGTACTACAAGTGTGGCAAGTGCAGAGTTTGTTCCCTCAATAGGAATGTTGGGAGACGTACTACCTCCTTCATGTGTACATCCACAGGAAGAAGTCACACTATTAAACCATGTATAACATGTTCCTCCAAGGGGGTGGTATATATGCTGCAGTGCCCTTGTGGGCTGCAGTATGTGGGCCGAACTAAGCGCCCTCTCCACGTACGTTTGGGGGAACACATATCTAACATCATAAGTGGTTTCCCCAAACATTCAGTGTCCAAACATTATCTATTGGTACACGACAAAAATCCCTCTAATACTTTATTCTTCGGGATTGACAAATTCAAACCCCATTGGCGAGGTAGCTCTCTAGTGAGAGAGATCTCTAAATTAGAAATGGCATGGATTCATCGCCTTAAATCTTATACCCCACATGGGTTGAATATAGATACCGACATCAATGCCTTTGTTGATAATTCCTAATAGGTGGCATATATATTTCAAAAAAAAAAAAAATGAACATATTTTGGTGTTTATCTACAGGATGGAAGTTCGTTTCTTCCTCTTTTTTATATTGGGTTCTGGTATATGTGTACACTTTTCCTGAGATGCATGTAGGGTCTGCATACTGACTATATGCATTTCACATCATATCTATTTAATAGATATGGACCAAATTTGGACGCATCACATTAAGTGTTTATTCTATCACATTCACAGGTTTTTCACTAATAGTCACATGCACTATAATAAATAGGTTGTTTGTTAATTATAATGACTGACAACTTATTTATTAAAGAATTAGTTGTTAATGACAATTGATTATAGTAATCGATTTATTTATTAAATATTATTCAATTTAATCTTTCATTTATTATGACCACGTATTTTATTGATGTGCGTCCATCTCACAATTGACACATTCACTTTTTATTTCCATCCGACATTCTCTAATGATCAAGTGTTCTTAGCATGCGTCAGTATTATCATGGTGCATGGACACGTATTTTTATTTTTTATTTTTATTAGTAAAAGTTTGTCATACTTAGATTTTGGACACATCGTAGTCATTCCCCTTTTTTATATTTTATCACCCATAATACTCACATATTATACGTTCTTAGCACATGTTCTTAATATTCATGTTGCTTTTTGACACAATTTCACTATTAGGCTTTAATAACAGTCAATATCATGTCAATAAATCTTTTTCTCTACTTAAACACTTGCAATCAATATGCTGATTTCCACAGGCTTACATCATGATATGCCATCCGTTTGAAATATACTGGGGCTATTCGGTCCTGAATATTCTCAAATACTATAGTTAGATACAGACATCTGACTGTATATGGTCATTGTATGTTTAGCATCTATTTAGTTTGCAGTTCTATTTTTAGTCTAATTGGCTTGTTCTTTTTCTTATAAGCGCTGCATATCAATATCTGGTATGGGCTGTTTGCCCATACATAAGATGGCGGCGCTAGTCTGACCTCATGCAATTCAGGTAGAGGCTGGGTTATTTATAGGTGGTGCGTTACTGCGTTGCCCGTTCCCCATTGAAAACGTCATCTATGACGAAACGACGTATGGGAAGGCACGCAGCAACGCCACCACGCAGACTTTGAACGGGGGACGGGTTTTACACTGACCGGCCGGCAGTGTGTTTTATATTGTGCTCGTTTTTCTTCATATTTATGTAAGTGCTTTTAATCTATTTTGAGCTGAATAAACAAATTTTATATCAGTATTACGCTATGGGCGGCCCCCTTCTTTTATATATCTGAGATAACTAGTTGGATGGTTCTGTGTGGAGCGGACGGTGCAGAGATCTTCCTTTCCCACCTGAATGAATTGTTCCTGGGTTGATCGGTCCTACCAGTTATCGTTGCAAGCTGCTGGCTTTATACACAGTGCTCTGTTGTACAGCCATCTGGTAAGCGTTCAATCTAACAGGTGGCTGGGATCGAACAAAACCTATGCATGTCACAGTGTGATAATTTAGATCTGTCACGGTGGTGTTCCCTGAGTACTACAAGTTTGTTGGCTACAGGAAATCAGACTTTGTGCTTTAAAGAAGATAACAATATAAGACTATTGCAGTCACCACTGGATTTTACTATTCAATTCATTTTGTATGTTCCTTCACAGTCACTTCTTATACGAACATTATTCTTATTGTCTATTAATTGTTTGGATATTTGTGTCCCCTTTTTTTTAATTAATTATTCATTATTGGCGCAGCTTTACCCATCCATATGTTTCAATGGGTGACATGTCCGGTGAATATGCTGGTCATGCAAGAACTGGGATGATTTCAGCTTTCAGGAATTGTGTACAGATCCTTGCAACATGAGGCTGTGCATTATCATGCTGCAACATGAGATGATGGTTGTGGATGAATGGCACAGCAATGGGCCTCAAGATCTCGTCACGGTATCTCTGTGCATTCAAAAATGCCATCAATAAAATGCACCTGTGTTCGTTGTCCATAGCATACTTCTGCCCAAACCATAACCCCACCGCCACCATGGGCCACTCGATCCACAACATTTACATTAGCCAACCGCTCACCCACACAACGCCATACACGCTGTCTTCCATCTGCCCTGTACAGTGAAAAATGGGATTCATTCGTGAAGAGAACACCTCTCCAAAGTGCTAGACACCATAAAATGTGAGCATTTGCCCACTCAACTCGGTTACGATGATGAACTGCAGTCAGGTCGAGACCCCGATGACAAGCATGGAGATAAGCTTCCCTGAGACAGTTTCTGACAGTTTGGGCAGAAATTCTTTGGTTATGCAAACCGATTGTTGCAGCAGCTGTCCAATTGCATGCTCCCTCAAAACCTGCGATATCTGTGGCATTGTGCTGTGTGCTAAAACTGCACATTTTAGAGTGGCCTTTTATTGTGGCCAGCCTAAGGCACACCTGTGCAATAATTATGCTTTCTAATCAGCATATTGATATACCACACCTGTGAGGTGGATGGATTATCTCGGCAAAGGAGAAGTGCTCACTAACACAGATTTAGACAGATTTGTGAACAATATTTGAGAGGCCTTTTGTGTACATAGGAAAAGTCTCAGCTCATGATAAATAGGGGCAAACACCAAAGTGTTGCATTTATAATTTTGCTCAGTGTATAATCCTGCCACTTTATAAAACTCCGGTTAGGCCACATCTGAAGTATTCTGCCCCGTTCTGGTCACCAGTCAAAAGAAGGGATGTGCTGGAGCGGGAGAGAGTCCAGAGAAGGGCAAACTAAATGAATAAGGGGACTGGAGGACCTCAATTACAAGGAATGACTGCAGGCACTAAATTTGTTCTCGCTGGAGAAGCAACGCTTGAGAGGGTACAGGATATCGATTTACAAATACCTCAATGGTGATTTCAACGTAGTAAAAAAAATATTCAGTCTCAGGGAGTGTAAAAGAACACTGGGCCACACAATCAGATTGGAGGAGAAGTGGTTTAACCATAAAATGCACATGGGTTTTTTTACTGTCAGGGAGATAAGGATGTGGAACTCTCGTCCACAATTGGTGGTGGCAGCGGAGGGTATTGATATTGGTGAAAGACTATTGGATGTGCATCTTAAAGAACACAACATACAGGGATATGGGAAATAATTACCGACACTGACACATTTACACCTACACAGGTTGAACTGGAAGGGACATTGTCTTTATTTAACCTTACCTATTATGTAACTATATGTAACATCTTTCCTCAGGACCATATCACTTCCAGTCAGTTAGATATAAAAGTATTCCCCTGGAGTATTTAGAATCCACCATTTGCTTGATTTCATACAGATCTGTAGTATTGACCATTGGAAAAGGATGATGAAGCAGACGAGAAAGCTTATTGATGATGTATGGTATCAGGAGTGAAACATGGAGGAATGGAATCCTTAATTGTAAAGGGAGACGGAGCTTGAAAGTGACAGGATTAACCTAGCAGAGCATAGTAAAGGGACTAATGAAATGACATGCACATTTCTTTGAGGGTACCCTTTTGCAAATATTCTAATGCCCCGTACACACGGTCGGAATTTCCGACGGAAAATGTCCTATCGGACCATGTTGTTGGAAAATCCGACCGTGTGTGGGCTCCATCTGACTTTTTCCGTCGGACTTTCCGACGGAAAAAGTTTGAGATCCTGCTCTCAAATTTTCCGACAACAAAGTCCGATCATGCAAATTCCGATCGTGTGTAGCCTAGTCCGACGGACAAAGTGCCACGCATGCTCAGAAGAAATTCTCTGACGGAAGCGCTCGGTCAGGTAAAACTACCGTTCCTAATCGACATAGGACATTCGTCACGCTGCAATGTTAAAATTTGTTTAATGTAGCGCATTCTCTTTTTCTTTACAATGCAAGAAGAATGACGTTTTTTAGCTGCTCATATTCACACTGACTTCTCCCAAACGTCTTTCTTTATTCTTTTTCCTTATTTCATGCCTAGAATTTTTTTATTCGTCAGATCTCATGAATGTTTTTTTTTTTTATTTTATTTTTATTTATTTCATTTATAGTGGTTTGTTTTTTAATCCAGATTTCCTTTATCTGTAATGTTTTTTTATTTTATTTTTATTGGGGGTGGGGGGGGGGTTTGTGTTTATAAACTTATACCAACACCATTATTTTAATTTTTATTTTTTGGCTAAATTCACTATGAGGTTGTTTGGTGTTGGTGTAACTTGTTAATTTGACTTTCTGATTTGTGAAATGTACCTGCCTACTCACAAATAAACTGTCCTTTTTGAAGTAAAACACATAGGCAAGGATTTCTTCAAACCCAAAAAAACCTTTATTCAGTGTCATAAACAAAATAAACAGGAAGGCAACGCTGGAGAAACTGGTCCATTTCGCAAAGCCTTTTGGTCCCCACGGCAGACATCAAATATGTAATAGCAAAATTGGTGGCATGAGGAGTACATATCTGAGGGAGAACAATCTGGTCCAGAAGTCCAAGCGATCAGGAAGATCAGATGACATCTATGTCCCCAGGATGTTGTCAGACAAGAGGCTGCATCTTCTGACAGACCAGATGGAACCCAGGCCATCACTATCTGGTCTTCCTAAGGCACTTCCCTCCAGGCTTCCTTCCAGGCTGTGGCTCAGATCTTCTAGTTGTGGCAGCAGGTGGAGGAGGGTGAGGGTCAACCTCCCGGCTGCCACTTGCCACAGCCTCCTCCCGGCTGCCACTTGCCACAGCCTCCTCCCGGCTGAGGTCTTCCGGTGTATGAAAATGGGACATAGTTTTAGTTCTTTGTTCATCAATCACACTATTTTCAGCTCATGACTGTTGCAAATTGAATGTTAATAAATAGAACATACTATCATTCTGAGCCCAGCATTTTTAATTTTTGGCCCAATTATTTTTGGTCACTACTGTCTATTGATATGTCAACCTCTTTGTTAAATCACAACTTAACTGATCAATAATAAAATCTAGTTAACATCATTAAATGTACGTCAAGAAATATGTTCACCAATGCTATACCTGTCTCAAGCTGGGCCCCTCCACATGTTGCTGCCTGGAAGGCCCAGGTTGGACACCCGAAGCCTCAGCTGGGGGGGAAGGAAGCCTTGAAGGAAGATGGTAGGGTGATGGCATGGGTTCCCTCTGGTTTGCCAGAAAATATAGCCTCTCGTAGAACTTCATCCTGGGAACATAAATGGCATTTGGATCTCCTGATCGCAAGGAATGCTGGAACCTCTGGCGCTCCCTCAGATAGGTGCTCCTCAGGGCACCAATTTTGACCATCACATAGGTGATGTCTGCCGTGGGGACCATAATTTTAACGTAACGGAGTAGTTGCTCCAGCGCTGCCTTCCTTTTGGTTAGATTCAAATAATCGGGGTGGGAATTCTGCCACAGGCAGGGCATCGCCCTAAGCTCATCAATTATCAGCTCATTGAAAAAAGGAAACTTAAAAGGGTCCATAGTATTTTCTGCAAGACAAACCATAAAAATGTCAGGCTAAACTCTCCTAATCTTGTACCCAAATAAGCCTCAATCTAGAAGCAGTCTAGGCTAGCGATGTACCAAGTTGAAATTGTACCTTCGTTCTAGCCCGGAGCCAGAAACGTCCCGATCCCGGAGGAGAAGATTTAAGGCCTCAAATATGTCTTTTGGAGAAATGTTGGAGATGGTGGACATATTGAAGAGGAGCGACTATGATGGGAAGTATGGGCCTTACCCCAACCCAAATTTTTGGGTTTGAAAAAAAATAATTTTAACGTAGGAAAATCGCCAAATTTGGAAGATGCACACAGTGTGTCAACATGTGCTATCTCCCATCATGGTGGATCAATGACAACGTTTTGTGGGTGCAACCACTTACTAACTACTAAAGTGGCTGAGGTAAAGGGGTTGCACCCCCAAAACACGTACATTGATCCCCATGATGGGAGATTGCACATTTGGACATTCTAGGCATGGGTTCTTGCATCAAATGCCCAGTTTGATCCCCAAATTGTGTGCATCTTCTAAATTTGGCTTTTCCAGGGGTGACACCCCATGTGATGAACGCAAGATCAAACACAGTTTCGACATAGTCATATCTGATCTTGTCTTCACTTTTCAAAGTTGAACTTTGTAAGTTCCTGTGTTCAGTATGTTCTGCTTTGATACATGCCTGTTTACACAAATGCGCCAAGTTATTAATGTTATTAAAGAATGTTATAAACACCAAATATGTTTTTAGTTTGGAAAACCTTTTGGAAAGGCACTTGTGAATGTGCTTGAAGTAAAATTTTACTGTATCAACAATGTGTGGCTTCCTTATTCCAAACCCCAAAAGCATTATTTGGGTCAAAAGTTGTGGAATTTGGTGACAATGGGTGTTATTTACTGAAGGCTAATCCACTTTGCACTCCAAGTGCAGTTTCAGGTGCACTTTTGCAGTGCACTTGTAGTGCATAGTGGATTTGTCTTTTGGAAATTACACCCACAGTGTTTTGTAATAAACCACCTATCATGCCATTTTCATGAATCCACACATTTCTGTCATGGTGCTGAAATGGAGTATTTTTGGGGTCAGTAATGCACTACATACCTTACCTAGAAAAACGAGTATGTATCAGACCCACAACATGAAAAGATTATTTTTAGGAAGAAGAGGCTGTAACCTCCTCTCGCCCAAGATAAAGGCCCAAAAAGAAACCATAAAATAAGCCAGAACACACCTACAAGAAACCCAAGCAGTAAATGAAAACAAATCTTAGTTCAGTTTCCAAAATACATTTATTAAAAAATGCCTCTCACACATTGTCTGGCATATCAATGCCCCCCACCCCTACCCACAAAGTACTCCATATATCTCTCTCTCTGACTTTGCGGGCATTTAGGGGGGGCAAGCCAGGACGTGCAGCTTCAAGGGCTGTCAGGTTGGCATTTTGTGGGATGTCTGCATCAGGGCCAACAGACACAACATAGTTGGTGGTATGCCTTTTTAAAAAATTGTGCAAAAAGGAAAGCACAATGTGGTTCAGTTTATATTCCGCCATGTGGATAGGTGTCAAAAAGAGGCGGAAGCGGCTGGCCATGATCCCAAAGGCGTTCTCCACCACTCTGCGGGCTCTGGACAGCCGGTAATTAAAGACCCTCTGGTCCGGGATGAGGGTCCTCATTGGGAATGGCCGCATCAGATGGCTTGACAACGCTTCATCCGTGACAAAGACGAAGGGAAGTCCTTCCGCATTCTCCTCTGGAGGTGGCAAGCACAGACTGCCACTCTGGAGACGCCAGTTAAACTCCGTGTGCGCAAAGGCCCCACCATCCGACATCCGGCCATTCTTCCCTACATCCACATAGAGAAACTCATATGTCGCCGACACCACCGCCAACATCACAATACTATTAAACCCCTTGTAATTATAATAGTACGACCCCGAGTTGGGGGGTGGGACGATGCGGACGTGTTTCCCATCAATTGCACCTTCACAGTTAGGAAAGTCCCAAAGGCTGGCAAATTCCTGTGGCGTTGAAGGAAACTGTGGAGTCAAACAAGAAAAAAAAAAAACAAGAAAACATTTTTTGTCATTTTGCACATAAAAATTGCAAGCAGATTATACAGAAACATTTTGGAACAAGATCAGACTACAATTTTACCAATAAAGTATTTACAAACCAAAGTACAAGGTCCCCTTAGCAGATTACTCACCCCCATCACTCCCCCCACTTCTGATGGGCCATTGCCAAAAACTAGGGGGGGGGGATTGGACAGGTAACCCTCTCCACTTCATTGAGAGCTGAATGCCTAAATAATGTGTGATAGTTTGGCCAGACCCTCCTTACTTAACACTATTGGCAGCCCGCCAGACAGATAAGAAGTGTCCTAATCCCAAATGCCCAAAAAAAAGCATAAATGGAAGCACATTTTGACATTCTGCTCTTACCTATCAAGCTAATAATAGGAGGGGGAAAAAACACATTTGAAAGTATTGAGGCAGGCCCTTGCACTACATGCTTTGCTGAATTCATCCCTAAATCTGACCACTAAAGAGGTAGGTAGATAGTGTGTATTGAGCTTGGCAAAGCCAGCAGATAGAGGATTGGTATCAGCTGACCTAGCAGTTGGGGGAGGGGGGTTCCTAATGAGTTTGGCCCACCAAAAAAAAAAAAAATAGGGGACTCTGCATGAAGTAAAACACACAGAAAACATTTGTGGATATTTTAGGGGGTGTTTAGGGGAAACCAATTCTATGGAGCAGACAAAATACATTGCTTTTAAGTGACTAGGCCATAGGTGTATATGGGCCCAGAAGAGCATTCTGGGGAGGTAAGTGAAGGCAAAAATGCATGACGGACAAAAAAAATAACATTCCAAGGTTCCAGTATGCATGAGGACAAAGGGGCACAGCATATTAGAGCATATTGCAATCCTGGTTAATAGGGAAGGAGGAAAGAAATACAAGACATTAGCAAACAGTAAATACATAGAAGGGAATAGTAAAGGAGAAATGTTACCTTAATATAGTCCTCCTGCAGGACCTGGATAATGGCAGAACAGGTCTCTGGAATAATGATTCCCAGAGCCTGGGGAGAGATACCTGTGGAGAACTTCAAGTTCTGAAGGCTTCTCCCTGTCGCCAAGTACCTCAACGTGGCAACAAGCCTCTGCTCCGGAGTGATGGCTTGCCTCATGCAGGTATCCTGCCTGCTGATAAAAGGGGTCAGCAAAGCCAACAGACGGTGAAAAACGGGGTCCGTCATCCTGAGAAAGTTCCTGAAATCACCAGGATTATTCTCCCGGATCTCACGAAGCAAAGGCATGTGCGAGAATTGGTCACGCTGGAGCAACCAATTCTTGGTCCATGAACTCCTCCTCGCCCTGTTCATGGACTGGTCTTGGGTCGAAGCTAAAAGCCCAACACCAAGCCCCTGCACAGCACGAACTCTACGACGAGTACGTACACGAAACATGGCTTTCAAATGGTCGGCTGGTCAGAACAGACAAACAGAAAGCACCGATAAACAGCAAGGCCTGAAAGAACAAAATGAATACCAAAAACGAGCAGAAAATAAGCAGTGAAAATCAAAGCGTCCTATATCAAGATATAGGCCGCAAGGACCAACAAATGCGAACTGACTACACGCACTGATAAACAGATACGCACCGACAAGCACAAACTGAAGAGCAGTAACGATCTGAGTCTGAAGTCTGAAAAGCGCGAATCGGATGTAACCAAACTTCTACTAACACGCGATAAACACGGAATCAGCAGAAGGAGCCCAAAGGGTGCCGGACGTGGTGCTGAACCTACCTTTTCTAGTCCCGTGGAACACGGCTTACGTCACGGCGTTCTTGAGGACCGGAAATTCCGACAACGTTGTCCAACCGTGTGTACGCAACACCAGCTTCGGACAAATTCCGACGGAAATAGTCATCGGAAATTCCAACCGTGTGTATGGGGCATTAGTAGAGACCAAACCTTGTTGTCAGGAAGAAGTTTGGAACTCACACGGGAATGACGATCTTCAGTTAATTTGTACCTGGAAGCTGCTAAATTAAGTTCTTGGAAACATCTGCCCAGATGGAATTGAAGGACCACTAAATCCCTGCAGCCGCTGGCACTACAGGAAACATGAGAATGGGAAATGGTACCGAAGGATGATGACCATAAACCGTGAAAAAGAAGACTCCCCAGTGCTGGCATTAGCATGGTTATTCAACCTGATACTTTTTTGGAACGAGGCCGAAAGGTAATGTTAAAGTTAACCTGGCAAAAAAGAGAGCTTGCCTGGGATTCAAGCATTGGGTGGATTGCAATAACTGGAGATCTGTACAAATCAGTATAGGGTGTGGAGATCCCTCCAGCAGATTCCACCATTCTTGCAGCACCAACTTAATAGCCAGAAGTTCCCAATCCCTGATGGTGTAATTTCTTTTGACATCCAAAGAATAGATAGTGGTCCCGATAGTGAGAGGCTTAAAGTGATTGTAAGGGTTAATGTATTTTTTTTTTTAAATAACAAACATCATACTTACCTCCACTGTGCAGCTCGTTTTGCACAGAGTGGCCCTGAACCTGCTCTTCTGGGGTCCCCCGGTGGCTCTAGCGGCTCTTCCCCACTTCAGATTAGACATGTGCGATTAGTTTCATATGAATCGGAAATTCGTACGAATTTTTCGAAATTCGTACATTCGTACAAATCCGAAATACAAATTTTTATGCATACGAATTCCGTACGAAATACGAAATTTCGTTTATGAATTTCGGATCCAAATTAACAGAAACGTGACTGGTGTTAATATGCATAAGAATTCTGTACGAAATACGAAATTTCATTTATGAAATACGAAATTTCGTAAATGAATTTCCGATCCAAATTAACAGAAACGTTTAAATTTACGATTCGTACGAAATTCGTATTTCGTATGAATACGAATTAAATTTCGTACACGAATTACGAAATACGATTTTTTTTTAATACGAAACGGAACGAAACAAAACTAATTTTTTGACGGCGCCCATGTCTACTTCAGATAACAGAACAGACCCAGGTTGAAGATAAATGGGGCAGTCATAGGGACAAGAAGAGGGCAGACAGTCGGCAGCTTTTTTACAAAAGCATCTTGAAAGGCCTGATAATGTTGAGGGAGCATTGGAGAGGTGGCGACCTCAGCCACGGGTACAGAAAATTTTTTGACGGCGCCCATGTCTACTTTAGATAACCCCCTGGGAGAGCGCTCTCCCAGGGATTTCATAGGATGCATTAAGGTGAAAAAACACAAACCTTTACAACCCCTTTAAGAACCATACGTGCTGCCGATGAGTGTTCCGGTCTGGAGAGATCTGGAGAGAAATAAAATTGTATGTGTGACGGACCTCGTACTCAATATGTCCGCCGTAAATGCTTCCTCTGTCCGGTACCACACAATCCAAGACCCATTAGCTCACCCAGTCACCAGACAACACCAGTGTAGGCTACATCAGGAATGAATCTTTATTTTACATGTCACACATATATACAGCCAGATGACAAGCCTAACCTAATTAGCATGAGCTAATTATCTCAATCAACACTGGGCTCCATCATTCAATTGCAGGGTTAATTAGCACATACAACAATAGGTGAAATACTCTTACAAGCCAGACTATATGCATTAACACAACAGACAGGTGGCTGGAGTTCATGAGTCATGACATTAGCGTCTCTTGCTAATATGCCAAATACACATACAGATTCTATGTGTATTGGGGGGCCAGCATGGACCTGAATCCAAGTACCACCAGCTCAGGGGTCCCAGGCTTGCAGCTCAAAGAGCACTGTTCCCCCAAATGCCAGGGCCCATAATCGCAAGGTAATAGGCTCGCCTTCAGTCCCCTCCAACAGCCTGTGTATCGGCTAGGTCTGTCACATTTCTCCCCTTTCGGCAGGAGACTAACACAGGAGGAGACCCCAGACGGGTTGACTCCGAAGTTAGTCAGTGGTTCCAGTGCTCTAATGCCTGTACCCACACAGTACCCCAAACAAATTGTTTCAAACAGAGCACTCACCCAGCCAACCTCTGCCTCTCTCAAAGAACATATCTGCCGCTGGGGAGAGGCCTGGACTGGCCCTTCTCCCTGGAGTCTTTTCAGCCGCTGGAGAGAAGACAGGGTGACTGGGCTCACTCCATCCTGCTGTTGGGGATCTGGGCCGACCGCCCAGCATCCCTGGGTTATACTGGTGGGGACTGCATTCCCATCCACCTTTACAGGGAATCTGTCCTGTTTTAGTTGCGGGCAGAGGCCAGCAGCGCTCTGTTCCGTTGCCAGCAGTTCAGCTGGGTGTAGGAGCTTCCCTACATCATCTCCTCCAGCTAACTGTTGGGGAGAGAGGCCGACTGCCCCAGCTCCCTGGAACTCCGCAGCTGTTGCTGGTGCTGGACAGAGGTGGGTAGCACTCTGCCCTGTTGCCAGCACTTCTGCTGGGGACTCCACATCCTCCGCTCTGGTTAACCGTTGGGGCAGGAGGCTGGCTTCCTCCACTCCCAAATTGTGTAGCTGCCATTGGGAAGGGGAGCCGGCTGCTTCCTTTTCCATTCCCTCATCTGGCTGCTGGGATGACATGTCTGTGGTACTGTCTCCCAGGTGCACGGATCTTTGCTGGGGAGGAAAGACCGCTTTCTCCAACCTGGCCGACTGTTGAGGAGGGACAACAAACACCTCCTCTCCCTTCTCCCCCTGTATCTGCTGCTGGGAAGTGATCGCCACCTTCTCACCCTGAGCCTCCAAAACTGACACAGGTGTGGGGCAGAGGTCTTGGACCCTCTGTCCGGTGACCAGCGCTTCAGCTGGGGAAGTTCCTTGTAACTCCCCAGATACTGCTGTTGATGCTGGGCAGAAGTTAGCAGAGCTCTGCTCTGTTGTCAGCACTTCAGGTTTGGGGACAGCAATCTCCAGAGTTTCCACTGCCGATTCTCTTGCATGCTGCTGGACAGGCATATTCCTCCATCCAACCTCGTTTTGTGCAGTAACAGGTTTGTCAAGGTCAGTCAGCACTTGCTGCATCCGCCATAAGACCTCCGCGTCCATAGCTGCGGGGGCAGGTGGGCAAAGCACTCTGTTACTATGCCACATTGCTGAGTCTTCAGCCAGGATTTCAGAGCTGTCTGCCGGTATTTCCTGATAGTCCCAGGCAAAGGGAGCCCCACCCTGCTGCTGAGCAGAGTCTAGCAGCTGTATGTAGGCGATCTCCAGCTCCCATTCCTGAGCGGCCAGGAACTCCAAATCTTCCTGTGCCCAGAGCACTTCCGAGACGTTCAATCTTTGCTCTCTGTGCTCCATTATTTCCTCCAAACGCCACTCCAGATTACTCCCAAAGTCGATGTCCTCGGACAGCCTCCAGTACAACAATCCCAGGCCATTATAATCAAAGCCTTCCGTGGGCCTGTCATCCGCTGTCCACGGGCACACTTGGGCTACATACCACCGGAGGGCTCTGTAGCTCTCGTCCAAACGCATTTCTGCCCGGATCAGCCTGCTTAACTCAGCTGTCCACTCCTGCTTCGGTTGTTCCCCCAATAACAACATTCGTACTTCATACTGCGACCAGTACCTTACATGGATGGAGGGGAGAACTTTTCCCTGGTGTCGCTGCTCACAGGCTAGCGCTTCTTTCCAGAGTTGTAGGCGAACAGAATCATACCATCCCAGCAGGACCTGCACCGATACTGGTCCTCTGTGCTGTATCCGCATCTCTCACAACCTCCTTCCGAATTCCTCTTCCATGACGTATCTGTACCTCTGCTATCTGGGCCTTGGATCCAGGTGATGGTTTGGATGTGTTCACGACAAGGAAGCACGATCCCACCGCTGCCAGCCAATTGTGACGGACCTCGTACTCAATATGTCCGCCGTAAATGCTTCCTCTGTCCGGTACCACACAATCCAAGACCCATTAGCTCACCCAGTCACCAGACAACACCAGTGTAGGCTACATCAGGAATGAATCTTTATTTTACATGTCACACATATATACAGCCAGATGACAAGCCTAACCTAATTAGCATGAGCTAATTATCTCAATCAACACTGGGCTCCATCATTCAATTGCAGGGTTAATTAGCACATACAACAATAGGTGAAATACTCTTACAAGCCAGACTATATGCATTAACACAACAGACAGGTGGCTGGAGTTCATGAGTCATGACATTAGCGTCTCTTGCTAATATGCCAAATACACATACAGATTCTATGTGTATTGGGGGGCCAGCATGGACCTGAATCCAAGTACCACCAGCTCAGGGGTCCCAGGCTTGCAGCTCAAAGAGCACTGTTCCCCAAATGCCAGGGCCCATAATCGCAAGGTAATAGGCTCGCCTTCAG
Source organism: Lithobates sylvaticus (assembly GCA_028564925.1). Classification (NCBI taxonomy): domain Eukaryota; kingdom Metazoa; phylum Chordata; class Amphibia; order Anura; family Ranidae; genus Lithobates; species Lithobates sylvaticus. The sequence continues at coordinate 241,608,575 of CM053028.1, read as the reverse complement.
TCCCCTCCAACAGCCTGTGTCCCTGCTAGGTCTGTCACAGTATGCACCACAAAGGTCTAACTTTGTGAATACTCAAGCATCTTGAAGCCTATTAAAAAGTTCCAAAATTAAGGGTAGTGGAAACCAATTCCTAATGGCGATGGCATTAAAGCCTCTATAGTCAATGCAGGGTGAGAGTGTACTGTCCCTTTTCTCCACAAAAAAGAAGCCAGCCACAACAAACATCCTTTTTGTAGATTTTTCCCAGACATACTCAGACATGGCTTGCATCTTTAGAATGGAGAGAGTATCGACTCTGCCTAGATACAGAACAGACCCAGGTTGATGATAAATGGGGCAGTCATAGGGACAAGAAGGGGGCAGACAGTCGGCAGCTTTTTTACAAAAGCATCTTGAAAGGCCTGATATTGTTGAGGGAGCATTGGAGAGGTGGCGACCTCAGCCACGGGTACAGAAAGAGGTGGAGGAACAAGTCTAATGGCATTGTGATACACATGACAACACCTGACTGTAGTTTCAATCTAGATGGGGTGAATGTTTTTGCAACCACAGAAGACCAAGAATGATGGTGTCACATACCCTGTGGCAGAGCCTGACGTGTAGAGGGAGGCCTCTTATACAGTCTCATCTCTGAGACCACTGATGTTGTGACAGTGGCCGCGAAAGCGAAGTATGAGTGCCTGTGAGATGTCCGTCAGCCACGGCAGTGGGTAGTAGGTGTATCGCCAGAGTCGGGTCAGATCGCTGGAACAGCAGGTGGCAGCAGAAACAGCAGACACTGGATTGGTCAGACAGCAGGTGGCAGGTGGTTGACAGGCAGCCGGCAGGTATCAGGTGCATGACTCGCAGGGACCAGGTAGCATGCAGAACACGATGTGTGGATAACTGGATGCACGGTCAGATGAACCAGGTCAAAAACAGGCATATAAGACAGGCAGAGAAGAATCAGGATATACGTAGAAGTCAGCAACGTAGAATCAGGCAGATAAGCAGAAAGCAGAGCAAATCCAGAGACAGGCCAAGGTCAAGGCAAGTAGCATTCAAGCAAGGTCAGAGCAAGCCAGATCAATAACAGAAGTCAGCGGGTAGTAGGTGTATCGCCAGAGTCGGGTCAGATCGCTGGAACAGCAGGTGGCAGCAGAAACAGCAGACCCTGGATTGGTCAGACAGCAGGCGGCAGGTGGTTGACAGGCAGCCGGCAGGTATCAGGTGCATGACTCGCAGGGACCAGGTAGCATGCAGAACAGGATGTGTGGATAACTGGATGCACGGTCAGATGAACCAGGTCAAAGACAGGCATATAAGACAGGCAGAGAAGAATCAGGATACACGTAGAAGTCAGCAACGTAGAATCAGGCAGATAAGCAGAAAGCAGAGCAAATCCAGAGACAGGCCAAGGTCAAGGCAAGTAGCATTCAAGCAAGGTCAGAGCAAGTCAGATCAATAACAGAAGTCAGCATAGGAACAGATATAGGAGCACAGATAATAGCTGTAGATCAGACAGCACTAGCTAATAGAACTTCTCCAGTTTCAATATTCCCATTGGCACCAACATTAGTGATGGGCATGCGCATATGCATTTGCCCATGTGCTTATGCATTTGCGAAAGGTTAGTCACAGGCAAATGGGCAGCTGCACATTTGTGCCTGTGCAACTGTGTATGTCTTGAGGCTTCATCTGTACTATGACTAGTGCCTTCCTCACAGATGGGACTGGAAGACTTGGGAAGGATCAGGAGGAAGATCTTCTCATGATGTAGCACACCAAATTGCATAACTACAGAGGTGTTCAGAACCGCAGGGGTCCTAAGGCCAAGGTAGAGCCATTTATTGCAGATACAAACAGGGACATCACCAAGGGAACAAGAGGAATGCCCAATTCTACAGCCAGGGGACTGCTCAAAGAAATTACTTTGTAGATATTTGATATGAATTTAGGGCCCAATCAATAGAGGCAGGTATGATGAATCAAGGGAAGGTGGTGAAATTTAAGTTCAAGTTCACCTCCCTCTGAACGACCTAGACCTGAGAATTAGTAAAGATATATGCTGAGTTTTAGGCAACAATATCACGCTTGTGGCGTAAGGCGTGTTTTCCCTAATTGCATGGGTTCTTCTGACGCCAGGATAGTTGCAGAGATAGGTTGTTCAAGAGCTTTCAGGAACACAGGTGCTAAACAACCTACTGGGGGTGACATGGACCAGTCTTCTCCAGCTCTCGCTCCTGGAAGCAGACATCAATTTGGATGCTAAGGGCAATCAGATCATCCAGGGTAGAGGGTATTTTATTATTTAATATTCGAAAGGATTTCTATAGCGCCAACAGCTTTACAACGTTAGGGCAGGCAGTACAGTTACAATCCAATTCAATACAGGAGGAATCAGAGGGCCCTGTTCATTAGAGCTTACAATCTAAGAGGGAGGGTCAAGTGATACAAAAGGTAATAACTGTGGGGGGTGAGCTGATGAAGAAAATGAAAGTACAGTTGTTAGGTGGAGGCAGGTTAGGCTTCTCTGAAGGTAAAAGTTTTCAGGGATCGCCAAAAAGTGAATAGAGTTGGAGATAGTCAGACAGATTGGGGGAAGGGAATGCCAAAGGATGGGAGAGACTTGGGAGAAGTCATGGAAGCAAGTATGGGAGGAGGTGATGAGGGAGCTAGAGCAGTGGTCATCAACCCTGTCCTCGGGGCTCACTAACAAGCCAGGTTTTATGTATTACCTTGGGGAGATGCAGACTAGAATACTGCAATTACTGAGCAGCAAATGATATTACATGTGATTTATTTCAGTTATCTTGCAAACTTGGCCTGTTCGTGTGCCCTGAGGACAGGGTTGATGACCACTGAGCTAGAGAGCAGGAGGTCCTGGGAGGAACAAAGAGGGCGATTTGGTTGGTATTTTGAGACTAGGTTAGTGATGTAGCTGGGGGCAGAGTTGTGGACGGCTTTGTAAGTTATTGTTAGTATTTTGAATTTAGTTTGTTGGGTGAGTGGCAGCCAATGGAGGGATTGGCAGATAGGGGTAGCAGACGAGGATTGGTAGAGAGGGGTATGGTTCTGCCAGCTAGTTCATTCTTTATACAATATGCTAAGCCTTGCCAAAACGTTGCAATAAGGGCCTCATTATTCCATGCTAGTTCTGAGGCCAAGGTGTAAAACTGAACCACGTCTTGACCAACAGTCATGCTTCTTTGACGAAGCCAAAGAAGTGCTCCAGCAGCAGATTGGCCCTGCCTGGCACATCGAGGGTCTTACAGAAAACTCACAAGAAGGTGATAAGACTGGAAATGATAGGATCTTGACACTACACCGCGACGAGGCCCAGGCCAGAGCTTTACCGAAAAAAAGTGATATTATATATGCCACCTTGGAGCTGTCAAAAACTGTGGTCTGTTAATTCAAAATGAATTGAACACTGATTGATAAAGCCCCAGTAAGCATTTGGATCACCAGAAAAGCGAGGCGTGGAGGCAGCTGAATGTCAGATGGACAGTCTGACATAATAAGAACCACAGAAGCCAGGATCAGCAAGAACCTGAGCAGGAGTAGGAACAGAAAGAGAAGGAGTGGTCTCAACTTGCAGCTGGTCCAAATGGGAGGAAAATCCCAGCAGTTGTTCATGTAGAGCAGGGATGTCAAACTCAATTTCACGGCAAGCCGCATCAACAGTATGGTTGCCCCCAAAGGGCCGGCGATTGTATCTGGGGTGTGCTACATACAGAGTGCAGGGTTCAGGAGTGCATTATGTACAAAGTGCAGGGTTCAGGAGTACGTTATGTACACAGTGCAGTTCCAGGGGTGCCTTATGTACAGAGTGCAGAATTCAGGGATGCGCTATGTACAAAGTTCTGGGTTCAGAAGTTCTTCCTCACATCTCTCTCTCCTACCTGGCCGTCTCTAGTATCTCTCTGTGTAGGCGGTTCAGCCTCTGGCTTCAAAACTGGATGTGGGGGCCACATGAAAAGGCCTGGCGGGCCGGATACCACCCCGGACCTTGTATTTGACATATGTGATGCAGAGGCTGCAGTGTCTCCAAAGAGCTCATCGCCTGAGTAAACTGCCAGGTTTCAGTAGCAGTGAGCCCTTATAGAATGCTAACTAAGGATTCTCCAGGGCACAGAGTCTAAGCCCCAGCCTGCTTTTTCACCAGGGCGCCTGATGGTGGAGATGGATTTGCACCAAGCTGGTACCCGGTCATGGCACCCAGGTATGCCCAGCTGAGGATGCAGAGATCACTCACACATGCAGAGTACAAAATTAGGAGACAGAAGAAGATCCAGGAAATTAGCTGAAGTCAGGGCAGGTGGCAGGAATTATAGATCTAGCATAACCATGAGCAAAGGTAAGAATTTCACAAACAGAAAGCTGCAGGCTAGACCGTGACAGAGAGAGCTTGCCAGAGACTGTCAGATCACTATTTTTTCTTTGTCCCTTAGTCAGGATCCCATTCGTGTAGGGATTAGGGGTAAAGTCACTGGTCTGCTTGCTATTTATTGAGTTAGATGTTATTTTATAATTGTTTCTGTGTACTTGGTAAACTGTTTATTACTGCTTTCCCATCCTTTGGTTATTGTTTTAATGTGTGTTGTCCAAATAAGGACGTTGACATCTGGAGTCAGGGGACCCAAACGTCATCGGCTCCTTTGGGGGTAAGCGCTACATATATATTTTGCATATGCCTGTATCCCATACTCCATTTACATCTGGCTGTCCATAAAACTATCATGGGTCTGCCCATGTCCGCTGGACACAAAGTGATATCATCCAGTTCAGCAGGAGATCCGCTCATGGACCTCCTGTTGAATAGAGCAGGGCAGCTTCCTCTGAAAGAGCCCTAACAGCTATAACACACACTGACAGCGGCACCCTTTTTATAGGGGCTAGGTTATCTATTCTTTCAAATTATTGACTCTTGTAACTCAACTGATCAGAGAAAAGGCTATACACTACATTATAGGTTGTTCCATACCTCTGGCTCTAACATTTTCTGCTGAAATTCCATGATTTGTGAATCCAGGGGATTTGAATCCAAATCTCTTGCCTCTCCAGAACACTTGATTCTGCTGACTCATCACTTACACATATTCACTGCGCTTAAAGTCCTTCAAATGAGGACCGTTGCCTAAATTGTCCATATCATCATTCACCCCAAGCACCCAGTACAAAAAGTCTTAAGCCCCATACACACGCGCGGATTATCCGAGGACCAGGTCCGTCAGACCATGTCCGTCATACTTTGTCTGATGTTGGTTTTGCGTACACACGGTCGGACAAAGTTGTCGGAAAATCCGATCATTCTGAACGTGGTGACGTTTGTTGCCTACGACGGGACTACGTAGAGGCTAGTAGCCAATAGCTTTGGTCTTGTAATATGATCTGAGCATGCGTAGCACTTTGTCCGGTCGGAATTCGCTACACACGATCGGATTTGGTGTGATCGGACTTTGTTGTCAAAAAATCTATCCAGCAGGAGATAGGACTTTGTCCGTCAGACAATCTGATGGAAACTGTCCGATGGTGCCTACACACGGTCTGATTTTCCGACAACATTGTCCGATAGGACAGAATCCATCGGAAAATCCTACCGTGTGTATGGGGCTTTATAGGTGGTTGAGGGACATTGCTGGTTTCTGTGTCAGGATCCCAAAGTGTTTGGAGTACAATATCGCCATCTCCTGGCATGTGTAAATACCAAGAAAACTTTTCTATGCAATAGATACAGTATATACAACTCAAACAAGTTTTCCATTGATTTATATTTTCTTTTTTCTAGAATGCAGAAGAACATTCTTGAAAATGTGCAATAACATTATCCCCAGACAAATAGCCCTGTTTAATTTAACCAGTATATATTAGTGATGAAATTAATGTGAATGATAAGTAAAGACAATGAGCAGCAATTTCAAAATATCTTTATGAGAAATCACACATGTCGGCTACACATGCACCCAAAATAGCAAAACGCCAAGCCCCAGAGTAAAACAGTCCCAGGCTCAAAGTGTGTCTATAGCCAAAACTTTTTATTTTTATTTTTATTTTTTGAAAAGATTAGAATGCCTGTCACAGATTACTGCTGTTGGAGGCTTAGCCAGAGAGATTCCTTCACTTTCTTTCTGGTAAGAAGGTTGTCCCCAGGACAGGAAATAAGAAGAAAATCTCTCTAACAGCAACACAGAAAGAAATATAAGTTAAGTACGGAGACGCTAAAACCCCTGCCAACTTGTTTTTGTTGCCTGGTTCCCTATTGAAGATTTTTCCTCCTTTCCTGTCTGATAAAATGTTTTTCCAGTAAAGCAATTGAGTAGAAATCTTGGTAACGGAACCTTGTATAGCAGTAAATCCCGACAGGGGATAAAAAGTTGAGAGTCGCACTCCATCTTAAAGTCTCTGTATTGTTTAATTCCATGAAAACCGAAATTGAACGTAACGTATGTGAACTAGTAAATATATAATAAGCTGTCAAGCAATCTACTAACATCTCTCAGCATGGCTCCCCAAAGGTAATCCAAAAAAAGGATTGTTCTGATAGCAAAACTCCATGTAAAAAAGAGTGTTCCAGCTATGATACAACAGCATACATTATACAATCATTCCTCAGGTGCAAATCTCAGTTAGGGTACTCTCGCTGTAATACATCAGCTCCAAACAAAACCCATTAATATGTAAAATATATTGTAATATATGTATACATATACTCAGTTAAATTACAAAATAACAAAAAAAAAGACACAGATAAAGCACTGGTTACAAGTAAAACTGACACTAAATTGTTGAAATACTAAAACTGGAGAATGCAAAATCTGGTGCAGCTCTGCATAGAAACCAATCAGCTTCCATTTTTTTTTTTGCCAAAGCTTAATAGAACAAGCTGAAGTTAGAAGCCGATTGGCTACCATGCACAGTTGCACCAGATTTTGCACTCTCCAGTTTTAGTAAATCAACCTCTAAGGCTCTGTTCACATTATTGTGATTTCTGGATGTTACTTCGCACAAAGTCGCATTACAATGGAAATCACATTATTTTCAATGGTACCAATACACATCAATGCAACACAACTGTGATGCAATTTTAAAAAGGTCCCTGCGCTACTTTGGTGCGACTGCAACATGGTTTTGGCCCCATAGATTTCAGTGGAGTAGCACCGAAACGCATGTACATGGGCGTTTTTGCCTGAGAGTTGTATATGTTGTTAATAGCTATCATCCACCCACATCCTGACAACCAGTGATTCATTCCTGCTGTCAGCAGCAGGGATAAGTCATTAGTTGCTAAAGAGATGGAACCCACAGTTGTCCTAAGAACCAGTGAGTCATGCCTGCTTACAGTAGCAGGGATTAGTGCGTTATTTTTTGTTTTTTAACCTGCGAGGTAAAGGCATAATGTGCTAGAATGCATCACAGGGGAAGGTGAGCAAAGGGGGTGCTTGCCTGGGGGGGGAGAAGGAAGGGGAGGAGAAAGGTAAGAGATGTTCCCATGTGACCCAACCAGATAAGTATATCAATGATAAGCTGTAGGGCTTTTCATATCGAAAGTAGGGTGAAGTCTATATTCAGGGGATCATTCTAAGTTATCCAAGGGTCCCAGAGCTTCAATGATTATATGGGAGTATCATCAAGTATAAGTAAGTTTCTCATGCACCATAGATCCCATGAGCCCTTGTTTAACCTCAGCAAAATTGAGGAATGGCTGTCACCTGGCTCTGGCTAAAGTCTGCAGGACTGCCAGGACCATAAATCCCACCAGCCTCCTCTGGTTGTGGGAGAGGGTTGAGATTGGCTTGTGTAGTAGGGTTTGCCAAGGTTTAAGAACAAGGGAGATGTTTAGGACTTCCCTAATCATAATATATACCCTGTATCCAGAATCAGGTTGCTTTGGGTCAGGACTAGGGATGAGCCGAACACCCCCCGGGTTTGGTTCGCACCAGAACATGCCAACGGACCGAAAGTTTGCGCAAACTTTAGAACCCCGTTAAAGTCTATGGGACTCGAACGTTCGAAATAAAAAGTGCTCATTTTAAAGGCTAATATGCAATTTATTGTCCTAAAAAGGGTTTGGGGTCCTGCCCCAGGGGACATGTATCAATGCAAAAAAAGTTTTAAAAACTGCTGTTTTTTTGGGAGCAGTGATTTTAATGATGCTTAAAGTGAAAAAAAAGTGAAATATTCCTTTTAATATCATACCTGGGGGGGTGTCTATAGTATGCCTGTAAAGTGGCGCATGTTTCCTGTGCTTAGAACAGTCCCTGTACAAAATTACATTTTTAAAGGAATAAAAGTCATTTAAAACTGCTTGTGGCTTTGTTTGGTCCCGGCAATATGGATGAAAATCAGTGAGACAAATGGCATGGGAAGCCTGCACCCAAATTAAAAAAAGGAAAGGTGTGGGGCCACCAGGCCCTATATACTCTTATAAGCAGTATACAGACGGTGCAAATCAGACAGGGACAGTAGGTTTGTTGTTAAGTAGAATCTGTTTGTAATTTTGAACTTGTACATTTTTAAAGTGTAGCTCCAGCCAAAAAATATATTTTTAAGCTTTTTGGAAAACATAGGGAAGGGTTATCACCCCTGTAACATTTGTTTTGCTGTCTGTGCACCTCTTCAGAAGATTTCACCTCACTTTCTGTCACAATGACAAATGTTTTTTGAAAATTTGGTGTTTTTAGTGAAAAAATGATTGGTGATAAAGCATCAGTGGAGAGGAGACACGTTTTACCCATATCAACACTTATAGGAGAGAATTTCCCTTCCTAGGGGTAGATTTCATCTCACTTCCTGTTGTCTCCTTCCGTTTGCAAGTAGGAGTCATTCGTAAGTTGGATGTTTGAAAGTAGGGACCTGCCCTATATGCTCTGCAGAAATTTGGGCCTTAGGTGTTGGTGGTACAGAACACTGTAAGCCCTCACAGTTACTCTTGGTGGGCACTGGAATGCCCTGCTGTGAACTAGTATATCAAGAATTGTAATTGCATGCCATTGTTGAACAGTGGTAGAACAATTGGGCCTTTGGTGGTGGTGGTGCTGGTGCCACAACACTGTAAGTCCTCAGAGCTACTCTTGGTGGGTGCTGAAACGGGCCCTGCTGTGAAATATTATATCAAGAATTGTAATTACATGCACCTGTTGAACAGGGGCAGAAAAATTGGGCCTTTGGTGGTGATGGTGGTGTTGCCACAACACTGTAAGCCCTCACAGTTACTCTTGATGGGTGCAGGAATGGACCCTGCTGTGAAATATTAGATCAAGAATTGTAATTACATGTCCCTGTTGAACAGGGGCAGAAAAATTGGGCCTTAGGCACTGGTGCCACAACACTGCAACACCTCACAGAAACTCTAGTTGGAGCGCAGGAATGAGCCCTGCTTCAAAGTATTGCATCAAAAATTGTAATTACATGCCCCTGTTAAACAGGGGCTGAAAAATTGGGCCTTAGGCACTGGTGCTGGTGCCACAACACTGCAACCCCTCATAGATACTCTAGTTGGAGCGCAGGAATGAGCCCTGCTGCAAAGTATTGCATTAAAAATTATAATTACACGCCCTTGTTAAGCAGGGGCTGAACAATTGGGCCTTAGGCACTGGTGCTGGTACCACAACACTGCAACCCCTCACAGATACTCTAGTTGGAGCGCAGGAATGAGCCCTGATGCAACGTATTGCATCAAAAATTGTAATTACACGCCCCTGTTAAACAGGGGCTGAAAAATTGGGCCTTAGCCACTGGTGGCGGTGCCCAGAACCAAAAATGTTCTTACAAGCTAGCAGCATGATCATTAAGAAAGCAGAGGATAGTCACATTTCAAAAAAAATTATTTGGTTACATCACCATCAGGTGCTTGGTAGCTGGTGGTGATCCAAGACTGATTCATTTTTATGAAGGTCAGTCGATCAACCGAGTCGGTGGACAGGCGCACCCTGTGATCGGTTACAAAGCCTCCAGCAGCACTGAATGTGCGTTCTGAAAGAACGCTGGATGCAGGACAGGCCAGTAGCTCATTCGCATACTGTGCAAGCTCTGGCCAGTGATCCATCATCAAGACCCAGTAACCCAGAGGATTTTCGGTGGGAAAGGTGTCCAAGTCTGATCTTGCCCCTAGGTATTCCTGCACCATGTAAATCAGACGCTGGCAATGGTTGCTAGAACCGATCATACCATGGGGCTGCGGACTAAAAAAATTTCTGAACGCATCGGTCAGACGGCCACCTTCTCCACCGCTCCTTCTGTAACTGACCGAAGCCTCAGCAACACATTGTCCAGGACCAGGAATTTGGAACCTTCCAGTCTCTGGGAACGCGTTGCACAGACCTTTCTGCAAGGCCTCCCGAAGATGTTTCATCCTCTGCTCCCTCTGCGATGGCAAGATAAGGTCCGCAATCTTACCCTTGTAACGTGGATCAAGGAGGGTTGCCAGCCAGTAATGCTCCCTCTCCTTGAAAACGAATACGGAGGCTTTGCAGGATCAGGGAGGCCATAAAGCGTAGGTTAGCTGAGGCATTCGGTCCGGAGTCCTCTGGGTCACTAAGGACGACATGATCCGCAGCCACCTCCTCCCATCCACATACAAGTCCATGGGTTTCTTGGGACTGTAAATGATCCCTTAAAGACTACTGCTGATGCTGAGTGCTAGGCTCCACCTCAATGCTGACACAATCCTCCTCCTCCTCCTCTTTCTGTGTGATCGGCGGGCCAGTAGGAACACTGTCTGGATAAAGGGGGCCTTGAGAGGTAAGGAAGTCCTCCTTTTCCTGTCTCTGTTCTGCCTCAAGTGCCCTGTCCATTATTCCACGCAGTGTGTGCTCCAACAGGTGGACAAGAGGGACAGTGTCACTGATGCATGCACTGTCACTGCAGACCATCCTCGTGGCCTTGTCAAATGCTGACAGGACATCCCTGATCATGGCCCACTGGCGTGGGGCAAAAAAAAAAAAAAAACAAGCTCCCCTGACCCTGTTTTGGTGCCATAGTCGCACAGGTACTCATGGCGTGTGCAGCCGCTGCAGCATGGCCAATGTTGAGTTCCACCTGGTGGGCATGGCACAGATTAGGCGGTTCTTGGGCAGGTTAAATTCCTTTTGGAGGTTAGCCAGCCGAGCACTGGCATTATATGACTGGTGGAAATGCACACAGACTTTCCTGGCCTGCCTCAGGACATCCTGTAAGCCTGGGTACCTGCCCAAGAACCGCTGCACCACCAAGTTAAGGACGTGAGCCAAACAGGGCACATGGGTCAGTTGTCCCTGTCGGAGGGTGGAGAGGAGGTTGGTGCCATTGTCGCAAACCACCATTCCTGGCTTAAGTTGGCATGGCGTCAACCACCTCTCAGCCTGCCCCTGCAGAGCTGACAGAATCTCTGCCCCAGTGTGGCTCCTGTCCCCCAAGCACACCAGCGCAAGCACCGCATGGCATCTTTTTGCCTGCATACTTGCGTAGCCTCTTGAACGCCTACGGAGCACCGCTTGTTCTGAGGACAAAGCACAGGAAGAGGCCATGGAGGAAGAAGAAGAGGAGGGGGTGGAGGAGAGAGGTGTATCAGAATCACCAGTAGTAGCATTTTGGAGGCGTGGTGGCGGAACAACCTCCAACACTACTGCCCCTTGTCCTGCATCCTTCCCAGCTGCCAGCAGAGTCACCCAATGCACCGTGAAAGATAGGTAACATCCCTGTCCATGCCTGCTGGACCATGAGTCAGCAGTAATATGCACCTTACTGCTGACCGCCCTGTCCATCGAGGCCAAGACATTGCCTTCCACATGCCGGTAGAGAGCCGGAATCGCCTTCCGGGAGAAAAAGTGGCGTTTGGGATCCTGCCACTGAGGAACCGAGGGGGCCGAGTCTACCAACTGAAAAGGCAGCAGTTGAAGTGCTAGCAATTTAGCCAACTTAGCATTCAACCGCTGGGCATGTGGATGACTGGGAGTGAACTTCTTTCAGCGGTGCAGCAGCTGGGGCAGGGAAATTTGCCTGGTAAAATCTGACGTCGGTGTACCAATAGCAGATTGCCCGCAAGTACTTGGCTGTGACACACCTAATTCTACACCTTCATTCCTCTCAGTGCAAGTTTCAGAGAGGACTGAAGGTATAGTGGGGTTGAAGATCCCAGCTGATGAGGAGAAAGGAAAGGTCTGCTTTGTTCTTTGGTGTGGGTCTTTTAGGTACGCTTGCCAACAAACATGCGGTGTCCAAGCGGCTGATGTTTTGGCCACGCGAGATATGCTTGAGACATATGTTGCAAATAGCAGCGGTGCGATCTAATGCACTCATCCCAAAAAAGGCCCACACCAAAGAACTTTTGGAATAACGTGCAGAGACAGCAGCGCTCTGCACATGCGGAGCTGTGCGGTGTGATGCAGTCAGTGTGCTGCCCTTAAGCTGGCCCCTGGAGGGCATCCTGCCTCATTGGAGATCTGCCTCCTCCTCCTCCTCCTCTCTACTATCAGGCACCCACGTGGAGTCAGTGACCTCATCATCCCCTCCCTCCTCATCAATGGAGCAAACCTGGAAGTATGCTGCAGCTGGGGTAACATGACTGCCAGATTGCTATCCTTCTTGGGCACCCCCTCTCTCTGGGCTCACGTTACTGCCTTCCTCTAGCTGGGTACCATCATCAGAGCCTTCAAAACGCTGGGCATCCTCCTGGAGCATGTCCCCAACACTGTGGTCAAACAGTTCGGGGGACTCCTCAGGAGGACATGGTGGGGCTAGGGAAGGAGTGACTGATGCCATTGAGCCGAGGTAAGAGGCCGCGTTGGCAGCTGCTTTACCAGACAAAGTATCCTGAGCCTGGGTGAGAGAGGATGAGGAGGATGAGGGCGGCTTGGTCATTCACTCTACCAAGTCTTTGGCATGTTGTTGCTCAACGGAAAAAAGGACAAGCTTGTCCCACGGCCACGTGCTGATGAGGATGCACCATGTCCATGACCAGCACTGTTGCCTCTAGACACAGAGCCTGCTTGCCCTCTTTTATTGGCTCGTGATTGTCGGACTCTCCTTGTTGGCCTTCCAGACATACTAATGGCCTGCAGGGAGATGTAGCTGCACAAACCTGGGACGTATATATATATATACTGATTATACTGCAGCTAGCAGAATCAACTGCCTACCTGTAGTACTATTAGTATAAGAACACCGGAAATTGTATTCAGGTAAAGCTTTAGGTGCACACTGTGCAAAGGACACTAAAACAAAATACTGCAGCTCCCTGCCTGTATTTGTATGAGAACACTGGCAATTGTATTCAGGTAAATCTTTAGGTGCACACTGGGCAAAGGACACTAAAACAAAATACTGCAGCTCCCTGCCTGTATTTGTATGAGAACACCGGCAATTGTATTCAGGTAAAGCTTTAGCTGCACACTGTGCAAAGGACACTGAAACAAAATACTGCAGCTCCCTGCCTGTATTTGTATGAGAATACCGGCAATTGTATTCAGGTAAAGCTTTAGGTGCACACTGTGCAAAGGACACTAAAACAAAATACTGCAGCTCCCTGCCTGTATTTGTATGAGAACAACAGCAATTGTATTCAGGTAAAGCTTTAGGTGCACACTGTGCAAAGGACACTAAAACAAAATACTGCAACTCCCTGCCTGTATTTGTATGAGAACACCGGTAATTGTATTCAGGTAAAGCTTTAGGTGCACACTGTGCAAAGGACACTAAATCAAATTACTGCAGCTCCCTGCCTGTATTTGTATGAGAACACCGGCAATTGTATTCAGGTAAAGCTTTAGGTGCACACTGTGCAAAGGACACAGTACACTAAGTGAAAATACTGCAGCTCCCTGCCTGCCTGTCAGTATATTATGAAGAGACTAACAGGAACGGATCTAGCTAAACTGAATACAGTGTATAAATATATGTACAACACACCTGGGATGCATATATATCCGCTACACACTGTAACTGAAGCTAACTGACTCGCCTGCCTACTCTATCTAACTCAAATTAAATGACACTGTCTCTCTCTTTCTATGTCTTTAAACACCACCGCAACACACTACACAAGGCCGCAACGCAGGTGGTCTTATATAGTGTGGGGCGTGTACTAAACCCCCTGAGACATAATTGGCCAAATCCACCCTGACTTTGGCTAATCATGTCTCTCCGTTTTTTCTGCGCTGTGATTGGCCAAAGCATGCGGGTCATAGTGCATGCTTGGCCAATCAGCAGCCAGCAATGCACTGCAATGCCGCAGTGAGTTATGGGCCGTGACGCGCCACTCGAATTTGGCGCTAACGGCCCATAATGTTCGGAATTCGGCGAATGGTTAAACAGACGATGTTCGAGTCGAACATGGGTTCGACTCGAACTCGAACCTCATCCCTAGGCAGGACTACCAAATGTGAAAAAGTTTGTCCCACTCCCTGAAGCCCTGAATACACATCAGTGATGCAGTGTGGGCAAACTTAGATACAGTATTAGGTCAGGTGGTCATGTACCATCATGAGATCAGTTTGTAGGCATTTTAATGGTCCATAGCATTTGGAGGAAGCAAGCTAAATCTTATTTCATGTGACTTGATCTGGGGTTGTGGCATGGTCCATTTACCATTTTTCCTCCGTAGAGAAGTTTGCAGGAGCTCATTGAGTCAAGGAGGGGGTTGTAGAGGTCAAGAACTAGCCCCTTTAAGTGGGGGTCTTTCCCTCATAGGGCTCTCAAACCAAGTTAGGCATTTGGATAACCCCGTGTGGCATCTGAGTAGGCTGTGAATGTGGCAGTTTATTTGAATGTACTGAAAGGCCTATTCAGAAGGCATTTGCCAATGCTCCTGTAGATATCTACAGGATTTGATACAATCAAGGGCAAGGAGTTTGTATATGTATTTGATCCCTCGCCTGTGCAACCAATTAAAAGGTCAAGGGGTTGTCATAGGCTGGAAAAATAGGGGGTGACCATGATACCTGAAAGAGGAAAATGAGGAACTGCAGGTTGCTGTAGTATTTAGCTATTAGGAGTATTGATGTAGGGATTGCAGTAGGGAAGGGTCTAAGAATCTAGGCCTATGGCATAGAGGATCCATATAAGGTTATAGATGGGAAGGGGGAGCCTTCAGCAATTGCCTGGTGGACCCAAATGGGCATTTCAGAGGTGGCATGGAGGGAGTCGAGAGGAGCAATTTGTGCAGCCGTATAATAATGTATGAGGTTTGGTACTGCCAACCCTTTTGCCAGCCTCCAATGGTATTGAAAAGGAGCGGGCAGTGTTGTGTTGGCCTGTGAGTGTGCCAAATGAAGCGGAGCAGCTTGCGTTGTTCAATTTTTAGTATACGGTTTGGTATAGGAACTGGTAGGACTCTGAATTAGTAAAGGAGTTTTTTCAGGTAGTCATATGGAGTTCATAAATGCTGCCAAACCGGGAGATCTCTAGGGTTGTCCAAGAGGCAAAATCAAGACAAGTTTAGATTGTCAAAACTGATATAACAATTTGTTCTTGGCCAGCAACTCAGAAATTGCAGAAACCATTGGATTTCCATACCATTCATCTAACTAGCATTTTAGAAGAAATCTAGAAGATGTCTTATGCCCCGTACACATGGTCGGAAATTCCGACCACAAAATCTGTCGGATTTTTTCCAAGGGATTTTGCCCGACACTGGTGTTGCATACACACGGTTGGACAGAGTTGTCGGAAAATCCGATTATTCTGAATGTGGTGACTAAGGATGGGCCCGGTGTTCGATTCAAACCCATGTTCGAATCGAGCACCGGGCGTTCGCTCGCTCGGCGAGCCCAGAACTATTGGGGCCGCTCGCATCAAATTCGTGTGATGCGAGCGGCCCCGCAATGCATTGCGGCCCGCACAGTGCAATGCTGGCTGATGATTGGCCAAGCATGCACTGTGACCCGCATGCTTGGCCAATCACAGCGCCGGCAGCGAGGAGAGCCATAATTGGCTACAGGCAGGATGCCTGTAGCCAATTATAGCTCAGGAGCTTTAGTACACGCCCCACGGTATAAGAGGCCGCCGCGCCGGCGGCCTCGCATATTATGTTTCAGTCAGTGTCAGCGTGTCAGTGTGCTGCTGACAATATGTGCTCTATTTCTGGGGATATGTGTGTGCGTGCTGTTAGAACAGCATTGCAGTATCACATCTGGGGGTGTCTATAGGTGGCCTGTGAAGGGGGGCAGGTTTCCTGTGCTTAGAACTTTCCCTGCAAAAAAGTGTCATTTTTGCAGGAAAAAAGCTATTTAAAAACACTCGCGGCTAATGAATTGATGGCTCCTGTAACACAG
This sequence comes from Lithobates sylvaticus, assembly GCA_028564925.1. Lineage (NCBI taxonomy): Eukaryota > Metazoa > Chordata > Amphibia > Anura > Ranidae > Lithobates > Lithobates sylvaticus. The sequence continues at coordinate 241,592,346 of CM053028.1, read as the reverse complement.
AGAACTGTCATTCATTAATAAAAAACAAAAAAAAAGTGTAGGGGTCCCCCCAAATTCAATAACCAGGCCCTTCAGGTCTGGGATGGATATTAAGGGGAACCCCAGCCAAAAAAAAAAAATGGCGTAGGGTCCCCCTCAAAATCCATACCAGACCCTTGAGGTCTGGTATGGATTTTAAGGGGAACCCTAGCCAAAAAAAATGGCGTGGGGTCCCCTCAAAATCCATACCAGACCCTTATCCGAGCACGCAACCTGGCAGGCCGCAGGAAAAGAGGGGGGGACGAGAGCGGCCCCCCCTCCCGCCTGAACCGTACCAGGCCACATGCCCTCAACATTGGGAGGATGCTTTGGGGTCTAAGACCCCCAAAGCACCTTGTCCCCATGTTGATGAGGACAAGGGCCTCTTCCCCACAACCCTGGCCATTGGTTGTGGGGGTCTGCGGGCGGGGGGCTTATCGGAATCTGGAAGCCCCCTTTAACAAGGGGACCCCCAGATCCCGCCCCCCCCCCCCCTGTGTGACCATTTCACCAAAAAAGTGGCAAAAATGGTAAAAATGACAGGAGACAGTCTTTAACAATTCCTTTATTAAAATCTTCTTTCTTCTTTCTTCATCCTTCGGTTTCTTCATCTTCTCCTTCCGTCATCTTCTTCCATCTTCTTCTTCCATTTTCTTCTTCCTCCGAACCGCTTCTTCTTGCGCTGGTCTTCTCGTCCTTCTCGTCCGGCATCTTCTTCCATCGGCGTCGGCGTCGGTGTCGGTGTCTCTGTCTCTTCTTGGGCCGCTCCGCGCAATGGGAGGCTCCCGCTGTGTGAGGCTCCGCTCCGTCTGACAGGTCTTTTATAATGGAGGGCACCTGGTGACCCCGCCCCCTGTGACGCACAGGGACGCCATGGGGAATTCCATGATGGCTTTCCCCATGACATCAGAGGGGGGCGGGGTCACCAGGTGCCCTCCGTTTTAAAAGACCTGTCAGATGGAGTGGAGCCTCACATAGCGGGAGCCTCCCATTGCACGGAGCGGCCCAAGAAGACACCGACGCCGACGGAAGAAGATGCCGGACGAGAAGGACGAGAAGACCAGCGCAAGAAGATGCGGATCGGAGGAAGAAGAAGATGGAAGAAGATGGAAGAAGATGACGGAAGGAGAAGATGAAGAAACCGAAGGATGAAGAAAGAAGAAAGAAGATTTTAATAAAGGAATTGTCAAAGACTGTCTCCTGTCATTTTTACAATTTTTGCCACTTTTTTGGTGAAATGGTAGGGGTACTTTTGTACCCCCTTACCATTTCACACAGGGGGGGGCCGGGATCTTGGGGTCCCCTTGTTAAAGGGGGCTTCCAGATTCCGATAAGCCCCCCGCCCGCAGACCCCCACAACCAATGGCCAGGGTTGTGGGGAAGAGGCCCTTGTCCTCATCAACATGGGGACAAGGTGCTTTGGGGGTCTTAGACCCCCCAAAGCATCCTCCCAATGTTGAGGGCATGTGGCCTGGTACGGTTCAGGCGGGAGGGGGGGCCGCTCTCGTCCCCCCCTCTTTTCCTGCGGCCTGCTAGGTTGCGTGCTCGGATAAGGGTCTGGTATGGATTTTGAGGGGGACCCCACGCCATTTTTTTTGGCTAGGGTTCCCCTTAAAATCCATACCAGACCTCAAGGGTCTGGTATGGATTTTGAGGGGGACCCTACGCCATTTTTTTTGGCTGGGGTTCCCCTTAATATCCATCCCAGACCTGAAGGGCCTGGTTATTGAATTTGGGGGGACCCCTACGCTTTTTTTTTTCATTTTTTTTATTTTTTATCAATGACTTTTTTTTATGAATGAGTTTCAATGAATGACTGTTCTCTGTATTACGGGAGCCGTGAATTAACATTAGCCGCAAGTGATTTTAAATAGCTTTTTTACTTTCAAAAATGACACTTTGCGCAGAGACAGTTCTAAACACGGGAAACATGCGCCCCTTCACAGGCATACTATAGACACCCCCCAGGTACGAAATTTAAAGGAATATTACACTTTTATTGTTTCAATTTAAGCATTATTAAAATCACTGCTCCTGAAAAAACGGCCGTTTTTAAAAAAAAAATTTGCGTTGATACATGTCCCCTGGGGCAGGACCCAGGTCCCCAAACACTTTTTATGACATTAACATGCATATTAGCCTTTAAAATTAGCACTTTTAATTTCGAACGTTTGCATCCATTATAACTAATAGGGTTCTAAAGCTCGCACGGACTTTAGGTCCGTTCGCGGGTTCTGGTGCGAGCCGAACGGGGGGGTGTTCGGCTCATCCCTAGTGGTGACGTTCGTTGCGTATGACGGAACTACGTAGAGGCTATTAGCCAATAGGTTTGGTCTCCTAATTTGATCTGAGCATGCGTGGCACTTTGTCCGTCGAAATTCTCTACACACGATCGGAAAAAGTCCGATCAGATTTTGTTGTCGGAAAATTAGTAGTAGGATCTCAAATTTTTTCCGTCGGAAATTCCGATGGAGCCCACACACGGTCGGATTTTCCGACAACATGATCCGATCAGACATTTTCCGCCGGAATTTCCGACCGTGTGTACGGGGCATTAGACTTAACACCTTTGCTTTGATAAGGACCAAAGGTTTTCACTTATGTGATAATAAGTGTTCCATAAGGTCCCTATGCAAAATGCACCCAAACTGTGGCATGCAGGAGCTTGAGAAGGCACTGCTAAACACACTTAGCACTGTCACTGAAATTCTCACAGCATTCCCAAACATAAATAGCAGTTCAAAAGTATTTTCCCTGAGTGGTACAATGTCTTGGACCATACAGAATCTACTGTACTAAGGGTATGTAGCATCCTCTACTTTAGGTAGGTGATAGAAGTAGGTTTTTGAGAAGAGCAGGTAAATTTAAGCAGGCCTAGCTGGAAGCTTTTTATCTGTGTGGGGTCGGAGTGGCCTAGAGCAGAGCTGGTGATTCACAGACCACATCGCCTCCCTGTCACCTCCCTCTTACTTCTAGAGGATTCTAGAAGGGAGGAGGGGAAGTAGGGAGGGGCTGTCTGGGGTGTCTCAGGGAGCCCTGACCAATCCCCAACTAGGATTGTCAGGGGGTAGGCCTCCTTGAAATACCCAGGGTCAGTCCAGCTAGGGAGGAGTTGTTGGGGGGAAGAACTGGAGTTGGAGCACTAGGTTGTTGGGGCCTTTGAGGGCGCTCCCCAGTCTGGAGGTGGGTGACCTTGGGCCTGAGGGTTTGGGGTGCAGGGCGGAGCCTTTCTGGAAAGCAAGAAGGATTTGGACGGGAGGCACAGAGAAGAACCAGAGAGGACAACAGGAGCTAGTGTTGCCGGGCAAGTCTTCAGGAGGGAGCCACTGGTCGCAGCGAGGAGGGCTGGCGAGTGACATGTGCAGTCAGGAGGACTGGGGAGGCGTGCCTGAGAGGACTGGGAGAGTGCAGTCTGAGATAGGTGCAGAGCCAGCAGTGTGGGCTGCAATGTCATGGGCAGTGGAGTCAGGCAGCTGCAGCCAGGAGGGCTGGCAGGGCCTGAGGAGGGCTGAATGGGAGCAGTAGTCCTCCATAGGACAGCTAGCACTAAAGATTTTCCTACTATTTTTGCTACATTAAAAGGGCCCCGCAGTCATTGCGTGCAAATGGCAGTTGCTAGGCCTGACTGAGTCAGAGTTGGGCCTAACCATTTGCTAGCTGTGCCTGAAAGTGACGTGTTGCGTAGGAGAGAGAGAGAGAGAGAAACAGTCTGCAAGCAAGTGATGTGCTGGAGGAGACTGGAGTTGCAAAGTGTACATAGAAGTTCCTATTGATCATTTATTGATCCAGATGTAGCAGGAAGCTGGATATAGGTAAAATATTTAGTGAGCAAGTGAATGGTGGCAAATAGGTCTATCGCTTCTCGCATATAAAAATTGCAAATTTGTGAGGCCTGGTGTGCATTAACACGGCCTATACCCCAGAGAGAAGCTTAAACAGATAGACATAGAAAGTATATGCATGTAAACAAAAAATATATTTTATTTAGGGCAGCAGGCCCAGAAGTAAATCAATAGATAGGTAGATAGGCATACAATTTTACAAGACAGTATATATACATGGAATCATGTGTGACCATAAACATGTACATAGAATGCAGAAATTGCACAACAACTTGCGATAATATCAGGGTCTTTCAGGAAAATGCCGACATGTTTCGGACGGACGTCCTTTTTCAAGGCAATAACAGTTCCTGTGTCTGCTCAATAATACTGTATAGGACAGAGTAGGGTCATTAGTATACAACATATTGTGTTGATAAGCATAAACCTGTAGTTGAGCCACTCAATGGTAATGGTACTCACTTGCAAAGCATTGAAGAAAGGGGCTGAAATAGCCCAATGGTATTGGGGTACACAGATATGGTCTCAGTGTGTCCACAAAGTATAAATTAGTCTTGTGCTGGTAAAAGCAAACGGCTGCTAGACATTTGAGAGGCTGCAAGATCTCCAAGCCATGCACTGGGAAGTTGCAATGGCTCTATAAACCTGGGCCAGAGGTGATGTATGGCTAGGGGATAAGGAAAAGTAGATAGGGTAATATTAGTGTCACTTAAGAGTGAAAAAGTATATTTATGCAGGGTAAGTTGCATAGGGTAAGGAAGTAATGTTACCTGATGGATAAAGGTCCTGGAGTACAGTACAGCAGAGCGCCGGCAGGAGAGTGTAATGACTAGTCCCGCCATTGTTCAGACTTATATGTGTGTGAAGATTGATATCAGCTGTGCGGGCCATGATGTAAAATGGATGCGCTGGAGCTGTGGTATAATTAGGGCCAGGTGCGGGGATGGTGGCTCAGAGGCCACAGCGTAATACCCCCAATGGTGAGATCTCAGAAGCGGCGGCGCCGCGCGTCGACACGTCCGGAGGGGCGTGGCCTCGTGCGGCGTCGGGGCGTCACCGGCGCGGGCAGACTGACCCCTCCCCGCTTGCTGGAACGCAAGCGGAGGGGCGCGTGTGATGGAGACGTGCACCTCAATGGGTCTATGCGGCGCATGCGCCGTAGGAGGTACGCGCATGCGCACATGGTCTTACCCGCGCCGGGCAGCCAATGTATCAAATGGAAGCAAAAACTGGATAAGGGCATAAATGGATATATAAGAGTATGACAATGTTGTTACCATTCAATGAGTTCAATATGAAAAGACATTAATAGGTCAGCAAGTGAGTCGCAGTACCATAGAGATGGGTGAAGGGCCCCCTAGTGGACAAAAATGGATAATGCATTAGAATAACAAAAACAGCAATGTTCACATATCTATAAAAATAGTAGGGAAAGTATATTTACATAATTCAATTTGGATAGCTAAAGAACAGTACAAACACTGCAATAAAGCCAATATACAGTATACACATGTTTTCTGGAACATTTAAACAGGTACATTTTTAATAAGTGAGAAGATAGAGCACAATTACTGTCGTGTGGATAAATGGTTGGAACAAATGAAGAAGGGATCCCGGAGTGAGATTCACTCGCAGGGGCCTAACTTAATTTGAAAAAAGGTTATAAATCGAGTTCACACACCCCTGATTCAAAACCCTCAAGATAGGGCTTGAGGTTGAATGCCTCGTTGAGGCCGGGGGGGGATGTGGCGTTAAGATGGAAAATCCATTTAAGCTCACTTTGAAGTAAAGATTTGTTGTAGTCACCCCCTCGGTTAGGTGGGGGGATATGGTCAAGTGCTCTAAATGTGATCTGAGGGGTTGAGTCCTGGTGGACGATTGCACAGTGTCGCCCTAAGGGGAGGTCAGGGTCTTTTTGGTTGATACTGAGGGTATGTCGGTAAATGCGTTTCCAAAAAGGCAATTTAGTTTTCCCAACATAAAAACACCCACACTCGCATTCTAATAGATATACAATGCCGACTGAGCGGCAATTGACAAAGTGTTGGGGGAAAAAGGGTTGTCCGTTTGGTAGGGTATTGGATCTGTTGGATTTAGATAGATACTTGCAGTATTTGCATTTCCCACATGGAAATGTCCCTTTGGTTTGTTTATGTAAATAGTTAGCTGGAGTGTATTCACTTCTAATTAGTTTGTCACGGAGAGAGGGAGCTCGTCTATAGGTGAGTAGGGGGTGTGTCGGTACAAATGGGGACAATGAGTGATCTGTGGTTAGGATATGCCAATGTTTCTCTAGAATTTGGGTAATTGAGGAATGTTGTTCGCAAAAATTGGTAATGATTCGTAGAGGAGTGTTAGTGGGTTGAGGTTTGGAAAAAAAGAGTAAAGAGTTACGTGTTTTGGATTTCGCTTTTTTGTATGCGATTTTCAAAATTTTAGGTGGGTATCCTCGTTCTAACAGCCTATTTCGCAGAATCGAGGCCTCGTTTTCAAAGGAGGCCTCGGTTGAACAGTTACGGCGAGCACGGAGGTATTGGGCATATGGGATGGAGTTGAGGAGAGGTTCCGGATGAAAACTAGAGGCAGCTAAAATGGTGTTGCCTGCGGTGGGTTTACGATATAAGTGACTTTGGATATGACCTTCCGGGTCTTTCATGAGGGTAAGGTCTAAGAAGCAAATAGAGGTTGGACTATATGTCATGGTAAATCTCAAATTTAGCTGGTTAGCGATGTTGAGGTAAGTCAGAAAGTCTTGTAGAGTTTGACTGGTTCCCTGCCAGACAATAAGAATATCATCGATGTATCGACGAAAGGTAACAATATGTTTGGTGTACATATTGGCAGAAGGATCTGCAAATAGAAGACGTTCCCACTCCCCCAAGTACAGATTGGCGTAGGCCGGTGCGCAACAAGTGCCCATGGCCACGCCCTGTACTTGGAGGTAGTGGGAACCATCAAAGGAAAAAAAATTGTTGTTGAGGATAAAATTGAGGGCGTTTATAATGAATGTAGAGAGATCTGTGGGGTATAGGGAGGTGGTGGTGAGTATATGTCGAATAGCCAAAAGTCCTAGGGAGTGGGGGATCGAGCTGTATAATGCCTCGACGTCGATTGCGACAAGAAGGGTGTCGGGACCGATGGTCAGGGAAGACAGACTTTGTAGGAGATGGGTAGTGTCTCGTATGTGAGAGGGGAGTTGAATGACTAAAGGTTGCAGTAGTTTATCGATGTATCGACTAAGGTTGTCTGTAAGAGAGCCTCTTCCGGAGACTATGGGCCTGCCTGGTGGTCTGGGTAGGTTTTTGTGCACCTTAGGGAGTGCATAAAACGTAGCTATACGTGGGAATTTGGTTCTAACATAGTCACTGGTGTTTTTGTCCAATACCCCTTGTGTAGTAGCGGAATCTATAAGTGTGTATAGTTGTTGTTGTGCTGAGGTAATGAAAGATATAGGAATCTTTTTGTACCATTCCTTATTCTGAAGGATGTCATGGCACATTTGAATATAATCAGCTCTGTCAAGTATAACTATATTTCCGCCTTTATCGGCGGGTTTTATTATTATCGTAGAGTTGGTTTTTAAATTTTGGAGGGCGAGGTATTGATTGTATGAGAAATTTTTTGCCGTGGAACGGTTGGGGTGAATTTTTAGGTTGCGGATTTCCCGTGTCACTGCCTGCAAAAATAGTGCAGCTCGTGGGTTGGTGCTGGGGGGTGGATAAAAGCTGGATTTCTTTTTTATAGTTATTTTGGAGGGTGGACGTGATGGAGTGGGAGAGTCATCCTCAGTGCTGGCTAAGAGAGTGTCAAGATCCAAAGTATCTATTAAATTGGGGTTGTCACTTTCCTCCAAAAGTTCAGTTAGCTGTTGGAGGGCAGTGGTTTCCGCTGCAGAGTGTAAGAGGGAATCTGAAATGGGATTGGGGGTGTATATGCTGTGTAATAGAAGTTTACGGACAAATAGATGAATGTCTTTGATGACAGTGAATTTGTCTATGTGAGATACAGGACAGAAAGTGAGTCCCTTTTCAAGTACTGAAATTTCATGCTTGGTGAGTGAGTGTTTAGAGAGGTTGATAATATTACAGGAAGGTGAAATTATCTGGGTGTTCTTTTCGGTTGGTGAGAGTTGTTGTGTTGGATTCTTTGTGATGCTCGCATTAAATCTAAAAAATCAAAGTGTTGGGAGGAAGAAGGTAAGGAATGTGATCTGGAGGTCTTCGAGGACGAGGAAGCGACCGACGGATCTCTAGCCGGTGAGTCGTCGGTCGGTCCCTCGGATCGGAGACCTCGTCACTGGAAAGGTTGGGTGTGCGACCTCTTTTGGGGTTGCGTGGACCCCGTGTAGAGTTGGACTTGGGTGCAACATGTGAATTTTCTGTGTTGCGGTCAGCAGTGTATTTGGGAGGCATTGGTTTGGAGGCGAAGCGTGCTGGGGCTGGTGGGCGTACAGCACGGTTGGCCTCGTTCCATTTATAAGCTCTTTCCTCTTGGAATGCTTTTTTGTTGCGGAAGAATTTTTTGTCCTTCTGCGTCAAAGTGTCATGGTTGAATTTATCAAAACGTTTTTTGAGTTGAAGGTCCAATGTTTTATATAGTGGATGATCTAAAAATTGTGTAAGCTGAGTATTTATTGATGCTAATTTGGCATCAAGAACGGACATTTGTGTCTCATATTGTTGTATCAAAAGTTTCATTAAATCGATTGAACATTGTTTGAGGACACCCTCCCAGGCCTGTTTAAAGTCTGGGGGAATGTCCTGAAACGTGGGGAAAATTTGGACCCTGAGCCCAAAAGGGTTAATACCGTGAGCAATATAGTCCTTAAAGGACTTGATGTGCCAGAAGAGAGAGGCTTTCTTCTGGACAGTATGTGTAAGATTGAGAAAAACAAATCGCAGTTGAGATTCAATAAATTCATTAGATTGAAATTGCTGTAAGGTGCTAGTCATGCGGGTCTCCCAATCCTCACCAAGGAAGATTGCCATAATAGTTAGGGGGGGTGTCGGGGGGGTGGTGTTCACAAAAACAGGTTAGAGGTAATAATTGTCATATAGCACAAAAAAGGTCAATACTCGTATTTAAACCAGAATATATATAGAAACATAAGTATATTGAGGTAGAGAGTGCCTACAATCGCTTGCTCAGGTAGGGGATTTTTATGGGTTAACCATAGATAAATCAAGGTAAAATATTTAGTGAGCAAGTGAATGGTGGCAAATAGGTCTATCGCTTCTCGCATATAAAAATTGCAAATTTGTGAGGCCTGGTGTGCATTAACACGGCCTATACCCCAGAGAGAAGCTTAAACAGATAGACATAGAAAGTATATGCATGTAAACAAAAAATAAATTTTATTTAGGGCAGCAGGCCCAGAAGTAAATCAATAGATAGGTAGATAGGCATACAATTTTACAAGACAGTATATATACATGGAATCATGTGTGACCATAAACATGTACATAGAATGCAGAAATTGCACAACAACTTGCGATAATATCAGGGTCTTTCAGGAAAATGCCGACATGTTTCGGACGGACGTCCTTTTTCAAGGCAATAACAGTTCCTGTGTCTGCTCAATAATACTGTATAGGACAGAGTAGGGTCATTAGTATACAACATATTGTGTTGATAAGCATAAACCTGTAGTTGAGCCACTCAATGGTAATGGTACTCACTTGCAAAGCATTGAAGAAAGGGGCTGAAATAGCCCAATGGTGTTGGGGTACACAGATATGGTCTCAGTGTGTCCACAAAGTATAATTTAGTCTTGTGCTGTTAAAAGCAAACGGCTGCTAGACATTTGAGAGGCTGCAAGATCTCCAAGCCATGCACTGGGAAGTTGCAATGGCTCTATAAACCTGGGCCAAAGGTGGTATGTGGCTAGGGGATAAGAGAAAGTAGATAGGGTAATATTAGTGTCACTTGGGAGTGAAAAAGTATGTTTATGCAGGGTAAGTTGCATAGGGTAAGGAAGTAATGTACCACATAGACAAATTCACTGTCATCAAAGACATTCATCTATTTGTCCGTAAACTTCTATTACACAGCATATACACCCCCAATCCCTTTTCAGATTCCCTCTTACACTCTGCAGCGGAAACCACTGCCCTCCAACAGCTAACTGAACTTTTGGAGGAAAGTGACAACCCCAATTTAATAGATACTTTGGATCTTGACACTCTCTTAGCCAGCACTGAGGATGACTCTCCCACTCCATCACGTCCACCCTCCAAAATAACTATAAAAAAGAAATCCAGCTTTTATCCACCCCCCAGCACCAACCCACGAGCTGCACTATTTTTGCAGGCAGTGACACGGGAAATCCGCAACCTAAAAATTCACCCCAACCGTTCCACGGCAAAAAATTTCTCATACAATCAATACCTCGCCCTCCAAAACTTAAAAACCAACTCTACGATAATAATAAAACCCGCCGATAAAGGCGGAAATATAGTTATACTTGACAGAGCTGATTATATTCAAATGTGCCATGACATCCTTCAGAATAAGGAATGGTACAAAAAGATTCCTATATCTTTCATTACCTCAGCACAACAACAACTATACACACTTATAGATTCCGCTACTACACAAGGGGTATTGGACAAAAACACCAGTGACTATGTTAGAACCAAATTCCCACGTATAGCTACGTTTTATGCACTCCCTAAGGTGCACAAAAACCTACCCAGACCACCAGGCAGGCCCATAGTCTCCGGAAGAGGCTCTCTTACAGACAACCTTAGTCGATACATCGATAAACTACTGCAACCTTTAGTCATTCAACTCCCCTCTTACATACGAGACACTACCCATCTCCTACAAAGTCTGTCTTCCCTGACCATCGGTCCCGACACCCTTCTTGACGCAATCGATGTCGAGGCATTATACAGCTCGATCCCCCACTCCCTAGGACTTTTGGCTATTCGACATATACTCACCACCACCTCCCTATACCCCACAGATCTCTCTACATTCATTATAAACGCCCTCAATTTTATCCTCAACAACAATTTTTTTTCCTTTGATGGTTCCCACTACCTCCAAGTACAGGGCGTGGCCATGGGCACTTGTTGCGCACCGGCCTACGCCAATCTGTACTTGGGGGAGTGGGAACGTCTTCTATTTGCAGATCCTTCTGCCAATATGTACACCAAACATATTGTTACCTTTCGTCGATACATCGATGATATTCTTATTGTCTGGCAGGGAACCAGTCAAACTCTACAAGACTTTCTGACTTACCTCAACATCGCTAACCAGCTAAATTTGAGATTTACCATGACATATAGTCCAACCTCTATTTGCTTCTTAGACCTTACCCTCATGAAAGACCCGGAAGGTCATATCCAAAGTCACTTATATCGTAAACCCACCGCAGGCAACACCATTTTAGCTGCCTCTAGTTTTCATCCGGAACCTCTCCTCAACTCCATCCCATATGCCCAATACCTCCGTGCTCGCCGTAACTGTTCAGCCGAGGCCTCCTTTGAAAACGAGGCCTCGATTCTGCGAAATAGGCTGTTAGAACGAGGATACCCACCTAAAATTTTGAAAATCGCATACAAAAAAGCGAAATCCAAAACACGTAACTCTTTACTCTTTTCTTCCAAACCTCAACCCACTAACACTCCTCTACGAATCATTACCAATTTTTGCGAACAACATTCCTCAATTACCCAAATTCTAGAGAAACATTGGCATATCCTAACCACAGATCACTCATTGTCCCCATTTGTACCGACACACCCCCTACTCACCTATAGACGAGCTCCCTCTCTCCGTGACAAACTAATTAGAAGTGAATACACTCCAGCTAGCTATTTACATAAACAAACCAAAGGGACATTTCCATGTGGGAAATGCAAATACTGCAAGTATCTATCTAAATCCAACAGATCCAATACCCTACCAAACGGACAACCCTTTTTCCCCCAACACTTTGTCAATTGCCGCTCAGTCGGCATTGTATATCTATTAGAATGCGAGTGTGGGTGTTTTTATGTTGGGAAAACTAAATTGCCTTTTTGGAAACGCATTTACCGACATACCCTCAGTATCAACCAAAAAGACCCTGACCTCCCCTTAGGGCGACACTGTGCAATCGTCCACCAGGACTCAACCCCTCAGATCACATTTAGAGCACTTGACCATATCCCCCCACCTAACCGAGGGGGTGGCTACAACAAATCTTTACTTCAAAGTGAGCTTAAATGGATTTTCCATCTTAACGCCACATCCCCCCCCGGCCTCAACGAGGCATTCAACCTCAAGCCCTATCTTGAGGGTTTTGAATCAGGGGTGTGTGAACTCGATTTATAACCTTTTTTCAAATTAAGTTAGGCCCCTGCGAGTGAATCTCACTCCGGGATCCCTTCTTCATTTGTTCCAACCATTTATCCACACGACAGTAATTGTGCTCTATCTTCTCACTTATTAAAAATGTACCTGTTTAAATGTTCCAGAAAACATGTGTATACTGTATATTGGCTTTATTGCAGTGTTTGTACTGTTCTTTAGCTATCCAAATTGAATTATGTAAATATACTTTCCCTACTATTTTTATAGATATGTGAACATTGCTGTTTTTGTTATTCTAATGCATTATCCATTTTTGTCCACTAGGGGGCCCTTCACCCATCTCTATGGTACTGCGACTCACTTGCTGACCTATTAATGTCTTTTCATATTGAACTCATTGAATGGTAACAACATTGTCATACTCTTATATATCCATTTATGCCCTTATCCGGTTTTTGCTTCCATTTGATACATTGGCTGCCCGGCGCGGGTAAGACCATGTGCGCATGCGCGTACCTCCTACGGCGCATGCGCCGCATATACCCATTGAGGCGCACGTCTCCATCACACGCGCCCCTCCGCTTGCGTTCCAGCAAGCGGGGAGGGGTCAGTCTGCCCGCGCCGGTGACGCCCCGACGCCGCACGAGGCCACGCCCCTCCGGACGTGTCGACGCGCGGCGCCGCCGCTTCTGAGATCTCACCATTGGGGGTATTACGCTGTGGCCTCTGAGCCACCATCCCCGCACCTGGCCCTAATTATACCACAGCTTCAGCGCATCCATTTTACATCATGGCCCGCACAGCTGATATCAATCTTCACACACATATAAGTCTGAACAATGGCGGGACTAGTCATCACACTCTCCTGCCGGCGCTCTGCTGTATTGTATTCCAGGACCTTTATCCATCAGGTAACATTACTTCCTTACCCTATGCAACTTACCCTGCATAAACATACTTTTTCACTCCCAAGTGACACTAATATTACCCTATCTACTTTCTCTTATCCCCTAGCCACATACCACCTTTGGCCCAGGTTTATAGAGCCATTGCAACTTCCCAGTGCATGGCTTGGAGATCTTGCAGCCTCTCAAATGTCTAGCAGCCGTTTGCTTTTAACAGCACAAGACTAAATTATACTTTGTGGACACACTGAGACCATATCTGTGTACCCCAACACCATTGGGCTATTTCAGCCCCTTTCTTCAATGCTTTGCAAGTGAGTACCATTACCATTGAGTGGCTCAACTACAGGTTTATGCTTATCAACACAATATGTTGTATACTAATGACCCTACTCTGTCCTATACAGTATTATTGAGCAGACACAGGAACTGTTATTGCCTTGAAAAAGGACGTCCGTCCGAAACATGTCGGCATTTTCCTGAAAGACCCTGATATTATCGCAAGTTGTTGTGCAATTTCTGCATTCTATGTACATGTTTATGGTCACACATGATTCCATGTATATATACTGTCTTGTAAAATTGTATGCCTATCTACCTATCTATTGATTTACTTCTGGGCCTGCTGCCCTAAATAAAATTTATTTTTTGTTTACATGCATATACTTTCTATGTCTATCTGTTTAAGCTTCTCTCTGGGGTATAGGCCGTGTTAATGCACACCAGGCCTCACAAATTTGCGAAGCTGGATATAGGTATATTCCTGCAATCAGAAGACACTCTGTAACATTGCTACAGTGAAACTGTTTCCCTTTAGTGGCAGCAAAAACTGTGTTATCACATCCTGCTAGCAGACTGAATACTAGGAAGCAAAGCATACAGGGAATTGTAGTTCGAGGACTCAAGTCTTACATTGGGATTTCACTGTTTATGGACTACAACTTCCAGACCGCAGAGGAGAGAAGAACAGATTGCTGGGGGAGACTAGTGAGGGATGGATTGAGGCCTAGATCTCTCTCTTGGAATGCTGTTTGACTATGCCAGCAGGAGGTCTGTGTGACAGTGAGCTGCTGTTAAGTTGCGGCCTACACAGTGGGGAGCTGTTCACTATTCCCAGAGGGACCTCTGTGGATAGCATCGCTTCTTCCCTACAGCGGACCAGAGGGTGTTCCAGGTCATCCAGAGATGCCTGCACTTCTGATCCAAGTAGGCCGAAGCGTGGCGCAGCAAATGCCATTTCCCAGAGCCAGGATACAGAAAAAGTTCCTGATAGAGTCTTCTTCATCACCTACATCGTTGCCAGCTGTATCTGGGTCCAGAGTGGTAAGCGGGCATAGCCCATCTAAAGGCATTAAGACACTGCTTTCAGACATCAGTCCAGCTTAGTGGTACTTGTAGTGCCACTGGAAGTCAGTTCTTATACTATATCGAACACTGTATACAGACATCTCTGTTCTTGTTGCTTTGCTAGTATCAATAGTGCCACAGGATACAGATTCACTTAAACCTCATTGACACTGTATACAGACATCTGTATTCCATACTGCTGGTATTTACAGTCCCTCTGGATACAATACCTTTCCAGCAAGCAGTCACAGTGCCACCTTGTGTTTAGCTTGCACAGGAAGATCCAGTCTTCTCTTCTGGCTAAGTTCATATCAGCTCAACTGCTTTGCTCTACCATTCAGGATTACGGTTTTCTTAAAGTGCTAGCTGAAGACCACAAGATTCATCTTTACTACGGAATTACTGTTAACCCTCTTTTGCTCTTCCTTATCCTTTCACAGCTGACTACTGTTGCCTAATAAAGTTGATCCTTCAGTTAGCTCGAATCTGTTAAAAAGGAGCCAATCAAGCCACGGTTATAATTGTTCTTACTAAATGTTTGTTATTTGCCTTGTTGTGGGCCTGTGAGTTGAGGTACAGGGAGGAGTGGTTTGACACAGCTTAAAAGGGTCAGTACTCTGCCTCTATATTACCTGTTCACATAGGTATCAATAGTGTGAGCTGAGGTTCTATTGTGTTTAACTGCACTGTGTTTCCCTGAATCATTAATAGTAATTTGTCACTTAAACTAAGATTTTCATCTAACCTACATGTTTATGCTATATATATTTCTTTGTGTCACTTTTGTCCTAGTAAACATACCTTCTGGTTTACCACAATTGTGTTTCATCTCTACTGCTGTGTTTCACACTAATATTGCCGAGGAGGTGTGCCAGAGGGGTTGGGACTGTTCTTGGAGTTGAGAGTCAGAGTACAGAACCAAATATAAATTAAGCAGCTCCTCCGTGGTAGCAATACACGTGGGGGCTTGTCCGGGATTATACCGCTACTCTGCAATCAACCTACTCAAGACAGCACCCCTAAAAGTGCCAAGATGGACCATGTCCCTGCAATCCAGTGGTGTGGTGAGGCAGGCATTCACCCAGAATTGAGCGTGGTGATTGAACTCCCTGGAAAGGTCTGGGCTGAAGATCAGATCAGTCAAGCAGTGAAGACATTTCCCCCGGACAGGAAAGTATGGGTGATTGACGTCAGATCAGACTATGGGACCTCCCGCACATATGCCTTATTAGAATGGAAGCAGGGAGTCCCAGACAATTTCAGAGGCTTCAGTGTGCAGTTGACTGACAAGACTGAGCTTTACATAATCCAGCTGGAAGTCCCAGATGAGTACCCAACAAGCTCCAGTCAAGCAGAGGCAGTAGCCCCCTCCTCGGCACCCCTGGCCATGATCGGACCAGAGTTCTTTACAGCCATGGTAGACTTTATATCAAAATGCCAGAAGGGCAATCCAGTCTGTTCTGGGGCTGTATATCGAAATAGAATTCTTCTTGGGGAGGGTTCCCATCCACTCTGGAGAGGTTGATTTTGACACTTGGTTCGATCAAGCTACCCAGGCGGTCGAAGAGTGGGAAGTAGTTGATATAGTAAAAAGGCAAAGATTGATTGAAAGCCTGCGAGCCCCAGCTTCCGATGTGATTCAGAACCTGAAAAGAGACAAGTCCAGCTGTGCCGCTTCTGAGTGTCTAGAAGCTCTTTAAGAGAACTATGGGGGAACAGAGGACTGCACGGAGTTACTCTCTTTAACCACACCTATCAAAAGGAGGATGAGAAGCTATCAGTCAATGTCAAGCGGCTAGACCAGATTCTGCACCAAATCTTAATGAAGGGTGGAATGGAAAGCAAAGTCACAACCGAGAAGTATCTAAGATGATCAGAGGAGCGCAGCCACTGAATCCTATTGTGCTACAGTTTCGGGCCCAGGGCTCAAGTAACCTCTGCACTTGCTCTAAATTAATGAAGGCTATCAGAGAAGGAAAGGCACTAATTACAGTCAAGGTACCAAGGCCTGAGCCTGCCAAGGGCCCCAAACACCAGGGGTCCCTGGTGAAGGAGCCAACCAGGTGCCCATCTAAAGTAGTTAGCTCCAAAAGCAACAATGCAAACAGACAGCAGTGGAAGTCCAAACCCTCACAGACTGCTCCCGTTGTTGCCTCGGAGCAACCTAATGTCCCACTCCGTTTGACACATACAGCCTGGCATCGGGAAGTCAGTGCACACCAGACTCCCCGGGCTCAATGGAAACTCAAACTGGATCAGACTTTCCGTTAGAAAGGAGCACGGATACAGGCCATCAAACAGGTCAAGGCCACCACTCCTTTCAAGCTCCCTGCCAAGCTCGTGGGACCTTCTCAGTTGTATTCATCCAAGTGGAATGAATCTACAACAAGGCCCTCCTGGAAACTGAGGCACAAGTGACTCTCCTCTACAGAGACTTCTACAATAAGTATCTCAAGCACCTGCCATTGTAAAAGTTGGAAGAGTTAGAGATCTGGGGCATTGGAACTCAGAACTTCCCTTATAACGGCTATCTACCAGTAAAGCTGGCCTTTAACCCCTCTGTAGCTGGAAAGACGGAGACCCTCGACACACTGGCGGTGGTCTGTCCTCGCCTGCCAGGGGCCAGCAAGGGTTCCCTTATCATAGGGACCAATACTGATCTAGTCAGAAGGCTGCTGACACCCCTTGTTTTGGAGTCAGACACTTCAACTACGAGTGTACACCCCATGCTGAGACAAGCCTACCAGGGCCTGGTGCAGGAGCAGTAGGCCCACGCCGAGGGAGTAGGGAAGATCTGGTGCACAGACTGGTGTGAGAAAGTGTTACAGCCCGGGAAGTAGCTTGTTTGAGAGCATCGGTAAAGCTAAATTGGAAGCAACCAGGCCCTTTCATCGTCCTTGAAGCGAACAGCCAGGAAGAAGACATGGGGGTGGAGATAATTCCTGAAGTGGTTTCAACTAAGGCATTGCAGAGAAGTCACAGGAAGATCTCAGTTAGTGTTCGCAACGTAACAGCCTCACCTGTGAAGATGCCGGCTTGGATGTTGTTGGGACAAGTGAATCTGGCCACCCCAGTCTCACTGTCTGATTTAGTGGGGGTAGCAAAGGATGTATTCCCTGTCGAGGA
The DNA here is from genome assembly GCA_028564925.1 of Lithobates sylvaticus. Taxonomy (NCBI): domain Eukaryota; kingdom Metazoa; phylum Chordata; class Amphibia; order Anura; family Ranidae; genus Lithobates; species Lithobates sylvaticus. Next base: position 241,574,804 of record CM053028.1, on the reverse strand, counting down.
GTTCTATCCAAAGAATACTCCTCTCTCACCTGCGGGGAAGGAAAGGGCCAAGACTCAGCTCCTGAGATGGCAGGCTGCATTCTCCAAGAAGGAGATTGATGTGGGATGTGCAAAAAAGCACCCAACACTGGATCCGTCTTCAAGAGCCAACGGATTCCTTTAGGGGACTTGGAAGACCTGCGTGAACAGCTGGCAGATTTGAAGAGAACAGGTGTCATCCAAGATGTATAGGACGCTAAACTCAAGGACCATTCCTGACAAATATACCACCCCAAGGAAAGAAGAAGCCTTACAGAGCCTGTCAGGGGAAAAATGGTTTAGCGTGATGGATTTAAAGCGCAGGTACAGCCAAATCCCCATGCACCCTGGGAGAAGGGAGATTGGGAGAAGACTGCTTTCATTACCCTGTGGGGTTCTTTGAATTTGATTGCATGCCTCAAGGCCTGTCTGGTGCCCTGGCCACCTTCCAAAGGCTGATGGAGAAGACTGTGGGTGACATGAGCCTGATCGAGGTGTTGGTGTACTTAGATGACATCTTCGTGTTCGGCAGAACTCTGGAGGCGCATGAAGAGCATCTGGAGAAGGTCCTGAAGAGACTCCATGACGAAGGCTTGAAACTCTCTCTGGAGAAGTGCCAGTTTTATCAACCTTCGGTCAACTACCTTGGCCACATCGTGTCTACTGATGAAGTGGCCACAGACCCCCAGAAGCTGGAAGCCGTCACCTCCTGGCCGAGACCTACTAATGTGACGGAGCTTAGGTCGGTTCTGGGATTCTGCTCATATTACCAGAGATTCGTTGAGGGTTGTGCTAAAGTAGCTCACCTACTCAATCCGCTACTGAAAAACGAAGAGGAAGACGATGATCCAGATTCAGTTAAGCCTGTCAGACCAGCTGGAGGGCCCAGGAATAGTGATGGACGAACATCTGACGGGACGGTTTGCGAACGCGTGCAGGTTCGCGCGGGTCCCATTCATTTTAATGACAGGCGAACATTAAAAACCTCCAGGTCATATTTGCAGCCACATAATACTTACTATCTGTGCACACATAGTCCCACAACATGGACACTGACATACCAGAAGTATTAAGCGAATCTGGGATTGACAACGACAAGCATTCTTTTTTTATCTGTGAAATTTTGTCAATTCAGGAGCGCATGAAGGCCATGGAGGAGAGGCAAGGCCAAGCCAGGCTATGAAGGGGTTGCAGGAGATAATCCTGCTTTAGGAAAAGTTGCCATCATTTTTTATTTTTTTTTTATAAGTTATTGTAGAGGGTATCCCAAATTTATCGGAAATGTCTTGTGATGGATCGGAAAATAATTCCTGTGACTCAAGCGGAGGGTATATAGTGGTGGTGGTGTTGGTGGTAGTGTCTTTGGGGGTGTACACAGCAGAAAGTGAAGAGGGTGCAGATAGAGAGGATGAGGAGGGTGCAGAAGAGTAAGGCTGAGTAAGCCACTCAACCAAGTCTGGTGCATCCTTTGACCTAATCGAACGCACCTTCTGCAACTTCCCACTTTGGCTCAAGCCTGGTGCTCCTGCCCTACCACACCTGCAGAAGGGCCTGCCTTTTCCTCTGCCTATCATTTTTTAAATGACCCTGTGACAAAAGTCTCCAGAGAAGTGCAGTATATGTGGAAGAAGGTATATAACAACCCGCTTCAATCTGTCGTTTTGTGGGGCCACTGGTCTATCACACCAGTTATAATACTTTTTTCTAATTGCGTTTGTCACTCTTTGTAGTATCGCTGCAGAACCGCTCAGCAGTCACAATGCTGCACAGTAGAAATGCACTATACTATGCTTTCTATATTTGAAAGTATTTTATACGTGTATTACCCCTATATACTGCACACCAAATAGTACACCTATACCAGTCCTTAAAAGGACTTTTGTGGACCTATATTCGTTAGCTATTTGTGTCGCTACAATCTGTCCCTGCGACACACAGCAACCTCTCCCTACACTGACAAAAGAGCTGCAGAACCGATCAGCAGTCACAATGCTGCACAGTAGAAATGCACTATAATATGCTTTCTCTATTTGAAAGTATATTATAAGTGTATTACAGAAAAATATATATAAAGGAACCGGCGCACCAAATCTATTATGTGTATATATAGTGTGCTGCAATCAAACAAACCAATGCATAGGTTTAAATAATATAGAACAAAATGGATTGCGCTAACTACAAAAAAGCATTAATCCCCAGTTTACTTCTCTACTGTGCAAGTCCTGTAGTATCACCACTCAACCTATCTTACTGGTGTAAATTATGCTATAAATTGAGTAAACTAGCGGTATAAAACAACAACATATATACCATACACCAATAGGTGTGTATATACCACACAATATACCACACAGAAACAAAAGAACCAAAAAAACAGAAAAACAAAAAACACAGCAATCTGTTGTGATGATCAAATAAACTTCTGTATTTTTTCTTATGTGTATCCTGCGTATCACAATCAGGTTCACCCTTTCGTGCCACCACCACCTTGCGAAATGGCCACTCACCAGATATTAGTTAAGTATTCGCCTTTGGTTCATTAGATGGATAACCACTCCGTTAATCGATCAATCTCCCCTCGTTAGAGACCACTGGATGATCCAAAATTCACAGAAAAATATATAGAGCCATCATGGTGTAGTATATCAAATAAACGTTTTATTAAAAAAAATGTAAAACATATTCCACTCACATGTTTCTGGTGTCACAAGCCGACACCAAGCCTTTCCAGCCATGTATGCAGGTATCAAATTAGCATGGAGGTTTTTCTCTCTCCGGTATGCGTCCCAAACAATTTGGTTCCTTCTACCAACGTGCTTGTATTTTCAAAAGTCCCAGCACCCTCTACGCGTTTCGCACCTCTTGCGTCGTCAGAAAGCAGTAGCGGTAGATAGAATCAGTGTTCCACCTATCACACAGCCGGTCTAGGGGGGCGGGACCGTGTTACAGCACGGCTGCCGAACACAGACCCGGCCAGCTCCGTGAAACACAGGAGAAGATGCCTGCGAGTACAGCCCGCGCTGTGTGCCTGGATAGGGGGATTGGCAGGGGGGCCGCATATAGAGGAGATTAGCTTTTTATAGTCCTCCATGCAGCCGCTGAATGCTTGGAGGAGGGAGAGGAGGAGAATCAAGCATTCAGCAGCTGCATGGAGGAATATAGAAAGCTAATTTCCTCTATATACCGCCCCCCTGCTTCTCCTCCTATCCAACTTCTTTTACTGCCCCCCCAGTGCTCTCCTCCCCCACCACACTCTCCAGCCTCCCCCCCAAAGTTCTCTCAACCCCTGTTCTTTCTCCCCCCCCTGCTCTCCCCATCCTTCTCTAGCCCCCACTCCAGTGCTCTCCACCCCCCACAGTGCTCCCCACCCCCCACAGTGCTCTCCAGCCCCCACCCCAGTGCTCTCTACCCCCCACAGTGCTCTCCAGCCCTCGTGCTCTCCACCCCCGTTCTTTTTGGCTCCCCCTCCAGTGCTCTCGCAAGCTCCCCCCAGCACTCTCCACTCCCCCCTGCATTTTCCCCCACCCATGTGCTCTCCAACCCCACCAGTGCTCTCCAATCCCCCGTACTTTCCGTCCCTGTACTTTCTGGCCCCCCATGGGTGCTCTCAAGCTCCCCCCCATTGCTCTCCACTCCCCCCTGCTCTTTGTACCCCCCAGTGCTCTCCAGCCCTGTTTTTCTGCCCCCCCCCCCCCAGTGCTCTCAAGCTCTCGTCCAGTGCTCTTCACCACCCCACACTCCTACCCCCCCAGTGCTCTCAGCCTCCTGTGCTCTCCACCCCTGTTATTTTTGCCCCCCCAGTGCTCTGCACTCCCCACCCCTGTGATCTCCACTCCCCCCTGCTCTTTGCCCCCACCCATGTGCTCTCCAACCCCGCCAGTACTCTCTGCTCCCCCTTCTCTCCAGCTCCCACCCAGTGCTCTCCACTTCCCCAGGACCAGAGGACAGGCTGACTGGGGCCCGAAAATGAGGACGGCTGAAGGTGCAGGTGGCCAGGGACCACTCCATCTCACAGCAAACAGATCCTTTGGAAGGAGCACTGTCCCCATCCAAAACGAGAACAGCCCCTGCCTGCTGCTGGCCATCATGGATATCCTGCTGGCATGCAAGGTACTGTATCAAGCATCAACAACACACCTTCCCACAGACAGGAACTGGAACATGGGGCACAGGAGGGGCTGCAATGATGGGCACAGTGAGGCTGCATTCATGGGCACAGTAAGGCTGTATTCATGGTTACAGTGAGACTGCTTTAACGGCACAGTAAAGCTGCATTTGATGGGCACAGTGAGGCTGCATTGATGGGCACAGTGAGGCTGCATTGATGGGCACAGTGAGGCTGCATTGATGGGCACAGTGAGGCTGCATTGATGGGCACAGTGAGGCCGCAATGATGGGCACAGTGAGGCCTCAATGGTGGGCACAGTGAGGCCGCAATGGTGGGCACAGTGAGGCCGCATTCACGGGCAGAGTAAAGCTGCATTTGATGAGCACAGTGAGGCTTAATTTGATGAGCGCAGTGAGGCTTCATTTAATGGGCACAGTGAGGCTGCATTTGATGGGCACTGATGAGGCTGCATTGAGCTCTTGTATCATGTCTGCAGTCTCTGACCATCTCCTGTATCATGTCTGCAGTCTCTGAGGGAGTCTGGAGAGGAGTCAAGAGTGGGAGCGCCGCCAGGATGGTGGTCATGGGAGAAGTCAGACGTGTGTGGACTGTGGAGAGGAGACTATAGGATAAAACCAGAGCCACCAAGCTGACTGAGCCCTGCTTGGTGCACACTGACCCCCAAAGGAGCTGCTGGTTATTTTTGGGCTTACCGTTACCTCACCTGTTGCAGCTCTGTCTTGGGGATCGCGTGGAAAGTAACCCAGAGTAAAGGTTGAGACTGACACTGAATCCTCTTTCAGGGTTTTTATTCAGAAAAATAGAACACAGTCTCTCAATAAGGGTAGAGGGTTTAGGGGTGAGTTCAGGTACTTAGATTGCAGGATGAAGATATTAGATGAATCCAGAGATTTAACTGTTTCACAACTGGATTCAGCACCCCCGGATAGGCCTCTCTCACTAGGCCTAGCAGCCGGTAGGATACTCGGTACAGTCTCTGCCACAGACCTGAATGTAGAATACTTGAGGAAAATTCTCTGCCACAGACTTGAGTGTAACTGAGGGACATAAACAAATTTAGAGAGCTATCATACGTTACCAGTGTCTCTCAGCTGGCCCGGCGAAACAGTATGAGTGTCCTTCAACTGAGCCTCCAGGCCCCTTCAGAGAAACCAGCCTTGTGCATGGCCCTCTCCTGAAGAATCCTCCCCTGGATGCTCCTCCCGTTGCTGGGCCTCTCCTTAGATGAGACAGCACTGGACCACCCTTGAATCATTAGGCCCGATATCCATTCAGGCCTGTCCCTGCAGTTGCTTCGCCTCGGGCTATCCAGCATCGAGACTTGGAATTGCATGGATCCGCACCCCGGGCTAGGAGGGCCACGAGGGCTGGTCAGGAGGACCAGGACCAAATAGCACGTGATCTCAGTACCTTAAATACCCCCTCCCAGAATTCACAGCAGGAGAACACTCCCACTGGGCTGGTTCCGAGAGACAAGTGGCATTTAATGCATCCAGCTAGACTGCTTTCTACTCTTGCCGACGGTGACAGCGACACCTACGGTCAAAGAGAACCCAGTGCAACCCAGCTAGACTGGTACTGAAACCAGAAAATTTTAAAGAATTATCCTGAAACCCAACTGTGGCTTCAGGCAACTTAAATTTTCAAAAACAATAGCGCCTGCTCGTCAGGAGCCAGCGCTACACATAGGGTTGCCACCTGTACGGGATTCACCCGGACAGTCCAGGTTCTGAATCATCTGCCCGGTTTTTAGACTCTCTGAAACCCGAACAGACCATTCAGGCAGGGGGAGCTCCATTAGCATATTTGTCTATTTGTCACTGTGGAGACAGCAGCAGTGTCACTGCTTCTCCATAAATACACTGTGCTGGTGTGCTTGTTAAAATCTAAAGCTCATTCCTGTCCCCTCCAGGCTCCTGCAGGGTCTCTTTTATCAGTGACTTAACTCTCCCCCCCCCCTCCCCCAATCACTAGTAATGGGAACAGAGGGGCGCCAGACTTAGTGCAGTATAAATCATATATTTAATAAAAGCAAGTAGTAACTCACAGGTTAAATTAGATGAGTTCAGTATGTGGTGAAAAATCGCCAGTCTGGCGATTTTTCACCACATACTGAACTCATCTAATTTAACCTGTGAGTTACTACTTGCTTTTATTAAATATATGATTTATACTGCACTAAGTCTGGCGCCCCTCTGTTCCCATTTCTACACAGAGTCCATCGCTTCACTCTAAGGGAGCTGCCTCCAGGTGCTAATCATACAAGATCTCGGATCATTTATGGACATTATATTTTAAACAAATGTTTTAATATTATGTGTGCTTATTCATACACACACACATTTTATGTATACCCATATTCCAGTTGCTATATAATTTTATGTTATCACCATATCTAGCGCCGCTGTTCATCCCCTCCGCACTCCTCTCCTACTGCCCCCACCATACCCTACTCCTCCATACTACCCCCCATCCCCTCCGCACTCCTCTCCTATAAATACTTCCCCCACCATCCCCTCCGCACTCCTCTCCTAATACATACTACCCCCACCATCCCTCCCGCACTCCTCCCCTATACATACTACTACCCATCCACCATCCCCTTCCGCTCTCCTCTCCTATACATATAACCCACCATCCCCCTCCGCACTCCTCTCCTTCTACTGCCCCCAACCATCCCCTCCACACTCCTCTCCTATACATACTACCCACCCACTCCTTCCTAACTGCCCCCCATCCCCTCCCACTCCTCTCCTCCTGGCTGGGACCCCCACTGGCCCCTGGGACTCTCCTACTGCCCCCCATCCCCTCCGCACTCCTCTCCTCCTGCCCCCACCATCCCCTTCGCACTCCTCTCCTATACATACTGCCCCCACCATCCCCTCCTCACTCCTCTCCTATATATACAGCCTCCACCATCCCCTCCGCACTCCTCTTCTACTGCCCCCACCATCCCCTCCACACTCCTCTCCTACTGCCCCGACCATCCCCTCCGCACTCCTCTCCTACTGCCCCCACCATCCCCTCCGCACTCCTCTCCTACTGCCCCCACCATCCCCTCCGCACTCCTATACATACTACCCACCATCCCCTCCGCACTCCTCTCCTAGACATACTACCCCCACCATCCCCTCCGCACTCCTCTCCTATACATACTACCACCACCATCCCCTCCGCACTCCTCTCCTATACATACTACCCCCATCATACCCTTCCGCACTCCTCTCTTTTACATACTGCCCCCATCATACCCAACACACTCCTTCTGCCACTCTGCATGTTGCAGAGCTTGGTGCCTCTAAGCTTCGGCCTGCCATATTAATGTTGGCTCCCATGAGACAGCCATCTTTAAACCTGGGGGACCCATGATCTTAAATTGCCCGGAGGCCCCATGAGTTTTCAGTCCACCCCTGGCCCAGACTGTGGCTACCCAGCAGGGTTGCTCACTGCAATTGTAAGCCAAGAGTGTCAACTTTGTTGACTCTGATGTAAAGGGGGACTCTTGTGATTAACTCCATATGATTAGAAATGTTATTTAATCAAAAAATATATGTATATGTGCTGATGTGCTATATATTTGGATTGAAGAGCTTGGTGGTTTCCCTGTAGATCAGGGTACAATATGCTTTGTCGGCTTCCATCTAAAGTCTCTGCAGAACAGGGTAACGGGCTTGGTGGTTTCCATCTTGACACGAATGCTTCTATGGATCTAAGGAATGAAGGCATCTTCTGGAATATATGGAAACTTACCATTGGCTGGCCCAATCATGCTTCTGTGCTGATGTGCTGATGTGATTCTGAACTCCATAGAAAAGAAACAAACTTTTTAATAAAGAAGTCTGCAGCTGCATTCGGGCCGTCCAAGTCATAATCGCCGTTGGTTCTGTAGAAGAAGTCCTCCGGAATCTGAATTTTCTATCTGCAAAACATCAAAATGAAATCTGATTTAAAAAACTGGAGAAGAAGCTGTTGTGGAAAGAAGTAAATTTATACCAGAGGGCAGAAGTCTCTATCTGCTCTTGATTATACTCCATAGGGCTATGCACACCGTGTTCCACATTTTACAGCTAATTCACAATGTGGGGGTCACAGTGTGTTCTCTGTGCTAGTTCACTGAGCTGCTCTTTGATTGGAGGAGAGCTGGTCATGTGTGTTCGATCATTCAAATCACCAAGCTGTCCCCCAGTTTTTTTTTTCTCACAACCCCATGGCTGCACTTTATAAATGCCCCCCTTAGTTATATACTGATAGACTTACCTTCATCTTTTTAAAGATGGCCGCTGCGTCCTGCCAACTCCACTTCATGTCAGAAAGGCACCTGAAAAGGAAAGTGTTGGTGAGATTAGTAATAGATAATAAAATTTCAGGACATATATATAAGGTTTATACACAAAACTCAACATTTCATTTCCAAGCACCATGTATATATAGTGGAAACAATGGTAAGTACAAAATCTCCCTCTGACTTCCTGGGTCACCTCCATTTTGTCAGAGATCCAGCGAATCGATTATTTCATTGGGAAGGGGCGATGATAATGTAAACAGCCTAGACTTCATACAGAAGAGCAGTAAAGGACTACACTCTTCTCTGAGCAGGACACAATTCCACCATGGACAAGTACAATAAAGGTTTTGTACCACCAGGAAAAACTAGGCCGGTCAGTGGCGGAACTACCGCCATAGCGACACATGCGGTCGCTATGGGGCCCGCAGCCAATCAAGGGCCCAGTGAGCGGCGTTGCTAGGCGGGTGCGGGCCGCGCCGGGTGACACCCGCTAGCGGGAGTGACACCCGTGGGTAGCGGCAGCCGCACCACTAATGCCGCTCACTGTGCCTTCTATTCTGGACTGGAGCGCAGGAGGGACACATCGGCGTGGACCGAAGCCGCCTCCCCTCCTCTCCGTTTACATCCAGAGAGGAGGAGGAGCCTGCGCTCGAGCCTCGAGGGACACACGCCGCTGTTCTGAGGTATGTAAAGGGGGGGCATCTGCTGTGGGGTCTGCACTACTCAGGGGGGGGCGGTTTGCACTACCCGGGGGGTCTGTAATGCGGGGGTGTCTGCACTGAGGGGGGTCTGTAATGGAAGGGGGTGTCTGCATTGCTGGGGGGTGTCTACTGATGGGGGTCTGCACTGAGGTGGGGTGTCTGTACTGATGGGGGGTCTGTAATGGGGGTGTCTGTACTAAGGGGGTCTGTAATGGGGAATTGTCTGTACTGAGGGGGGACTGCACTGAGGTGGGGGGGTGTCTGTACTGATGGGGGGTCTGCACTGAGGTGGGGGGGCGTCTGTACTGATGGGGGGTCTGCACTTGGATGGGGGGTCTGTAATGGGGGTGGGTGTCTGTACTAAGGGGGTCAGCACTGAGGTGGGGGGGGCGTCTGTACTGATGGGGGGTCTGCACTTGGATAGGGGGTCTGTAATGGGGGGTGTCTGTACTGATGGGGGTCTGCACTGAGGTCGGGGGGTGTCTGCACTTGGGTGGGGTGTCTGCACTTGGGTGGGGGGGGGGGGGTCTGCACTTGGGTGGGGGGTCTGTACTTAAGTGGGGGGTGTCTGTACTGATGGGGGGGTCTGCACTTGGGTGGGGGGTCTGTACTGAGGGGGGGTGTCTGTACTACTGGGGGGGTCTGCACTAGGGGGGATGTCTGCACTAAGGTGGTGTCTGTACTACTGGGGGGGGGGGGTTCTGTACTACTGAGGGGGGTCTGCACTGAGGGGGGTGGGTCTGCACTGCTGGGGGGTCCTGCACTGAGGGGGTCTGTAATGTTGGGGAGGTCTGCATTGGGAGGGTGTCTGTACTGAGGGGGGTGGTGTGCACTGGGGGGTGTCTGTACTGCTAGGGGGGGTGTCTGCACTGAGGTGGGGTCTGTAATGCTGTGGGGTGTTTGTACTTAGGGGGGTGTCTGGCATTAATTCATTTTTTTTTGTGATGGTGGGGGGGGGGGGGCATACAACATTTTGCTATGGGGCCCTGTGATTTCTAGTTACGCCCCTGAGGCCGGTAGAAAAGGAAAAACTGTTGTCAAAGGGCTTGTGTGGACGGATTTTGGGCTTGTGCCTATGACATCAGTTTGATATTAGTTTAAGATATTTCTGAAATGATTAAGAATTCATTGACAGGTGTATATGACCTGTAGTTGGCCTCCTTCTGACCTGCATTTGACCTGCTTCATATGGCTTTTACATTCCTATAGACTTTTTAGTGAATGCAAAACCCACCTGACATGAACAAAAGTCCTTTAAAAATAAAAAGCAAACTTGGAGATCACTAGAGTAATTCTGAGGCATAATAATAATAACATTTAATAGCTTTCCCCATCCATCCTGCTGCTCCTAGTGTATTCTGACAGCCGCTGGTGATGGCCTTCAGAATACCCAAACAGTAGCTGCATCCAGTCCTTGTTGGTCCAAATGTTTTCAATCAAAGATTGTCAGGCAGCAGGGCAGGGCCGTTTTTTTCCACTGGGCATGCTGGGCAGTTGCCCAGGGGCCCCACTTGTCTGGAGGGCCCCATCCAGGGCTAATCCTCAGCACTGCAATCTGCTGCTTAAATTGACTGACTGCACTGGTTGCTCACTTCGCCGGCCGGCATCTAGCTAGCAACCAATGACGTTAATCAGAGGCCGCGGCCGCCCCAGCATTCATAGCGCACCGCGGCTGCCCCAGTGGCTAGTGAACAGGCTCCGCCCACCTCTGCCATGTTCTTCAGACAGCATGGAGAGGGAGCGGAGCGGAAAGACAGCCCTTGATAGCTGGCGCTGCCTTGCTGCTGTGAGTGACACATAGTACTGCACCAGGCCGGTGGCCTCAAGTAAGTCTAACAATGTCTACTTAAGTAAGTTCAAGTTGTGCATCAAACAAAGCCACTGTCTGTGCCCCTCAAAAGCGCCCACTGTGCCCATCAAACAGCCACTGAATTTGTTGGAAGTACCAATAAATATAGCCTTATTGCTAATTTGCATTTTTATTCTCGTGCGTGATCGTGTAGACAGGGCCCCAGTGCACTGTATTGCCCGGGGGCCTATAACGCTCTTAAGATGGCCCTGCAGCAGGGTGGAGACAGGGCCACACATGGAGCGAATTTCAGCTGGCTCCTGATGAAAATCTCCTAGTGTATGGCAAGCTTTAATCACATAAAAAAAACAATAGAATAGAAATAGAAAACCAGACTTACTTTTCTGCCCACTGAGGGCACATGTTGGTCATGCTGGCAAATTCAAAGACCATCATGCTTTTGTTTGATGGGAAGATGGTCTGTCCCTCATGTCGGTAAAAACATTGTGGAGGAATTTGGCCTTCTGAATTCAGGAAGTTGAAATTGTTCATAGACTGTGCCCAGTCCCATTTGTTTTCCCGAAGACACCTGTAAAGAAATATGGAGGTAAGGGCGGGTTGTAGAAGACATAATAGAGCATTTTTTGTTTTGATGAAAGTAAAAAATAAATAACATATGGACCCATGTAATTAAGTAAAATGGAGTAAACCATTTGCTGGGTTTCCACATGTTCATATTGCTAAATGGTACAATCTCATATGAGAATTCGTCGGACCTAGATGTTAAAGAATGGAAAACAAAAATGTGTGTGAAAACCATTCCCCAGAAACAGGGTGTCCCAATGGATTTAACAGAAACGTACTTGTCGGCGTATTCTTCAAACATTCCGGTGACTTCAATGAACTTGTTGCGGAGCTCATCATGGATATCATCCAACTTTCCCCTATTGAGGAAGAAATGGCGGGGGATTTTATCTTCATCCTTCATCTTCTGGAAGATGTTCATGGCTTGATTGTAGTCACCATTGTTTTGTCTGAGACACCTGGAGAAGAAAATATTGGTTAAAAAAGGTACAGATAATATAACAATAAGACGTAAAGAAGAAAGTTATTTATATTGTTTTAAAAACCCAACACATTCAATATATTTGTACTAGAATGTGTAATTCCTCCCATTTGATGGCCCCTTTCATTGTCAGAAGCCCAGTTATATCCACAAAGAATTTACATTTAATAAAAGGTTTTATCTAAACCACAAGAGACCAACAGAGAAATGCAGTTCTGGGTGGATTCAGCTCTAAAGAAATGTCCATCGTACAACTAGAGATTATAGTGATGGACTTTCCCTAAAGTGATCAGACCAAATTCTTCAGCTAGGCTACATCTTCTCAATTCTGCTCTAGTAAGGTAAGTAAAAGACACAGGACAGAATATGTGTAGGCCAAACTGGAAAAATGGCGGCTATGTTGATGTGGATGACAGAGGGAATCCAGAGAACAATTTGGGACACTGCAGGCTAAGAGTAGACTATAGGACACCTCTGAACCTTGGAGACATTGTAAATTTTTAAGGTTAACGTTAATGAAAATATTGCCTTCATATATGACGGCTACAGCGCAGATCTAATGTGCCACAAGCTGCCTGCGCGCCCCCTGAAGGGCACGCGCAGCACGCTCTGTGATCAGCGAGTCTGTGAGACTCGCTGGATCACAGATCCGAGTAAGGGGTCGATCCCGACCCCTTACCACGTGATCAGCTGTCAGCCAATGACAGCTGATCATGTGACAATAACAGAGCCGGTAATCGGCTTTTTTTTCCTCCTCGCGCTGACAGCGCGAGGAGAAAAAAAAAAAGCCGAACACTGGCGGCAGTGAGAGGGACATCAGTCCCTCTCACTGCAATGTGCCCAGCAATGTGCCCAATACATGGTGCCCACTATTGCCTAATAAAGTGCTGCCTACCAGTGCCCACAGTGCCATCTGTCAGTGCCCACAGTGCCATCTGTCAGTGCCCACAGTGCCATCTGTTAGTGCCCACAATGCCAGTGCTGCACATCAGTGTCACCTACCAGTGCTCATCGGTGTCACCTACCAGTGCTCATCAGTGTCACCTACCAGTGCTCATCAGTGTCCCCTAACAGTGCCCATCAGTGCCACCTATCAGTGCCCATCAGTGCCACCCATCAGTGCCCATCAGTGTCATCCATCAGTGCCCATCGGTGCCACCCATCCGTGCCCATCAGTGCCATCTTTGCTGTCCCCATCAGTACCGACTTATCTGTCCCCACCAGTGCAGCCTATCAGTGCCCACCAGTGCAGTCTATCAGTGCCCACCAGTGCAGCCTATCAGTGCCAACCAGTGCAGCCTATCAGTGCCCACCTGTGCCGCCTCATCAGCGCATATCAATGAAGCAGAAAAATTACCTGTTTGCAAAATTTTATAACAAACTATTAAACATGATTTTTTTTTTTTTTTAATTTTCCATCTTTTTTTGTTTGTTTAGCAAAAAATAAAAACCCCAGCTGTGATTAAATACCACCAAAAGAAAGCTCTATTTGTGGGGAAAAAATGGTAAAAATTTCATTTGGGTACAGTGTTGTATGGCCGCGCAATTGTCATTCAAAGTACGTCAGCGCCAAAAGCTGAAAATTGGTCTGGACACGAGGGGGGTTTAAGTGCACAGTAATCAGGTGGTTAAAAAAGACTTAGCGGCTGAAAAAAGCATAGATGTGAACGTGTCCCATAGGAAACCATGTTAAATGAACTGTAGTGCATTATTGCAAAAATCACTAAAAAATGCATAGGTGTGAACCCAGGCCTTAAAGTGGTTGTAAACTCTATTGAAAAAAAAACCTGCAAGGCAAAGGCATAACGGGCTAGTATGCATAGCATACTAGCTCATTATGAATTACTGCAGATCGAAGCCCCCGCAGCGGTCCTTGTTCACCGCTCTGGCAGCCGACATCTCCCTGGAGACTTACTTCCGGGTATTGCAGCGCCGGCGCTGTGATTGGCCAGAGCCGAAATGACGTTACTCCCGCTAATGCGCGCGGGAGCCGCCGGGAATGGCACAGTACAACTGAAGAAGCAGCACGTTTGCGCCATTGCTTCAGTTTGCTTAAGTGCGCATGTGCCAATGACGTCGGCACATGCAAATACAGGGATATCTCCTAAATCGTGCAGGATTAGGAGATATCCAGTGTAGCTACAGGTAAGACTAATTATAGGCTTGCCTGTAGTATAAAGTGGTTGAAAAGTGTTTACAACCACTTTAAGGTTCGGGTTCACACCTATGCAGTTTGTTTTTAATCCGTTTCTGCAGTGCTTTTTGTTGTACGTTTTTACCACTATTTGTGTTTTGCATTTTTGTTATGATTTTTTTTTTTTTGGCCAATTTGTTGTTGGGCAGATTAACCACTTCAATAGCATATTGACGTCCGGGAAGTGGTTCCGTTATCCTGACTGGGCGTCATATGACGTCCTTCAGGATAACATGCCGCCGCGCGCCCGTGGGGGCGCGCATCGCGGCAATCGGTGAAGCGGTGTGTCAGTCTGACACACCGCTACACTGATCTCGGTAAAGAGCCTCCAGCGGAGGCTCTTTACCACATGCTCAGCCGTGTCCAATCACGGCTGATCACGATGTCAACAGGAAAGCCGCTGATCGGCTTTTCCTCACTCGCGTCTGACAGACGTGAGTAGAGGAGAGCCGATCGGCGGCTCTCCTGACAGGGGGGGGTATGCACTGATTGTTTATCAGCGCAGCCCCCCCTCAGATGCCCACACTGGACCACCAGGGACTCCACTAGGACCACCAGGGAAGTGGGCAACATGTGCAAATGATGCCCAATCTGTGCCAGTCAGTGCCCACAAATGGGCACTGACTGGCACCATCAAGTAGCAATCAGTGTCATCAGTGCCACCCATCACCCAGCAATGCCACCCATCAGTGTCATCAGTGCCACCCATCAGTGTCCAGAAGTTCAACCTATCAGTGCCCATCCATGTCCATCAGTGCCCACCTATCAGTGCCCATCCATGCCACCTATCCGTGCCACCCATGCCACCTATCCGTGCCACCCATAAGTGCCCATCAGTGCCACCCATAAGTGCCCATCAGTGCCTATGAGTGCCCATCAGTGCCGCCTATGAGTGCCCATCAGTGCCACCTATGAGTGCCCATCAGTGCTGCATACCAGTGCCACCTATCAGTGCCCATCAGTGCCACCTATCAGGGCCCATCAGTGCCGCCTATCAGTTCCCATCATCAGTGGCCCTCAGTGCCACCTCATCAGTACCACCTCATTGGTGCCACCTCATCGGTGCCCATCAGTCCCACCTTATCAGTGCCGTCAATGCAGCAATGCAGCCATATCAGTGCCCGTCATTGAAAAGGAAAACGTACTTATTTACAAAAAAAATTAACAGAAACCAAGAAAAACGTTTTTTCTTTCAAAATTTTCAGTCTTTTTTTATTTGTTGCGCAAAAAAAAAAAATCGAAAAGGTGATAAAATACCACCAAAATAAAGCTCTATTTATGGGAACAAAATGATAAAAATTCTGTTTGGGTACAGTGTAGCATGACCGCGCAATTGTCATTCAAATTGTGACAGCGCTGAAAGCTGAAAATTGGTCTGGGCAGGAAGGTGTCTAAGTGCCTGGTATAGAAGTGGTTAAAAAACAAAAATCGCCCCCAAATCACTGCAAAATGGACCACGTGCTTTTCTGCAGCTTCTCCATTAAAGTCTATTGAACTAAAAAAAAGCACCGTTTTGCATTTCAAAAAAAAAAAAGCATAGATGTGAACGTGTGCCATAGGAAACCATGTTAAATGAATAAGCCTCGGGTGCGTTGGAGGTTATGAAGGAGAGAAAAGGGAGAGGAAAGGAGTTCAAGGGCCCAAAGTTTTATTAAAAGACTACGTGGCCTTATGGAGAAGGCATCTGATTTCACATGAAAAGATTGAGGGTTCAAGTCCCTTTGTGGTCTTTGTCCAGCTTCTGTGGCCTCTGTTAATAGGCAAGGGATTGCCAAAAAAAAGGGCACTGCCATGGGGGGCATGTTCCAGTGTAAAAAAACAATTTGTCCATAAAGGAGTGGGGTCACTTTTTTGTGACTTTGAGGGCAACACGGGAAAAACACCAATCCTTTCAATGACATGCTTGGGAGATGCCTCTAGGCTCCATTCACACTTCGCGGTTTGGAATTGTGGGCAGAACCGCCCTAATTCCACCTGTGATTCTAAATCGCGTGGTAATCGGAGCAAAAGGTGCAATTTTAAAAGGCACCATAAACGCGGTGCAATTTTGCGGCGATTTTCACGCAAGACGCGACTATATAAATCGCACAAAGCTTGTCGCTAAAAAAAAACGCACACAGGATAGCTCATTGAAGTGAATGGGCTTCCCTATGCGTGACAGATGGAATTGCATGAAAATTGCCTGCACAACATCACAAAAAGTCTACAAGCCATTAAAAAGTTTACTGATGAAAAAAAATAAAAGTAAAGCCTCAACTTGAAGTTGAGGGGAAGGACCTCCAAAGTTATAATATCTGGAATATTGCCTGTGCCATGCAAAACACAGGAAAGACGGTGAGATTAGAGAACTGAATGCATGGCTGAAGGCCTGGTGGAGAGGGAAGGATTTGGTTTTCTAGAGCACTTGGCTGAATGGGTGTGTGTACTTCTAAGTCACTTATTGCAGTTTGTTACAGGTCACCCAGTAGTAACAAGGAGTTGAAGACTTAGCTCCTTGCTCTGATAGAAAGGGCTGGGAGGGCTGGGACAATGATAATAATGGGGGATTTAACTACTCTGAAATTGAGTAATGGCGCTGCTGGAACTAGGGTTGCCATCTGTCCGGGATTCACCCGGACAGTCCGAGTTTTGAATCATGTGTCCAAGTTTCAGTCTACCTGAAACTCGGACACATTATTTACACTGGGCGGTGGCTCCCCAAGTAACCGAGATAGTCATACAAAAATCTGTTGCCGTCCGGGAGCTGCGGGCAGCTGTTTGGGGGCAGGTTTGACTGAAGGGTGGGGTGATAATGTCAGCAAGAGCAGTTTGGCCACATCCACTGTTTGCCAGGGCGCGCTCTGTGCACTACATTACTACTCTCCTTGGGGCACCCAAATGTATCCAAGGTCTTTTATAATCCTATAGTGTTTACTGCAAAAAAATAGAATATTGCCCTGTGCTGCAAAAGTGTTCGGGTTTGGCTTAAAGAAAAGGTGGCAACCCTAATGTAATTGCCGGGAACCGCAGTACAAGGATTACTTCATCTGTGCCCAAAAATCATCAAATAGTCCCCCCAAACCAATCCTTGTGCTGTGGCTCCCGCCAATTACTTTCCATCGGCGGATTGATATAGAAAAAGGGACCGGGACTATAGTTTAATTGTCGGGATCCACTGCACAAGTCTTACTGCACTGCTGACTGATTTAACTAGTTCTGTTCTTTCCTCAACCCCCAGCTGCTGCCCGATAAGCATTAGCTATGTTCCTTCTCCCGATGCCCAGCTGCCACAGTCTGATCTGAATGAATCATGTGTCCGGGTTCCAGGGAGACTGAAAACCGGACACATGGTTCAAAATGATTCAAAACCTGTACTGTCCGGGTGAATCCTGGACAGGTGGCAACTCTAATTCTGCCCCATCATACCCTCCATACTCCTTTCCTGTACATACTGCCCCCATCATACCCTCTGAACTCCTCTCCCGCAGATTTAGATGTAAAGGGAAACTGCAGAATCAGATGTAAAGGGGAACTCTGCAGATTCAGCTCTAAAGGGGAACTCTGTTGAATCTGATGTAAAGGGGGACTCTTGTGATTAACTCCATATGATTAGAAATGTTATTTAATCACAAAATATATGTATAGTGTATACTACATAAAAACTTTCGGTGTATTGCTTTGTACAGAGGTAATGATTTTAATGTACAACAACCAAAATAAAAATGTTGGCGTGCGTTGCTAAAGTGTTCAGGTTTGGCTTGGCGAAAAGGTGGCAACCCTAGCTACACACACACACACATATATTTATATATATATATATATATATATATATATATATATATATATTACTTCACATTGATCTCAGTCCAGTGAGCTGGGGTTATTGAGAATTTGTATATTTATATTCTATTAGTGTATGTATGTTCGTTATGCACTAGTTTGTTTTATTGTAATGTTGACTGAGTACTTCACTAAACTCCCAGAGAACATACACAGCCCTGCCAACACTGCAGCCAATCACGGCTCTCACGCCACAAAAATCTCCTTTCCTACTGGCGGAAATCACACCGCTCGGTGAATGGCTGCTCAGCCGCCGCTGGGCGGGGATAGACGCGGAAGGGAAATGATGTGGGGAGGTTAACCAATTCATGGTCTCACTTCCGGGTTATTGTTTCGTTCCTCGGATTGACAGTGGGTAGTGCCGTTTCGCACGGTACTGCGGAGAGGTATGTTATGGTGTTTGTCCTTTGTGTCTGGCCGGGGATTATTACCGCGGAGGGTTTTCATAGGGGTAAGAACCGTTCCCGTGTGTTGTGCCGTGTGTACGTCATTCTTCCAGTATGAGGCTCACAAATGGCGCTCACATAAGCAGTGGTGGCAGGTGTGCCCGTCATTACACAATGAATCTGTATTTTTCTGGCAGGCTTGATGTAGCAGATACAGAATGTACAGAGCTCCGTGTATGTCAGAGGTGTCATCGGCCAAAATACGTGCAATCCTGTTTAGCTGTTATTGTGGGTTACAGACAAGCTGCACAGGATGGATGAGGACATCACTATGAGGTATTACTGCTGATCAGCTTTGTGTTCTTACATCCTGGACAGCATCCAGTGCATGAAAACTTATTGTGTACAGTACAGCCCAGGCTGCCAAAGGCTACCTTCACACTGGCGATATAGGCTGGTGCAAATTGTAGCAGCAGAAATTGGAGTCCTGGTGCGGCAGCCGGCCTCGTTCGCTGTAATGACAGGACGCCAGCTGGCTGCCCGCCCCGTCTGCTGTAGTGACAGGTCGTGGCACTTTGTGTACTGCATCTAGCCTCTCGGAGCCGCAGCAGGCATCTCTGATGCACCTGCTTAGATCACCAGTAAATGTAGCTTAAAGTGGTTGTAAACCCTATTTTACAACCTTATACTACAGGTAAGCCTATATTATGGCTTACCTGTAGCTACCCAGGATATCTCCTGTCCCCTGATGACATCGGCACATGCACACTGGCGAAAACTGAAGCAATGGCACCTATGTGCCGTTGCTGCAGTCTCCGTGCCGCTACTGGCGGCTCCCACACGCATGCGCGGGAGGGACGTCATCGCGGCTCCGGCCAATCACAGTGCCCGAGCTGCGATACCCGGAAGTAACTCCGGGACGACATGCTGGCGACCGGAGGGGGAGACGAGGACCGCTGCGGGGGCTTCGATCTGAGGTAAGTAATACATAATGAGTTAGTATGCTATGCATACTAGCTCATTATGCCTTTTTTCTTGCAGGTTTTTTTTTTCTAAGAGGTTTTACTTCCTCTTTAACCACATGCCGACTGGGCCATAGCCGAAAGACGGCTACAGCGCGGCTGGCTTATTCCGGGTGGACATCCGTGGGAAGTCCTCACGGAATTGCGCGCCCCCGGGAACATCCGTGGGGTGGATGAACAACTATTTTCATATTACTGGGTTTGGTAACACTTTAATGCATTAAGGGGGAAAAAAAACACCTGTGCTGTAGCCCCCCCCCCCCTTTTTCTTACCTGAGTCTGATCCAGTGACATGCATGAGAGCAGTGGCTCCAGCCGCTGTCTCCCTCCTTAATTGGCAGATTGATAGCAGTGGGAGCCATTGGTTGTTCCCGCTGCTGTCAGTCAAATTTTGTGACATGGGAGCCGGGGGGGGGGGTGCAATTGAGTCCCGCTGTCTGTGTGAATAGATGTAGCAGCACTCGGAAGTGAGCATGAATGGGTGCCCCCATGGAAAGCGGCTTTTTGTGGGGGCACACGCCAAAGTGGAGGGTCCCAGAGCACCAGCATGATACCCCAGAAGAAGAGGATCGGGACTGCTTTGTGCAAAACCATTGCACAGAACAGGTGTGTATACCATGTTTGTTATGCCTGCAATAGATCACATGGTATAAATGTTCTGTGTGATCCGGTTGCAGTGCATTTCAAAAAGTAGTGCATGCACTGCTTTTGGTGTGATGCAATGAAGTTTGAGCCCATTCAAAATGGATGGGCTCAAATCGCACCACACTGAATCGCATTTGATTCCAAGCCTCAAATAAATGGGCTGTCAAAACGTACTCCACGGGAATGCACAGGTTCAAACCTACACGTCCCTGGTGTGAACCAGCCCTGAACACGGAGCTCTACCAGACCCATCTTAGGTCTATGGGCAGGTGGATGAAAGTGGACATGCGTCTATTTATGTTCTCTACTGTCCGATCTCTCACGCACACGTCTTCTTACAGCAACCTTTCCAAAGAATAACACTGAGCGTCCATTCAGATCCACTTGAAAAACCGGCAGGCGGATGCAGTTTGACAACTTATGTTAAAGGGCCTTAAGTGCTCTCCCACCCGGGCCACACTATAAAACATGTGCTGGTCTATGATGTGTGGGGGCAGTGCAAAGTGTTGTTGCAACGCTTAGCACTGTTTATTTTTTATTTAATGTTTTTTACTTTGTTTCTTCAATTGACACTTCAGTCAAGTCTACGTGGTGTATTGCGCTAATGGAAACACATGGCGTTTATTGATACCGCACCTCAACCCAGCTTTATGGCGTGAACAGGGCACATAGAAAACAATTGCATTGAGCCTGTGTTGATTTATGCAGATCAGTGCAGCTCTAACTTTCCATGCTGTGATTTGTGATACTAGGAAGATTATTTGAAGAAAGATTTCAGGCAGTGTTTTTAAAAATATTTTTAATGGTAATGTAACTGTATTAAAGATTTACCTTTAACCACTTCAGCCCCAAAAGGTTTTACACCCTTCCTGACCAGGACATTTGTTGCGATACGGCACTGCGTTGCTTAAACTGACAATTGCGCGGTCGTGCGATGCTGTACCCAAATCAAATTTATGTCCTATTTTACCACAAATAGAGCTTTCTTTTGCTGGTATGTGATGACCTCTGCGTTTTTTTATGTTTTGCACTATAAACCGAAAAGGCCGACAATTTTGAAAAAAAAAAAAAAAACAATATTATTTACTTTCTGCTATAAAACATAGCTAATAAAAATTCTTCATAAATTTTAGGCCAATATATTTTCTGCTACATAGTTTTGGTTAAAAAAAAATCCCAATAAGCATATATTAATTGGTTTGCGCAAAAGTTATAGCGCCAACAAACTTTTTGATATATACTGGAAATTACATTTATTTTTTCTACTAGTAATGGCGGTAATCAGCGACTTACAGTGGGACTGCAATATTGTGGCGGCCAGTCTGACACTAACTGACACTTTATAGCAACCAGTGACACTTATACAGTGATCAGTGCTAAAAATATGCACTCTCACTGTACTAATACCACTGGCTGGGAAGGGTTTAACATCTAGAGCGATCAAAGGGTTAACTGTGTGCCTAGCCAGTGTTTTTATTTACTTTCAGGTGCTTTTACTAAGGTATGTGCTGGATTTTATACCCACTGACAGGACAGAGCTGTGCATTGCTTACCTAATGTAGAACTCCAGCCAGCCTGTCTCATCGCCAATCCGCAGGTGCCAGCGGACTTCCATTGGCTGGCACCCACTGATCGGCATCTGTTGTGACTACAGTGCAGCACACATACAGCTCAGTACACCATCCATACATGTCAGTGAGTGCCTGAGAACTTGTGAATGGAGCAATGCCTCATGGGATATGTAGTCCTCGGCAAGAAGTGAGTGGTTTTAAAGGCAGAATTTTTTTTACCTTGCTATAGGGGCACTCTATACTATACTTTGCAGCTTGCTATTGGGGCACTCTGAAGGCAGGAAAAGCCAGAAGTGTTGGTGGGGGATCCCAGAAGAGGAAAATCAGGGCTGCTCTGTGCAAAACTATTACACAGAGCAGGTAAGTATAATGCCCCATACACACGGTCGGACTTTCCGATGGAAAATGTGCGATCGAAATGTGTTGTCGGAAAACCCAGTGAGGCATGCAAATGGGCACAGTGAGGCTGCAAATGGGCATTGTTGACCCTCTTTTCCACTTACAGTAGCTGCGCATTTCTCACCCTAGGCTTATAATCGAGTCGATAAGTTTTCACAATTTTTTGTGGTAAAATCGGGTGCCTCGGCTTATACTCGAGTATATACAGTACTTTTAACGTTCAGTTTTAAAATGAATGTAATTTCTGAACGAAAACCATATACATAAATTCCTTTGGCCAAGAAGTTTTCTATTCTGTTCCTTCAAATTTTCCCATCACTATGGTAGAAAAGAATGTTGATTTGACCCCACCAGAGATTAGAAAATTAAATGAACGTTCTTAAAATTAAACTTTTTTGATTTTATTTTTTGTAACTTGCACATTGTGGCAAGAGCTAGTCTATCCCAATAGCAGTAAAGTTTGCCTTAAATTGCAGGCACCTCCCAGATGTTTGCACACACCCTATGATTTGATTATGGCACCATGGGCCACTGAACCCTAGTGCAAAGTAAACAACCAGCTTCTGGTTCAGTTGTTCTGATGCTACCCCCCTCCCACCCCAAGTTCTTTGATGGCAAAACCTTGTAAAAGGCAGATATGTTATACAAAAATATGATGCATTGGACAGGAAAGACACGAAGGCTGATTTACTAATGAAGTTGGGACTGTGCACACAATTGCACAAATATTCGCTTTAGTTAGCCAATCACATGCAGATGAAATGGGGAAACTGGAATTTGCTTTCAGCTGGCTAATTTTAAAGTGGTTGTAAAGACTGAAGGTTGTAATAGCTGCTCCCCCGCCCTCCCCCCCCCCCCCCCAACGGTGGGCACGAGCGCTTCGGCTGTCCTGAGTCCCTCTCTCCCCCTCCATTGGCTGAGACAGCAGCGGGAGCCATTGGCTCCAACTGCTGTCAATCACAGCAAATAAGGAGAGCACAGGGTTGGGGCCCAGCCGCGGCTCTGTGTCTTATGAATGCATATAACGGGGCTCAGAAGCGAGCACGCACCAGTGCCCCCATAGCAAGTGGCTTGCTATTGTGGGAGACCAGTCAAGGTGGGGAGCATGGGACCCAAGAGAAAGAGGATCGGGGCTGCTCTGTGAAAACCACTATGACATGTTTGTTATTTAAAAAAAAAAAACAAACCTTTAATATCACTTTCAGGTAATATTCACACCATTTATTGTGTGGATATTTTTAATCACTTTAGTATATTAGCCCAATGTTTTTTTCCTGAGACGAGGAAGTTTGTTGTTAGGGGTTCTATAGGAGGCTCAAAAAAAAAAAGACAATTCTCCAAAGGCTTACTTTTTCTCTTTAAGTTAAAGTGGTTCTAAAGGCTCAAGGTTTTTTATCTTCACGCATTCTATACATGCAGGTAAAAAACCTTGGGCCTCGGCTCGTGACCTAACCTGCTCAGGTGCTCCCATAGCAAGCTGCTAGCTCTGGGGGCAGGAGGGAGGGGCAAGAAGCGCTGGCAAGGGATGGATGGATCTGGACTGCTCTGTGCAAAACCATTACACAGAGCAGGCAAGTATGATATGTTTTATTTTTTTTTTATTCTGCCTTTAATATCGCTTTAGTTATAATAGAGGAACTTGGACTAACATGATATACATACATTTTAGGAATAAAGTGATATTGGGAAATTAAAAGCTATATTATATTTTTTTTTTTTTTTTTTTTTTAATGAATGACTTCATATTTAAGTTTTTTTTTTTTTTGCCTGAGATTGCTTTTAGCTCCAAAGAGATAGTCTATAATTGAAAGGCTATGGCAAAAAGCCATGCATGCATTGCAACCTGACATGCCAACCTGCCCAGAATCTGATACAGAATTTGGAAAGGGGTGATGTGCTGATTCAATGCCTGTCTTGGCGCATATGTGGTTGATGGAGAGGCTGAGGCGGGCTTATTTCCATACCAGTTACAGGTCTGTGACTTAAGTTTTGTAGACAGAAGGTTTACATAATTGCCAGATAACCAGTAATTTCAGATTGATTTAAACACTATAGTAATATTTCAAAATATGTGCTTGCTGAAATGACTTTTGTCAGGGGACCTCGGAAATGATCTATTTAAATTATTCTGATATATCAGGTAGATTTTTCATGTTTGTAATACAATAATAATACATAATATGATTATGCAGTAAACGGCTCTATAATATTGGCTACAATGAGTTACCTTCCTAATTGAACATTGTTGACATAATGTCTTTTTAAATCTTTAACAGGATGGCTGGTTGTGGTGAAGTTAGCCACACTGCAAATATGTTGCCCACAAATAAGAAGCTAGGAGAAGCCTGTTCCAATGGTGCCCCAAGCCTTGCAGTTCCAGAATGTGCTATCTGCCTCCAAACCTGTGTTCACCCAGTCAGTCTTCCCTGCAAGCACATATTTTGTTATCTGTGTGTGAAAGGTGCCTCGTGGCTTGGAAGACGATGTGCACTTTGCAGGCAAGAGATCCCAGAGGACTTCCTGGATAAGCCAACGTTGCTTTCTCCCGAAGAGCTAAAGTCTGCCAGCCGAGGGAATGGGGAGTATGCTTGGTACTATGAGGGAAGAAATGGTTGGTGGCAATATGATGAGAGGACGAGCAGAGAGCTGGAAGATGCCTTCACAAAAGGCAAAAAGAACACTGAGATGCTGATAGCTGGTTTTCTTTATGTAGCCGATTTTGAGAACATGGTACAGTACCGGCGAAATGAGCATGGACGCCGCAGAAAGATGAAACGGGATATTGTGGACATACCAAAAAAAGGTGTTGCTGGGCTAAGACTAGACTGTGATGCAGCAAATGTAAATCCTGCAAGAGAAAGCTCAGCTGATGGTGCAGATAACATTGCAACATCAGGCCAGCCTACTGCTCTTTTACCTGTTAGACCTCATACAGCCCTTGGCGGTCAGACTGCAAATCCAACCCTTGCAAACTCGCAAACCGACGGCAGTTCACTTGACAGTGCATTCTCCCAACTTCAGATCGGAGATCATGATCTGGGGAGAAATAACATAGGGGAAGGTGAAGAAGGACTTCCACAGCTCGGAGGCAGAGTAACACCTCCTGATACCACTGTAGATGAACCTGAATCGGATGACAGCAGCGATCAAGGGATTCTCTCAATTCAGCAGAACCCATTTGTTGTTCAGCAGAGACACGTCATTATAGGCGCTACACAGCAAGCACCAGATCATGCAGCTGCAGCAGCTAATGGTGCACAGAGTGCCAGTGTGAGGTCTAGGAGACCTGATGGACAGTGCACAGTTACTGAGGTTTAAGTAAGTGAGGTTTCTGTGCTTTTAACAAGCCATGCAAGATGTCACTGATTTTAGAATTGAGCTCAGACCTAGACAGCTGGTTATTTGAATAAAATGTACTGACCCCCCTAACATGAAGTATATCTTGAGTTGTTTTATTTTTAAGCTGGAAGGTCTATTTATTAGTAGATGAGTGAAGAGACTGAGTTGGTGTAATTGAAGTGCTGAACTGGCCTATATCTATGTTTTTATATGTTTATAGTGCTGCTAATCCAGAAGGTATTGTTGATCGTCAAGTTACTGTCTGATGGTTACAGCACTTTAAATTGGTCTTGTAAAAGTAGAATAAACATCAAAAGTGTCATTTGCTTATAGTATTCTTTTGCACCACTGTCATAATTGAATTAATCTAAGAAAGATAGAGCTGGACCAGTCAAAATTTGATAACCAATATTCTTACAAAAATGCAGCTCCTCCTTCAAAGTGGGTTAATAGAACAAAGGGGCTGTAATTCTCTCATCAAGAGTGCCCAACTTTGCCCACCCTTTTTCACCCAGTTCCACCTTTCATAGAATACATACTACAGCTCCCATGAATGAAATCTGATCTGTGAGCGGAGAAGAGGCAGATGATTGAAAGGTCTGCCCCCTCCATTTATGGATCCTGTTTCACCCAAAGCTGTAGTACAGTTTCCATGCATGGAGGAGCTGGACAGAAAGGGCATGGATTGTCAGGCAATCTTGACAGCCTGGGACATACCCCCCCACTGCACTAGAATATGTCAGGGGTGGTGGTAATGGACAGAGGAGGACTTCACCTAACAAAAGAGGGATCAGCACAAGGTACACAATACCACTGACTGTAAGTCATGTCCCATGCACTTTTTTTTTTTTTTTTGGCAGCACTTAAGACTTTAATCCTTTGTCCCAGACCTAGAGCGAAAACTGACTCCACTTGTTTCATTTAGGTCACAAACTCAAAGTTTTAAAGTCAGAGACAGCCAGGTAACTGGCGTTTACACAGGGAGCTCAGCAGTGGCTCTTGACGTATATCAAAAGTTTCCTCCAAGTATTGGCATACATTCAAATACAGATTATCTGTCCTTGAGATTTAAATTTAAGCTAATTTGGAAGACCTATTACATGAAATGTAATTCTCTTGCACTTTTCTCAATAAATGGAATGGGTTTAATGTCTTGCAGTGGTTATGGATTCAAATTTGAAAGAACTGTGTCACAAAGAAAAACACCTTGTGATGATCCTTTGTCAGAAGGAAGCATTTCAAAATGTATGTATCCTTTACTGACCCTAGGATAGTGACACTAAACCTGTTCACTAAATCACTGTCATGCAATAAGTGCTCTGGTGTCCAACCTGTGGCCTGAGGAATCCATCTGTCTGTAGTCTGAGTGATTTGTAAAGATATAGCAGGGATATCTACTAGCCTCATGTAACAGGTCTCCAGTCTCTTGCTGTTTTCTTCAGCATATCTCTTAATTAAAGTGGAAGTCCATGCAAAAACTAAAATCCCTTCATCTATAGACACAATGGATCTAACACTAACCTCTCTATCCCTGTAAAGAAAAAATGATTATACAAACCTTTTTGGAAGCTGATCTGACCGGATCCCACGCTGAGCTGTCAGCCGTGGCTTCACTGTAGAGGCAGGTGCAGAGGAGACAGACGACAACGGAAGCCCCATAGTAACTCTATGGGTGACGTCACTTCCCATTCATTTCACAGTCGTCGTGGGTTGTGTCCTCTTTAGAGCTTCCGCTGCTGGAGATCTGGTCGAAGCAGGTCAGATCGGCTTTCAAAAAGGTATGTATACTAATTTTTTCTTTACAGGGATAGAGGTTAGTGTTAGATCCGTGGTGGCTATAGATGTAGGGATTTTAGTTTTTTCATGGACTTCCACTTTAAACCTGTAGCATGTCCCAATCTCTGACCATCATTTACTCTAGGATGGCTGCAGTCTGACAGACTTCTGTAGCATTTCATTAATGAAACATAAAGTGTGGCCCTTAGGTGATGTCAAGGGCCACTGTTGAGATCCCCTGTACCTTGTAAGATGACAACCACTGTACTAGGGTGTGGCTATGCAGAATGGGTGTTTTTTTGTTTACATAATTTCACCAGCCGTTGACTATAAAACACATCCTGCGTCCAGATTGTCATTAATTTTAGAAGAATTGCAGTGCCTGGGTATTTACTACACCGTACTGCAGTAATCAAAGTATGGTCATTCAAGAACGAAAAGGTAGCAAGCACTAGATCACTCCAGTGAGTTTTGACTGCTTTAAAATGGCAAGTCTCCCACAGACAGGTTAGGGCTCTGTTGGGCTGAGTCGTCTCGTGGCTTTTTATGTTTCACGACAATTAGCAAGATTATCACTCCATCATTCCTAGCTATTCTTTTTTGCCTTCGAAAAAATGCCCCCCAAAACTATGTTCAAGATGCATTCTAATTTTCTTTTTTATTCATCCATATATTTTGGGCTGTTATGACATCCCATTTGATGTAAGTAGTCATTTCATTTGGATGACATTAACCACCACAGGGCCTGTTCAGCACCTCATGCTTTTTTTAGTCTCCTCTTACACTTTGTCTTTACTTGTCTTTTGTGTGTGTATGTGTGCGTGTGTGTGTTTTAGCTTTGTAATTGCTTCTCCTGGTTCTTTCTGAAGAACAATTCCGTTCTTCACACAAATTCCCCTCACTCAGTTCAAGCCATCAATTGGATGTAACAGGCTGTCATTCCATTTAAATATGCTACAAATAAATGCTAAATTCATACGAATTAAAGAAAAATTGTCTACAACTATTGTTGTAGGTCTTCACTTTGACACTGTGTAGCTTGGCATGTTTTCCAATTCGTTGTGACGCTGTATCTAAACTAAAATCTTCATTGACGAAAGATCCACCATCTAAAAGCTCTTCTTTGAAGTCCAGACCTTCATCCTTTAACTCTGCATGAGTTTGACTGCAAGAAATACAAACCATATTTCAAAGCCCAGGAGCTGAGTAAATGTTATTTAATGACATGTATTTGTAAGTTTGAAGTAATGTGGTCTAATACGCAAATGGCTTCCATTTTAGGTCAACCTTCCAGCAGCATATGTATAAAAAGCTAATATTGTTTTGTTGACAATTTTTACACCCTTTCCTCTTCTTTAGACTTTTGCTGTCTAGTCTGTATTTAGAATATTTTCCTTCAAGTCATCTTGGTTTTTTTGTTACAAGATTTGTAATTTAATAAAGATTACATTTTATCAGCAACATGTTTTTGACTTCTGCAATCCAGTTTGTGTTGCGTTTTTTTTTATTTTTATTTTTATTTTTTTTCCATTTGGCATTTTAAAGCGGGGTTCCACCCTAAAGTGGAACTTCCGTTAATCGTAACCCTCCTCCCCTCCGGTGTCACATTTGGCACCTTTCAGGGGGAGGGGTGCAGATACCTGTCTAAGACAGGTATTTACACCCACTTCCAGGCATAAACTCCCACGAGAGTTTACGCCACTTCCTGTCCCGGCGCGCTGTCTGCCGGGACACACGCGGGTCCCAGCAGACAGCGTGGACGATTCTCATTTCGCAGTGCGACTCACGCATGCGCAGTAGGGAACCGGGAAGTGAGGTTGCAACGCTTCACTTCCTGATTCCCTCACCGAGAATGGCACCGGCAGCAACAGAGAGCCGAGCGATTGATTGGCCTCTGCTGCCAACATCGCTGGAACCTGTGACAGGTAAGTGTCCATTTATTAAAAGTCAGCAGCTGCAGAATTTGTAGCTGCTGGCTTTTAAAAAAATGTTTTCAGGTACAGTTCCATTTTAAGCTGGCCACACACTGTTAGGTGTGTTTTTTATGCAGCTCACTTGGCTGAACAAAGAAAAAAAATCTAACAGTTTCCTCTAAAGCAGGGGTCTCCAAACTTTTTACACAAAGGGCCAGTTTATTGTCCTTCAGAATTTCGGAAGGACCGGACTGTGGCCAGCAAGAGTGGAAATTGTCCTGGCATCAGTGAAAGTAGACATTGCCACATTTGGTACAGGGGGAGGAATAGTGTCCCATTGTTGGTGTCAGTGTGAGAAATGGTGCCCCACTGATGTCCATTGGCATAATAGTACCTCATATCAATGGGAGGAATATACCCCAAGAGCCGGATAAAGGTAAGCATCCAGCCCCCCGAGCCACAGTTTGGAGACCATTGATCTAAACTCACAAACTTAGGTAAGTGGAAGAAAAAAAAAACACCAAAAGAATAAGTTCAAGTACCAAACCCAACATCGCTCGTTTCCCTTTTTCTTATTTAACCAACAAAAAAAAAAAAAAAAAAAAAAAAAAACAAAACAACAAAAAAAAAAAAAAAAAAGAACTTTAAATAAATAAATAAATTAAACCCCCCTCCCAAAAGAAAAAAGGAGGGGGAGAAATTAGGTGTCACTGGTTCTGGACAGCCCTAAACCGTAGGGCACAGCACTCTTTTATAACTCTCCTATCTAAGGAGGGCTATCCCCTCCTCGGATACAATGAACTGTTTCCAGGCATTCCAAGTCAAGGAGTGTTTGTCCCGTTCATGTTTCTCCACTGCTAACAAGTCCTCCATTCCACAGATATCTACTACCTTACGCAGCCAATCGGCCACTGTTGGCGGTATTTGTTTTTTCCAGTAGAGTGGGATGCAGGACTTTGCAGCGCAAAGAAGATGTCTTATAATAGTTTTTTGATAGCATTTAACCGGAATATTCGAGACCTGGAGTAAGAAAAATGCCGGATCACCAGGAATCTTATACTCCGTGCATTTTTGAGTCACCTCTTGGACTGTCGTCCAGAAGTGATTCAATTTAGGACATGACCAGAATATATGAAGTAACGTTCCTCTGTCTCCCTCACATCTCCAACAGCGATCTGTAGTCTCCGGGTAATATTGATGTAAAAGGTGTGGAGTGAGGTACCATCGTGTCAGTAATTTATAGTTAAATTCCTGAGTTTTTGAACAAACTGAAGACTTCAAAGCCAGGGTTAGTATATTCTGGATTTGAGCCGGTGTGAATTTTCGTTGTAAATCCTGTTCCCATTTATCCAAGAACGGTGGATGTGGTAAGACTGCCGGGCAGTTCAGCATAGAATATGTTTTGGACAAAACCTGTGTTATAATGCCCTCCCCTAAGCAACATTCTTCAAATTTCGTCAAAGGGCGAATGTAGTTTCCTGGGTTAGGTATAGTGTCCAAAAAATGTCTTAACTGAAGTGCTGGCCAAAAGTTCAGTTTAAAAGGGCCTTCCTCCCTCACTAATTCCTCAATTGAAGGCCATCTGCCATTTATAGAGAAATGAGATGCCTGAGTCATATCTGAAAAATATAAATGGCCAAACTTATGTAAGCACATACCCGGAGAGAACTGTGGGTTCCCCAAAATAGGGAACAAAGGAGAGTCCACAGAAGAAATGGAGGGTCTTTTAATAGCTACGGAGCCTATCCGAAGCGTCGTACCTATTAAAGGATGGCTTTTCAACAATGGCTGGAGATGTTCATAGCACCACGGGGCCCTTGATAAAGGAATGGGTGCTTGAGCTTGTTCTATCTGGGTCCATAGTTTAAATTGACCGTGACGGCACCAATCAATGATTCTGCCTATGTGTATTGCCTGGTAGTACACTAAAATATTCGGAAGAGCCAAGCCACCATGTTGCCTGGGTAAGGTCATTAAATGAAAAGAAAGTCTTGGTTTCTTGTAGGCCCACACAAACTTAATAAAAAGCGAATTAACTTGTTTAAAGTACGATAAAGGAAGTCTGATTGGTAGTGCTTGGAGTAAATAAAGAAATTTTGGTAAAATACACATTTTCAATAAGTTAATTCTACCAAACCATGAGTGCAAGCCCTTATTCCAGGTCTCTAACAGCATGCGGATCTTGGTTAAAAGCGGGGAGAAATTCAGTTCAAAGATACGTGACATATCCATAGGTATATAAGTGCCTAGATACTGCAGGGCTGTCTCTGTCCATTTAAATTTAAAGCTAGATTTGAGTGTAGTTAGCACGCGAGGAGGTATCCCTATCCCCATAGCTTCTGATTTATGAAAGTTAATTTTCAGGTTAGAAAGTGCTCCATATATCTCAAACTCCCGTAATAAATTAGGGAGCGAGATGGCAGGATTTGTCAAGGAAAAAAGCATATCGTCCGCATAGGCTGATATTTTATATTGTTCTCCTCCCACCCTTATGCCTTGGATGTCTGGGTTCAATCTGATTCTATTTAAGAATGGTTCCAGGGATAAGGTGAATAACAGGGGGGATAGCGGACATCCCTGTCTAGTACCGTTCTGTATAGAGAAAGAGTCAGAAAGGACCCCATTCACTTTGACCTGGGCCGTAGGTTTTGAGTAAATTGCCCAAATCCATTGAATAATAGTGTCCCCTAGTCCCAGATGTCGAAGGACTGAGAACATATAATGCCAATTCACTCGATCAAATGCTTTTTCCGCATCTGTGCTAAGGAAAACGCAGGGGATAGAGGAAGTTCTGGCTACATGAAGCAAGTTTAGGGCTTTGATCGTGTTATCCCTAGCTTCCCTAGTAGGGACAAAGCCTACTTGGTCCAAATGCACCAGATCTGGTAAGTGAGTTGCTAGGCGGTTCGCTAGGATTTTAGTAAACAGTTTAAGATCTGTATTCAGCAGAGAGATTGGCCGATAGCTGCCACATAAGGTCGGGTCCTTACCTTCCTTCGGAATAACAGATATGTAAGCTTTTAAGGTATCGCTAGGAAGGGGTTTATCCTTGCCCAGCTCGTTGAATAATTCTACCATATAGGGTCCTAGGCTAGGAAGCAAGGTTCTATAATACTGCAGGGTGAGTCCATCCGGACCCGGTGCTTTTCCCAATTTGGTAGAGTTCACCACTGATGTCAATTCCTCCAAGCTTATCGGCTTGTCTAGTTCAACTTTGATTTCAGCCGTAATAGTGGGCATCTTAGCTGATTGTATAAATTCTTCTATCAACGACTGAGAGTTTGTCGCCGTTGATATATTATAAAGGGACGCATAAAAATCCCGGAAAACTTCCGAGATCTTTGAAGGAAGAGTTGTCTTCTGGTCTTTTAGGGACATAATATATGGTATATATGATCTGAGTTTTTGTTCCTTGATCGACCTAGCTAATGTTTTCCCACACTTATTACCGTATGCATAACTGATTTTCCTGCATTTCTGTAGAGCCGCCTTAGCCCTATATTGTAGAAGATCATTAATTTGTACCCGTATCCCAGCCAAGTCCCGTTCTATATCAGGAGTGGGGGCGTGTTTATGTTTAGACTCTATATCTTGGAGTTTGGTCAGGAGCGAATTTAATTGCCTTTCTCTGTCTCTTTTAAGTCTAGAACCGTGTTTGATAAAAATACCTCGCATAACGGTCTTGTGAGCCTCCCATACCATGCCTGGGCTACTGTCCGGAGTTCTATTCGTCTGGAAATATAAAGGCAGCTCTTTTGTAATTTCTGATATCACTTCCGGGACCTGTAGAAGGCTTTCATTTAATTTCCAAACACGTGACACCCGAGAGGTATCTTGCGACAGAGCGTAGGTCATTAGTATGGGAGCATGATCAGACCATGTAGTCAATCCGATCGAGGTTTCACCCACTGCGTGCAACTGAGCATGGGGAATCAGGAAAAAATCTATTCTCGAATAGACCTTATGGGGGGGGGAATAGAATGAATAATCTCTCTCACCCGAGTGTTGCAAACAATTGTTTTTAAAGGAAACAAAATGTATATCCTGAAGGCAAAACATATATATTTTTTTTTTTTGTTGGATAGAGTAGGGAAGGTTTAAAACCCACTGGCATCTTTCTTATTAGGCAAAATTTCCTTTACTTTTTCTCCTGAAGACGGGAAGTGGGAGTATTCCTTTGCAATGTGACAATTGTCATGGAAACATGTCCTCTTCATATTCCTGTTCTGGTGGCAACTTAAACGTTTGGATGTTTCTTTACTTTCAGGACTCTTCAGCATCTGGGAGTTGCATCTGTTTGTATGAAGCCAACTATACAACTCAATGACCACACATCTGAGTGTTTACATTAGGGTTGCAGCGATACTAGTATCAGTACTCGTGCAAATTCTCCGATACCTGTTGTATTGGACCAGGCATCCTCAGCCTAGGGGGGTGACCAGCCTCACAGGTGATGGCAATGGGGGGGGGGAGGTACAAGCACCGATCACCCTGTATAGCTTTTCTGACAGCCGCTTCTCCTCACCCTCCCATGGCTGTCAAATGCTTTATTGAAAGCTATACAGGGAAATCGGTGCTTGTACATCCCCCGCCGCACCTATCATCCCTGACTGTTACCATGTCCTCCCCTGGCTCCCCTGTGTGCTCCTCGCTCTCTCCCGGTCCCCCCTCGTCCTGGATCTGTCAGGATTGAGAGTGAAGGAAACAAAAGAAATTACTTTTTTGAATGCATAGAGTCAGTGATCACTGACTGTCCATTCATAACTGAGCATCATAAACTGTGATTACGATGATTCAATTTATGAATGGAGAGAAGCCTCTGTCTCCTGTCCATTCATTTTCAGTGCAGCTTATGTTGCAGAGAAAGGGACTGGGGAATCTCTATCCTCCAGTCCCTTTCCCTGTCTCAAAGCGGAGATGTCAGCGGTCTGTTTAGACCCCTGATATCTCAACAAAGCCCCTCAACAGGGGCGATTAAAAAAAAAAGAAGAATTGTAAATAATACACCATCCAACCCCCCCCCCCAAAAAGAAATTGTAAATAAAAAACACTGACAGTCCACGCCTCATCAGTGTCCACTGCATATTAGTGCCACTGTCACATGACATTAAAAAAAAGTATCGGTATCAGCGAATACTTGAAAAAAAAGTATCGTAATTGTACTCGGTCTTAAAAAAAGTGGTATCGTTGTAGCCCTGTACACTTGTAAATGCTTAGTTGTGCAGTTAACAGCGTACAGACATAGGCTGTCATTTGGTTTGGACAGGAGCTGTATGCAAATACTTGTTAACATCAGGGCTCAAAATTTCAAGTCCTGAGCTACTAGCCAGGCCTCAAGGGTTACACTCCACCCAACCACTACCCAGCCCGCCCCTAATTCCCCCCTTAAACACGCCCCCATAAATTATCTCATGAAATTGCACTTATGTTTTATGCAGAATTAACTTCTAAAAACAAATATTAACAACAACAACTTTATCCGTGCCCACCATCAGGAACATCACTGCAACAGCTTTCATTTCAATAGCAATGTGTTCTCGCCGCTCGGCATCACATACAGCTCCGCCCCCAGGCCGGGGAACTTTGATTCACATCACTCGTGGATTGGACAGGAGATCTGTCTATCAAAGTCCAGGGGGCGGGGCTGTGTGTGACAGTGAGTGCGGGGAACACGCTGCTATTGAAAGTAAAGCCGCTAGTGACGTTCCTCGTGCTCTCATCATCCGGCTACCTGCTCTCCCCCCCCCCCGCCCCCCTTTTGAGGGCTGTTAGCATGATATGATAACATGTTTGAAATTTCAGTTCAGTACACAGGAAGTTAAAAGGATGCTAGGATTCTAGCAAAATCAACAGATGTTTTCAGTACTTGCAGAAAATGTTTTCAGCCTGAAAAAAAGAAAATGATTCCAACCTCCAAGGACTAGTAAGCTGCAAATTATTTTACATTTTTGTTCAAATTGCCATTTCTCCTCTGTGACTCAGTCAACAATTTAAAATATACTTTTAGCAGCAGATATCATACATAAACATCTACATACAAAAATAAACCAGCAGACCTCATGTGGTAGCGTATGAAAGAACATTTATAGATTTTGCTTATGTACATCTTTTTGTGCTTCCACAGCAAGTTAGAATAGGTTGCTATGAGTAACTCACTTTTATCTTTAAGACATATTTTCATGTCTGAAATGTACTCTGTTCAACATTCCTAGGAATTATCTTTAGTGGCTGCTCACATTGGTCCAGCTTGGCGCAATAGAAGTATGCCTATCTCATACCTGATGGTGCCTAGTTGGCGCTACTACAAGTGATAGTCACAATCTTCAGAGAAATGTGGGAGCGTTTTTTCCGCTACACCCGGACTACAGAGAGATGCTTGTTTGGCGCTGTCACCATTCATAGAACTCCTTGTACTTTTTTTATTTTCTAATGAATCCAAGCATTCTATATTTGGATGAGATGGAAAGGAGGGCTGCTGATGTCATGATCTCTACCTCATCCAAGGAGAGAACTCCCTGTATTCATTGAAAAAAATAGAGATTCTATGAATGGCAGCAGTGCCTAGCAGATGTAAATTTGATGTCCCCTCAAAATAACTCAACACACAGCCATTAATGTCAAAACCGCTGGCAACAAAAGTGAGCACACCCCTAAGTGAAAATGTCCAAATTGGGCCCAAAGTGTCAATATTTTGTGTTGCGACCTTTTATTTTCCAGCACTGCCTTAACCCTCTTGGGCATGGAGTTCACCAGAGCTTCACAGGTTGCCACTGGAGTCCTCTTCCACTCCTCTTTGACAATATCACAGAGCTGATGGACGTTAGAGACCTTGCGCTCCTCCACCTTCCATTTGAGGATGCTCAATAGGGTTTAGGTCTGGAGACATGCTTGGCCAGCCCATCACCCTTACCCTCAGCTTCTTTAGCAAAGCAGTGGTTGTCTTGGTGGTGTTTTGGGGGTCATGTTTGAATACTGCCCTGCGGCCCAGTCTCCGAAGGGAGGGGGTCATGCTTTGCTTCAGTATGTGACAGTACATGTTGGCATTCATGGTTCTCTCAATGAACTGTAGCTCCCCAGTGCCAGCAGCACTCATGCAGCCCCAGACCATGACGCTCCCACCACCATGCTTGACTGTAGGAAGACACACTTGTCTTTGTACTCCTCACCTGGTTGCCGCCACAGACGCTTGACACCATCTGAACCAAATAAGTTTATCTTGGTCTCATCAGACCACAGGACGTGGTTCCAGTAATCCATGTCCTTAGTCTGCTTGTCTTCAGCAAACTGTTTGCAGGCTTTCTTGTGCATCATCTTTAGAAGAGGCTTCCTTCTGGGATGACAGCCATGCAGACCAATTTGATGCAGTGTGCGGTGTATGGTCTGATAGGCTGACCCCCCCCACCCCTTCAACCCCTGCAGCAATGCTGGCAGTACTCAAACATCTATTTCCCAAAGACAACCTCTGGATATGATGCTGAGCACGTGCACTCAACTTTTTTTGTCGACCATGGCGAGGCCTGTCTTGAGTGAAACCTGTCCTATTAAACCGCTGTATGGTCTTGGCCACCGTGCTGCAGCTCAGTTTGAGGGCCTTGGCAATCTTCTTATAGCCTAGGCCAGTGATGACCTTGGCTGTGATGTTTTGGTAAATATAGTTCCAAAACATCTGGGGTGCAAAGGTTCGCCATCACTGGCCTATGCCATTTTTATGTAGAGCAACAATTTTTTTTTTTTTTTCAGATCCTCGGGGAGTTCTTTGCCATCAGCTGCCATGTTGAACTTCCAGTGACCAATATGAGAGATAAGGCCTTGTAACACTAACGAATCACATGACACCAGGGAAGGGAAATGGCTAATTGGGCTAAATTGTGACATTTTCACTTAAGGGTGTACTCACTTTTGTTGCCAGTGGTTTAGACATGAATGGCTGCGTGTTGAGTTATTTTGAGGGGACAGAAAATTTACAATGTTATACAAGCTGTACACTCACTACTTTATATTGTAGCAAAGTGTCATTTATTCACATTGCAAAAATGTGAGGGGTGTGTGTGTGTGTGTGTATAATTTTTTTTTTTTTTTTTTATATATATATATATATATAAACACTTACACATCTCCAAGTGCTGTATGGTAATACATCCTACGATAGCATGTACTATAAGAAAAACTAATTATGTTACCGTGGAGAGAAAGTAAGTAATTTTCATTACTTAAGAGGGGATTGTTAGAGAATGTATAAACAATTGTGACTCCATTTTAGATTCCCCTCCATTTCTTTTTGTAGAAATGAACTTCCGTATGAGTTTTGCCATAAGCAGCCTAACTTCAGTTTGCATAGAACCACTTCCTTTCAGTTATTGTGGTTAGGCAGCTTCCTGTTTTCTGTGAAGACATAGGCTATTTCTGTTTCTCTTTTCAGCAGCCTAACTTGTGGTGATAAGGTAGTACTGAGTAAGCTTTATATTCAGCCCATCCCTTCTTTGTTTTACTTGCATATAATCCATTGTCTTCCTCAATAAAGTCAGACATCTTATGAACACACTCAAGCTTGTTTCTCATGTCATGTGGTGTCTCACGGATGCGAGGGTCCTGGTTGTCGGCCTGCATAACCAGGGTGGTTGTCAAGGTGTATAAATCCTTTCAGTTGTAAACCCTTGTGTTTTTTCACCAGGTGAAAAAACTTCTGGCAGTCACTGGCCCCCAGTTTTACTTACCTGAGCCCTGGAATTCACTCGGCGGGGACACGCTGTCCCTCTCTCCATAGGGTCTCGGCTCTTGATTGGATAGATTGATAGAAGCGCAGTCATTGGCTCTCGCTGCTGTCAATCAAATCTAATGATACAGGCGCCGGGGCCGAGTCCGGCATTCGTGTCTATGGATGCAAATGCTGGACTCGGGAGCGTAAGGTAACCCCCGGGAGAGCGATTCTCCTAGGGGGTTATCTAATGTGGGAAGGAGCCGCAAGAATCGCCAGGGGACCCCAGAAGTTGAGGATTGGGGCCACTCGAGCTGCACAGTGGAGGTAAGTATAACATGTTTGTTATTTTAAAAATCTAATAAAAACAAATCTTTACAATCACTTTAAGATTATGAGGCATAGTATTGAGTAGTGTTCAAAGCACTTCTGTCATTCACTCCTTTGTAGAAAGAGGAGCAAGATTTGTACTGCGCCTAGACAGCAGTGGAAGGGTAGAATTCTTAGGCTCTCCGTGGGCATGCCAGCTTTTGGAGCCAGTGCTGCCAGGATGGGGGGGGGGGGGATCCCCCAGCCAGGCAGTCACTTGCACTGGTGGTGCAGGCACAGAGGAAATGACTCCCTTCCTTGCATCAGTGCCAGTGGCGTCAGGCAGGGGGGTGGGCAGCCAGTCATCTTGTCCCATGTCTGACATTTAGGGGGGTGTTACCATCCCGAGGGTCTGTGCTGCAGCTTATTTCCTCCCCTGGACCCCTACACCTCCGGTGAGGCATTCCTCTCTGCGGCACACTATTCCAGCTCCCCCTGCCCAAGGACTACTTTGCTTCAGCCCGTCCCTCTTGCACTGCAACCTGTGGCACAACAGAGGGGGGGGGCAGTGCTCGGAGCAGATCATGACCATGGGAGAGGTGCAGTGGCTGCTAGCTGACCTTCCAGCGGCTGGTATACCAAGGAGCGGCTGGAAGGGGGAGACTCCTGCAATACTGCCCACCTGCTGCTGAGGAGAACCCTGATGTGATGGACAATGAGGCCATGCAGAGGTAAGGAGGAGGATGAATCTCTGATCCATGTGAGTTGTGCAGGAAGTATATGTCAGGTAGGTCAGTGCAGGCCCGGATTTACTCCCTTTGCCACCCCAAGGGTCCTTCAAAGCCGCCCCCCCCCCCCCCCCCCCGCACACACACACCACCATTTTCGTACTTTATCGATGACTGCTACAATAGATCCATTAAAAACATCTCCACACACGAGAACACTGAAAATAACTGGCTTTAACCGCTTCCCGACCGCCTCCTGCACACTGTCATCGGGAAAGCCAATCAGTGACGTCAGACGTCAGCCACGCCCCCTACTGTGAAAAAAAAACACACACACACACACACACGTCATACTAACTCCTCCCTGCCCCCTAGTGGTTAACTCCTTCACTGCCATTTACATAGGAATCAGTGCATTTAAATAGCACTGATTTCTGTATAAATGACAATGGTCCCAAAAATGTGTCAAAAATGTTCGATGTGTCCGCCATAATGTCGCAGTCACAATAAAAATCGCTGATCGCCGCCATTACTAGTAAAAAAAATATATTAATAAAAGTGCTATAAAACTATCCCCTATTTTGTAAACGCTATAACTTTTGCGCAAACCAATCAATAATTGCTAATTGCGTTTTTTTTAACCAAAAATATGTAGAAGAATACGTATCGGCCTAAACTGAGGGAAAAAACATTTTTTATATATGTTTGGGGGATATTTATTATAGCAAAAAGTAAAAAATATTGAATTTTTTCAAGATTGTTGCTGTATTTTTGTTTATAGCGCAAAAAATAAAAACCGCAGGGGCGATCAAATACCACCAAAATAAAGCTCTATTTGTGGGAAAAAAAGGACGCCAATTTTGTTTGGGAGCCACGTCGCACGATCACGCAATTGTCAGTTAAAGCGACGCAGTGCCGAATCGCAAAAAGGGGCCTGGTCCTTTGGCTGCAAATTGGTCCGGGGCTTAAGTGGTTAATTGTACAGACTGAAAAAAGGAGTGTGCAATGTACAGAATGCAGGGGAAAGGAGTATGTAATGTACAGAATCCAGGGGACAAGAGTATGTAATCTATAGAATGCAGGGGGCAGCTCCATATATTCCTTTAATCCCATCCCGACTCCATCCGCCACCAATCCTGGCTCCATCCATCCCTCTATCCCATCCCGGCTCAATCCATCCCACGTCTATTTACCATCCTGATCCCATCCCGGCTCCAACCATCCCCCGATCCCATCTCGGCTCTATCCATCACCGATCCCATTCCGGCTCCATCCTTCCCTTGATCCCATCCCAGCTCCATACTTCTTGTCCCCCTTCCTCATCCCATCCCAGCTCCATCCTTCTTGTCCCCCCCTTCATCCCATCCCAGCTCCATCCTTCTTGTCCCCCCCTTCATCCCATCCCAGCTCCATCCTTCTTGTCCCCCCCCTCATCCCATCCCAGCTCCATCCTTCTTGTCCCCCCCCCTCATCCCAGCTCCACCTTTCTTGTCCCCCCCTCATCCCAGCTCCACCTTTCTTGTCCCCCCCCTCATCCCAGCTCCACCTTTATTGTCCCCCCCTCATCCCAGCTCCACCTTTCTTGTCCCCCCTCATCCCAGCTCCACCTTTCTTGTCCCCTTCTCATCCCATCTCCACCCTTCTTGTCCCCCCTTCATCCCATCTCCACCCTTCTTGTCCCCCCTTCATCCCATCCCAGCTCCATACTTCTTGTCCCCCCTTCATCCCATCCCAGCTCCATCCTTCTTGTCCCCCCCTTTATCCCATCCCAGCTCCACCTTTCTTGTCCCCCCCTTCATCCCATCCCAGCTCCACCTTTCTTGTCCCCCCCTCATTCCATCCCAGCTCCATCCTTCTTGTCCCCCCCCTCATCCCAGCTCCACCCTTCTTGTCCCCCCCTCATCCCAGCTCCACCCTTCTTGTCCCCCCTCATCCCATCCCAGCTTCATCCTTCTTGTGTCCCCCCTCATCCCATAACATCCCCCTCATCCCATAACATCCCCCTCCTTCTCCCCCATGCCTCCCTCCTCTGCAAGTCCCACAGAAATTGTCACAGACCTGGCAGAAGAGAGAGAGCACACTCAGCTGCGTGAGCGGGGGAGGTGCTGCTGGCGGGACTCGGGAGAGCGGACTCAGGCTGAGCGGAGCGAGAGGACATTCAGAGTTGGAGGGGGGTCTGCTGTTGGTGCTGGCGGGGGGCACATTGGCAGGACTGTCGGGAGTGAGTGTATGCGGCTAAAATCCTACCTCAGATCAGCCGCGTTGTTGTGGCAGAGCAGTGTGCTGTTCCCTGCCTCCTCCTCTGTGTACAGGAAAACATAGGAGGAGGAGGAGGGGCGGGTTCAGTGCACTCCGCTCTGTGCTGTGTGCCCGGGAGAGATGCTGGTTGCTATAAAATGTGTTGCTCGTGGCGTGCGGGGGTGGGGGGGCATCGCATGAGCGGCACCGCCCCTGCACCCCTGCCGCCCCGAGGCCTGGCCTCAGTGGCCTTGTGGGAAATCCGGCCCTGGGTCAGTGTATGTGTTAGGTCAGTGTAATGGTAAGGTAGGTCATTGTGTGTGTCAGGTAGGTCAGTGTATGTGTTAGGGCAGTGTAATGGTCAGGTAGGTCAGTGTAATGATAAGATAGGTCAGTGTATGTTGCACAGTGCATTCTGAGCACAACGCATTCCCGAACCCTGCATTCTGAGCACAACGCATTCCTGAACCCTGCATTCTGAGCACAACGCATTCCTGAACCCTGCATTCTGAGCACAACGCATTCCTGAACCCTGCATTCTGAGCACAACGCATTCCTGAACCCTGCATTCTGAGCACAACGCATTCCTGAACCCTGCATTCTGAGCACAACGCATTCCTGAACCCTGCATTCTGAGCACAACGCATTCCTGAACCCTGCATTATGAGCATTAAGCAACAGCAATAGCAAAACAGCATGTCACGATTTTTTCGAACAAGTGCAGAGAGTTCTCACAGCTGGGAAAAAAAAATCCAGGCAGCCTGCCAAGTTTAATCACAACACCAGGAATAAGTAGAAACAAAGCACTTTTTGTTCTTTCATCAAAGGAAATCAAAGGAAATAACTCTGTAAATGAAGGAAGTTTAACCATTTAAAGAACAAACCTTTTCTGACATTTGTTGCTTACAAGTAAAAATCATTATTTTTCTGCTACAAAATTACTTTGAACCCCCGAACATGATATAATTTTTTTTAGCAGAGACCCTTGAGAATAAAATGATGGTTGTTGCAATATTTTATGTCACACCGTATTTGCGCCAAAGTCTTTCAAATGCAATTTTTTGGGAAAAAATATACTTTAATGAATAAAAAAAAAAAAAAAAATAAACAGTAAAGTTAGCCCAATTTTTTATGTATAATGTGAAAGAAGATGTTACACCACGAGAATCATGATCTTTATTCTAAGCAAAAAAATCGTGATTCTCATTTTAGCCAAAATTGTGCAGCTCTAATGCACACCTGAACCCTGAATTCTGAGCATAACGCATTCCTGAACCCTGCATTTTGAGTACAACACACTCCTGATCCCTGCATTCTGAGGGAATCTGGCAGAATCATAAGTTTTTTGTCCCTTAGGGCTCATTCAGAGGGATAATCAGTCCCATCCTTTGTGCAGAGCCGCTGGTAGGTTTAAATCTGCATTGGCACTTTGAAATAAATAAATTGGTTTTGTGTAGCTGTTTGGGCACTCAGGCTCAAAAAGGTTCACCATCACTGTTCTAGTGTCTGTCTCTCCTACACTTAAGCATTGAGTCACCACTGCCACTTTCAGTGATGACAGATTTGCTATCTCATGGACAGTTTTGCCATCCAGCTCCAAAAGACTACTTTTTATGGCATGGAAGTTGAGAGGCAGAGGCTACCACGTCAAGGGTGCTTAGTGCAGGGAGTGTCTACCTTGTGTCAAACCAGAGAGGTCTTCATGAATAAGACTTACCAAAGAATATGGGAAAATTATGCAGATCTCACAGCAAAAGCCTGGAGTCCTTAATCACCTAAACCAGGCAAAATTCTACAGTTCTTACAACTGGGGCTGAGCAGGGGCCTAGGTTTAAATAAGTTTTAAAGTTCAAAGTTCAGCCTTGTCTGCACTTACAAGGGTTTAAGGCAGAGGTGTCCAAACTTTTTTCAAAGAGGGCCAGATTTGATGAAGCGAACATGCGTGAGGGCCGACCTTTTTTCCTGACATTGTTTGAACCATTAAAATTCAGTCTGTGTGTTCGTTCGAGTACTGACACACTGCCCAACAAGAATTCTCTTGCCTTTGTGGCTGTGTGTGAGTAAAGAGATGATCTCAGGCGTGTTATTTGGATATACCGTATTTATTGGCGTATAACACGCACCTTCACTTTAACAGGGAAGATTTAGGAAAAAAATACAATTTTAAATAAAGAAATATGAAGCAAAATAAGGGTCAGTGCCCATCTGCAGCACCACCATTGCCAGAAATGTCAGGAATACAGCCCCCATCATTGTCAGAAATGTCAGGAATACAGCCCTCATCATTGTCAGGAATGTCAGGAATGCAGCCCCCATCATTGTCAGGAATGTCAGGAATACAGCCCCCATCATTGTCAGGAATGTCAGGAATGCAGCCCCCATCATTGTCAGGAATGTCAGGAATACAGCCCCCATCATTGTCAGGAATGTCAGGAATACAGCCCCCATCATTGTCAGGAATGTCAGGAATACAGCCCCCATCATTGTCAGAAATGTCAGGAATACAGCCCCCATCATTGTCAGGAATGTCAGGAATGCAGCCCCCCATCATTGTCAGGAATGCAGCCCCCATCATTGTCAGGAATGTCAGGAATGCAGCCCCCCATCATTGTCAGGAATGTCAGGAATGCAGCCCCCCATCATTGTCAGGAATGTCAGGAATGCAGCCCCCCATCGTCAGGAATGCAGCCCCCCATCATTGTCAGGAATGCAGCCCCCATCATTGTCAGGAATGTCAGGAATGCAGCCCCCATCATTGTCAGGAATGTCAGGAATGCAGCCCCCATCATTGTCAGGAATGTCAGGAATGCAGCCCCCCATCATTGTCAGGAATGCAGCCCCCATCATTGTCAGGAATGCAGCCCCCCATCATTGTCAGGAATGCAGCCCCCCATCATTGTCAGGAATGTCAGGAATGCAGCCCCCCATCATTGTCAGGAAAGTCAGGAATGCAGCCCCCCATCATTGTCAGGAATGTCAGGAATGCAGCCCCCCATCATTGTCAGGAATGTCAGGAATGCAGCCCCCCATCATTGTCAGGAATGCAGCCCCCATCATTGTCAGGAATGTCAGGAATGCAGCCCCCCATCATTGTCAGGAATGTCAGGAATGCAGCCCCCCATCATTGTCAGGAATGCAGCCCCCATCATTGTCAGGAATGTCATGAATGCAGCCCCCCCATCATTGTCAGGAATGCAGCCCCCCATCATTGTCAGGAATGCAGCCCCCCATCATTGTCAGGAATGTCAGGAATGCAGCCCCCCATCATTGTCAGGAATGTCAGGAATGCAGCCCCCCATCATTGTCAGGAATGCAGCCCCCCATCATTGTCAGGAATGTCAGGAATGCAGCACCCCCCCATCATTGTCAGGAATACACAGCCCCCATCATTGT
Source organism: Lithobates sylvaticus (assembly GCA_028564925.1). Lineage (NCBI taxonomy): Eukaryota > Metazoa > Chordata > Amphibia > Anura > Ranidae > Lithobates > Lithobates sylvaticus. The sequence continues at coordinate 241,530,389 of CM053028.1, read as the reverse complement.
CAGGAATACACAGCCCCCATCATTGTCAGGAATGCAGACTCACCATTGTGCAGTGCAGCCTGAATTATGCCCCTCCATCTGCCGCCTCGGAGGGTACAGGGAGGGGGCGGGACGAGCGCCAAAAGATAACATACAGGAGAAACTCCTGTTTTCTCTGCGGCCTCTTTAATACAAGGTCCCGCCTCCTTTGATGGACAGAACAGCCGTCCAATGGCAGTGCTGGAGACGGGACTTCCTATTATAGAGGCTGCCGTGTAAACAGGAAATACTCCTGTGTGCACGGCTCTTGTCCCGCCTCCTCCCTGTCCCCTCCAAGGCATCCGGACATATATATCTTTTGTGGCCCCGGCGCTGGGAGATCGTTGGGGGCCACAAAAGATATACATGTCCAGATAAACAGGCGGGCCGCTCAAAACCGGAACGCGGGCCGCGATTGGCCCGCGGGCCGGACTTTGGACATACCTGGTTTAAGGAGTCCTTAACCCTTTAGTGATGCAATTCTTAAAAGGCTTGCATGAAGTTATAGACCTCCTAGGAAACCACTGTTCCCTATGAGGAACTTGCTTATGGTTCTCATTTCTATCAAGGCCTCATTTCTATCCTACAGAATTGGCTACACTCTGCAATCTAACCCTGAAGACTGTATTTCTGGTTGCTACAACCTCTGTGAAAAAGGGTTTCAGAACTGCAGGCTTTGTACTCAAGAAGCTTCACTTAACGTTCTACCCAGACAGAATAGTCCTACAACTCCTTAACCAGGAAGTCAATATATCGTCTTTCTTGGTTGAATGAGAGAATCATATCTCCTGGATATTGAGCTAACTCTGGTGACCTGCTTGGTAGCTACCTTTTCATTCAGGAAAGCGGAAATCTGTACTTGGTTCAGCGTGGCTTAAGGCAGGGTCAGTCAGCATCAACACGTTCAGTCACCTCCTAGATTGATAAGACAATTAAAAGAGCCTACTCTTCACAAGATCTTCCTGTTTTGGAGGTCTTAAGAGCACATTCAACTAGGGCAGTGCCAGCTCTGTGGACAGCTCAGTGCTGTGTCTCCTGAGGCTATTTGCAAGTCAGCAATATGGTCCTCCCAGGACACCTTCATTACACTTTAATAGGTGAACCCGCTCACGACAGTAAAATTTGGGAAATCCATGGTGCATACTTACGCTACCCATTACAAAATTTTTCTTGCACCCTCCCATATGACAAGTTAGTTCCCATTGTATGCTGCCATGATGCACCAGGAAAACTGAAAATTGTATACCCACCGTTCTGTAATTTTCCTTTCCTGGTGCATGTTCATGGCAGCATACAGATGCCCACCCAAATGGTTACAGAGTTACAGAGAATGCTGTCCTATCAGGTTGTGGGGGTGGAGTCACAACCCATTGTATGCTACCATGAACATGCACCAGGAAAGGAAAATGATGGAAAGGTGAGTATACAATTTTCATTTTGCTGGGGTGTGTTCAGTACACATTCTGTGTACAGAACAACTCCAGGTAGCCATATTGCATTGCAATTTCTGAAAATTAGAGAGCTGCAGATTGTAAAGGAAACGTAATTATTAATAAAATTCAACTACAATATGACTTTGGTCGCAATTGTATACGCTTTATTATTTTTTCTTTATTTGCTATTTTTTTTTCCCACGAAAGTGGAGTCTCCCTTTAAGGTATTTGCAAATTAACTCCTTCACTCCCGTGCTATAGCCAAACCAGTGCCACCTATCAGTGCAAGACAGTGTTGCCTATCAGTGCCCATCAGTGCCACCTATTGGTGCAGATCAGTGCCTCATCATCGGTGCTGCCTATCAGTGCCACCCCATCAGTGCAGCCTCATCAGCACACATAAATGAAGGAGAAAAATACTTGTTTACAACATTTTATAACAAACTATGAAAACTATTTAATTTTTTCAAAATTGTTGGTCTTTTTTTTGTTTAGCAAAAAACAAAAACCCCAGTAGTGATTAAATACCACCAAAAGAAAGCTCTATTTGTGTGAAAAAAGATTAAAAAAAAGTCATATGGGCACAGTGTAACATGACCGTGCAATTTGTCATTCAAAGTGCGACAGCGCTGAAAGCTGAAAATTAGACTGGGCAGGAAGGGGGTTTAAGTGCCCAGTAGGCAAGTGGTTAAAGGGTTAGTTCACATCTACAATAAACATGCTAGTCCTAGGGTCCCAAATAGTTTCTTAATCAGTATGCAGATTAGAGAAATCACTTATCTGTAGATCATCTGCACTCTTAAATCCTGCACAGAAATGTTTTATTTAGCATGACATCACTGGCATCCTTAAATTAATGCTGGATGGGTAAAAAGTTAGGGAGCTTAAAAGAAATGCATGCAGTTGGCTGCCTTGAATCCTTGGTACAGCCTTACAAAAACTCTGAGATTAATTTTATTTTATTTTTTTTAAATCAGCTCAGAACCACAGCATGTCTGAACAGAGAGTTAACTCATTTTTTTTTTTTTAGCAACAATACAATATACAGGCTGATTGTCATCAAAACTATCTTTAATAACTGCAGAGCTTTATTATAAAGCAACAAAGGTGCACAAACCCCTTAAGGGGTTCAGGAATGAAGTATGGTAAGTATTTCTCACACATTGTCCTTGAAGTTGTGAACAGTAACACTTACAGCCTTATTAAATTTGGCTTGGATTGCTTAAGATACTGTATTTGGGTCTTCATTAACCACTTCAGCCCTGGAAGTATTTGCCCCCTTCCTGACCAGGCCATTTTTTGCAAAATGGCACTGCGTCACTTTAACTGACGATTGGGTACAAAGTCACACGACCGCACAAACACAATTTATGTCCCCCCCCCCCCCCCCACAAATAGAGCTTTCTTTTGCTGGTATTTGATCACCTCTGCGGTTTTCATTTTTTGCGCTATAAACAAAAAAAGAGCGTCAATTTAGAAAAAAAAAAACACAATATTTTTATTGTTGCTACAATAAATATCCCCACAAAAAAAAAAACGAATTTCTTCATCAGTTTAGAGTCAAATATATTTTTATTAAATTTCAACAGCATAAATTGTACAAAAAAAAAAACATTCAGATGTCAACAAAAGGTGCAGGTAAGTATAGGCTATATTCTCACTATACAAAATTAACATGTACATAAAAGGGTGCTGACCTCTCAGTGTCTATCAAGGTATGCAGATAAAGATTATAACGGCACCTATAGGAGTTTATACCCATGAACAATATGACATCAGATCATGAATAGATTGAAGGAGAAAGTGAAAGAGGAGAAAAAAGAAGAGAGCAGGAAGGGTGGGGGGTACGGAGGGGAGGGGGGGTCCGGGCAGACCCCAGCGCAACACAGTCAAACAAAAGCATGGATCTTAACTTAACCTGTTCCCTGGGGTGACAGTAGTTTTTTCAGGGAGTCCGAGGAGGAGTATTCTATCCATATGAGCCATTGGAGCTTATATTTCTCGAAGGTGTCATTCTCCAGAGCTAGCGTCTCCTCCATCCGCATTATGTCGTTAACCGTGGAGACCCATAAAGTCAAGGGAGGGCTGGTGGTGGTCTTCCAAAAAATAGGAATAATTTGTCTTGCGGCTGATAGAAAAAAGCGTAGCAGGGAGCGTTTCTGTGAGGATATAGAACCTGGGAGCATGGACAAAAGAGCCATCTCAGGGGACGGCTGTAGGGGTTTATCATAGAGATTACTATAGATCGAGAAGACCTGGTTCCATAGAAGTTGAACAGATGGGCATTCCCACCAAATATGTAGATAACTGCCTTCCTCGATCCGCACCTCCAGCAGGTGGAGGGCACGGATGGGAAGATCTTGTGCAAAGATTGAGGGTCCCTGTACCACCTCGCAAGGAGCTTGAAGTTTTTCTCCTGTGTATAACAGGACGTGGAAGTCTTGTGCGTAAAATAATACGATTTCTGCCTGTCCGATGCAGTGAGTTCCCTTCCCAAGTCCATGGACCACTTCCTAGTGTAAGAAGGCGGTTGTTTATGTATCAATGTATGTAGCATGGTATACATGGTGGAGAGCGCGTGTTGTGGAAGTTCAGAAAGAGAGCACAGCTGTTCAAATTCCGTTCGGGGTCTATGTATTTGGGCCGTGGCGAAGAGGGTGGAACAAAAAGATGCGATCCGCAGAGCCGTGAGCCAATTGCCCCGGTCCTCTGGTAGTACTGGCCTGCCGGATATAGAATCTACGAACGAGCTCGCTGTAGGCCACTCGGCACGGGAGTAAGGACCTATGGTATGGGAGCCTTCTCCTTGGGGTACTGCTGGGTGGTCAAATAATGGTGTTAGGGGTGACGGGTCAGAGGACATAAGTGACTGTATACCCTTTTTATACCATAAGTGCAGGGCAGCAGATGTTAACGGAGAGGTTGAGACCAAATGTATGTGCTGTGCATGACCCCAGAGTAGAGCCCGAAGGTCATGCGGAGATAAATCTTGTTCTACCGCGGTGGAAGCTTTGGTAAAGGGACGGGGGAACCATTCAGTGACCCTGGCCAGGAGAGCCGCTCTGTGGTATAGCTCGAAGTCAGGGAGGCCCGCACCCCCTTGGGTTTTGGGGTATGTGAGTAAGGTGTGTTTAATACGGGACATGCCTCGGTGCCATACGAATCGTATAAACATAGAGCGCAATGAAGTAAAAAAGCGTTTAGGGACTGCAATGGGCACCGTTTGGAATACATATAGAAGTTTGGGTAAGTAGTCCATTTTCAGAGTGTTTATGCGGCCGAACCACGGTAAAGGGGAGGTGTTCCAGTCTTCTAAATCTTTACGCAACCGGGTCAATAGGGGTAGGTAATTTAGGGCATAGAGCTCTGATAAGTCAGATGGGACCTTTATTCCTAGGTAAGAAATGCTTCTAGCGCTCCATTGGAATGGGAAGTTAGCTTGCACCCGGGCAAGGGTGTTTGCGGGGAGGGAAATGTTGAGGGCTTCCGTCTTGGATATGTTAAGCTTAAAGTCGCTAAATTTCCCAAATCTGCTGAATTCTAACATTAACGAGGGTAGAAATGTATGTGGTTGTTGCACATAGACCAGGAGGTTGTCAGCATATAGAGTAAACTTGTATTCTGAGGAGGGTGTCTGTATCCCTATGATGGAGGTATTACGTCTTATTGCTTGGGCCAGATGTTCTATCACTATGAAGAAGAGCAACGGGATAGGGGACACCCCTGTCGAGTGCCATTTGATATCCAGAACGGTGCGGAGGAAGAGCCATTGACCATAACTGAGGCGGATGGATTAGAGTAAAGTGCCATTATCTTGGACACGAACGTAGGTCTAAGGCCCATCTGTTCAAGAGAGAGGCGTAGGAAGTCCCAATTAACCTGGTCAAAGGCCTTCTCCGCATCGAACGATAACATGCAGGCCTTCAAGTTGTGTTTCTGTATGTAAGAGATAAGATGGATGGTTTTTGTGGTGTTGTTCCTGGCCTCTCGGCCAGGGACAAAACCTACCTGGTCTCTATTTATAATGGGAGGCAATAGGGGGGGAAGGCGAGTCGCTAGTACTTTGGCGTAAAGTTTGATGTCGACATTGAGGAGCAATATCGGCCTATAGCTGCCACATTGTGAAGGGTCTTTACCTGGTTTCGGAATAACTGATATATTAGCAGATAGTAGGTTGTGGGAGGGTAAATGAGTGTCATCGATCGAATTAAACGCTGAGGCGAGCAGCGGGGCAAGCGATTGGGCAAACGATTTAAAGAACCTAGGGGAAAAGCCGTCAGGGCCTGGGCATTTGCCCGATTTTAGACCTTTGATGGCAGCGAGAAATTCCGCTGCCATCAGAGGTTCCTCCAAACTGGCTGCCTGTTCAGGGTCAATTTGTGGGAGGGCAGTCTCAGTTATATAGTTCCGCATTTCAGCAAGATGCATATCGTTCCCGTTTTGGGCGACCATCGGTGGGTGCAAGTTATAAAGGTCGGAATAATAGGATTTAAAGGCCTCCGATATACCACTGGAATTGCTTATTTTCTGTCGATCCGACGTGCAAATGTGAGAGATCGGCTTGCGAGGAGGGCGGGGGTGTAGAACCCTGGCGAGGTGCTGTCCGCATTTGTTTGCGAAAGCATAATGGTGGTTACGACCTCTATCTCTGGAAATGAGAGAGTGTGCGTCTAAAAGGCTAAGCAGTTCCCTACGGGCATTGGAAAGATTTACGTACGTTACTGGGTTGGAGTCTCTTTTATGCAACGTTTCAATCGATTTTATCGTCGCCAGCAGACGGGAAATGTCTGCTGTTCTGGCTTTTTTGAGGCGAGAACCATGTTGAATGAAAACACCTCTCAGTACACACTTCAGGGCCTCCCACTTGGTCAAGGGATTAGTGTTATCAGAGCGATGGACCGCAATGAAGTCCTGGATCGCTTTTTCAATTGCTGCAGTACATGGAGTATCTTTCAACAAATTGTCATTCAACCTCCATGACGACCTCACGCGGGACGTCTGGGGGGGGGGGGCTAGGCTGAGGTGCACTGGGGCGTGATCAGACCACAATATGTTACCTAGGGAGGCCTTCAGAGGGGTGTCTAGTAGGAATTGGGAGATTAAAAAATAATCGATGCGACTGTATGAGTTATGTGCCACGGAGAAACAGCTGTAGTCTCTTTCGAATGGGTGCTGCACTCGCCACACATCCACTAATTGCGCAGAGTGCAGTAGTGTCTTTATCTGTGTGAGTGCTGTGTGGGATATGTTAGACTTACCAGAGGAAGAGTCCAGGACTGGGGAAAGGGTCACATTGAGGTCGCCGCCAAGGACGTCTTCATCAGTTTAGGCGGATATGTATTCTACATATTTTGGTAAAAAAAAATAAAAATTGCAAGTAACAGCCGGGCACGCTGCGAACTTCCAGTCCCACCCCGCCCCTGGAATAAAACTGAGTTGGCTGACCGCTGCACAGCCATTTACACAAAGCTTTGTATTCCATGAATGAATACAAAGCTTCCTCTGTGAGTGTTCCTGAAGCAAGACGCAAGGTCCCCGTCCTGCTGCTGGAATACAGCGCTGTATACTGTAAGTGGTTTTGGCAACATACATATCATACCATGCCGACAGCCACTGCATGTGTTAGTGAAGTAAATAGTTTGTTTGGACTAAGCTAGCCCAAACAAACTATTTAAACTTCCCTAAAACTTGGAGACCAGCTTTAAAGTGTTTTTAAACCTAACAAATATAATATGCTTTGTAATGTTCCTATTTTATTCAGTCCTGTCTGTGTTAAATAATACCTGGTTGATCCTGCCTGTGCCCCTCCCCCTGAGAGTAAACTGACCACACTAGCATGGTCAGTTCACATCTTGTGTCATCCTGCTGTTAATACAAGTACACTGTGCAAGTGCACAGCGTGCCTGTATCTTCCGTAGTCTGTACTAAGTTGCACACCTTCTCCAGCCACTCCTCTCACTGCACTTGGCTGGGGAAGTGATGTCATGCTGTCCGGTCTGACTGTGTTTCATTGCCATGGAAACACAGAAGCTTAGCGGCAACATCATTTCCTGTAATAACATGACACCCCCTCTCAACACGCCCACCAGCAGGTCCCCGGATCGCTTAGTAAGCTACAGTTATCAGGTGGCCTGCAATTTAGGCACCAGGGGTTAAATTATAGCCACAGTTTTCAAGAAAAAAAATCTTTGAGTTTTGACAAGGTAACATTTCTCTGTTTAATAATGTGTTTAACATTAGTGAACTTTACAGCTACTTTAACTGCTCCAATAAAAATATTAACATACTTTGGCTAGAGATACATTTTAAATAACTTCCCCGCCCTTTATAAACAATGGGAGCACAGATGGACTTGCTGAGACATTGCCTTGCAGCAAAATGATCATTAATTTTGCCAGAAGGAATAAATATAAAACAAGAAAGAAGAGCATAGTATATTATTCAGTGATAACCAAATGAAAAGAAGCGCTATGTGATAAATATATACAGCAGGTAAAATAAGTATTGAACATGTCACCATTTTTCTAGGTAAATATATTTCGAAAAGGTGGTATATGAAATTTTCATCACATGTCGGCAACAACCCATGCAATCCAAACATTCAAAGAAACCAAAACAAATAAGTTCAGTAATTAAGTTATGGGTAATAAAATAGAATGACACAGTGAAAAAGTGAACACAGGGAGGTGCAAACAAGCATTGAAAGCAAAGACACCATCTGAAATCAGTAATTGGAAAGAAATCTTGCCTCTTGTCAGTGCAAATTAATATCAGCTGGTCTCAACTGATTGTCTATAAAAAAAGGTGTCTCATTACCAAGTTGTCACACAAGAAACATGATGGGTAAAAGCAAAAGAGCTCTCTCAAGACCTTCGCAACCTTATTGTTGCAAAACATACTGATAGCATTGATTACAGAAGAATTTTTCAACTTCTGAATGTTCCAATGAGCACTAATCTGGAAGTGGAAAGAACATAATTTCACCATAAACCGGCCACGACCAGGTGCTCCTCGCAATATTTCTGACAGAGTGAAAAGAATTATCAGACGAGTTGTCCAAGAGACAAGGACAACATGTGGAGAGCTTAAAAAAAATAGAATTAGCAGGTACAAGTGTCATTCCATTTTATTACACATAACTTCATTTCTGAACTTATTTGTTTTGGTTTATTTGTATGTATGTATGTATGGATTGCATGCATGGGTGGTTACAGACGTGTGGTGAAAATGTCATGTCAAAAGAACCTTTAGAAAAACATTTACCTAGAAAAATGGTGACGTGTTTAATACTTATTTTGCCTGCTGTATGAATCAATAACATGTAATACACTATATAAATAACAATAAAAAGTGTCAATCAAAGCCTCAAAGAGAAGAATTACATAAACATCCAGTGTAGTGTAAAACCATAAAAATAAATTGTCCAAATAATATTTTTTTTTTCAACCAAATATCTTACCACCGGTGTAAAAATATATTCATTTGGACCATTTACTTTTTATAAATTTACACTATACTGGGTGTTTACGTATTACTTCTTTTTGAGGATTTGATTTACACCAGTGTTAATTTAGTCGTCGACAATATTTTTGTCATGATTTTTTGTCAGCAGCAGATTTCCAACGAAAAATAGACAAAAATTACCCCACATTTTCGTCAGTTGACAAAAACTATGATGCAAAATGTAAAGGAGGGTTGTTTACCAACCTGAACTTCTGTTTTCCTCAGGGCTCTGCCTGTAAAGCACGTGAGTGTTTCCCCTCCCAGCAAGCAAGGTAGCGACTGTACCATGCTTAGTGGTATGGCAAACTTAGCACTGTGCAGCATTACAGGACTCCTCAAATCACCGTCCATAGCACTGTGTGCATTACAGGCTTTCTCAGACCACCATCTAGAGCACTGTGCAGCATTACAGGCCTCCTCAGACCACCGTCCAGAGCACTGTGCAGCATTTACAGTCCTCAGACCACCGTCAAGAGCACTGTGCATAACAGGTCTCCTCAGACCATTGTCCAGAGCATTGTGTGCATTACAAGGCTCCTCAGACAGTCCAAAGCACTGTGTGCATTATCCCCTACCAACCAACAATTCTGGCTCCCACAAACTGGCTACAGTATGTGCTCATGTGGTACACAGATTAGTCCTGTCAATTTAAGAAGGTGCTCCTAACGACAACTCATTATGTGTATAAAAGACACCTGTCCACAGAATCTCTTTCTTCCATTCAAACCAACCATCATGGGTAAGACCAAAAGAGATGTCAGGGACAAGGTTGTAGATCTGCACAAGGCTGGAATAGGCTACAAGACCATCAGCAAGAAGTTTGGTGAGAAGGAGACAACTGTTGGAGCAATTATATGCAAATGGAAAAAATACAAAATAACCAATCGCCCTTGGTCTGGAGCTTCATGCTAAATTTTGCCTCATAGGCATCGAAGTGTTTGGAGGAAGGAAAATGCTTACTATGACCCCAAGAATACATCCCTACAGTCAAGCACGGAGGTGTAAATATTATGATTTGGGACTGTTTCTCTGATAGAGGTACAGGCTGACTTCACCACATTGGGGGACCAATAGATGGTGCCATGTATTGAAAAATCTTGGATGAGAACCATATTTCCTCAGTCAAAACACTGAAGATGGGTCGTGGATGCATCTTCCAGCATGACAATGATCCAAAACATACTGCCAAGGCAACAAAGGAGTGGCTCAAGAAGAAACACATTATGACAGTTTGACACCTGTGGCCTAGCCAGTCTCCAGACCTTAATCCTATAGAAAATGTATAGAGGGAGCTGAAACTTCGAGTTGCCAAGTGACAGCCAAGAAACCTTAAGGATTTAGAGAAGATCAGTAAAAAAGAGTGGACCAAAATCCCTCCTGAGATGTGTGTAAACCTGGAAAACAACTACAAGAAGTGTCTTGCCTCTGTGCTTGCCAACAAGGGTTTCTCCACCAACTACTAAGTCGTGTTTTGCTTGGGGATCAAATACTTATTTTACTCACTGAACTGCAACTCAATTTATAACATTTGTAACATGTGTTTTTTTCTGGATTTTTGGTTGATATTCTATCATTTAAAATACACCTATGATACAAATTATAGACCCTTAATTTCTTTGTAAGTGGGCCAAATTACAAAATCTGCAGGGGATCAAATATTTTCCCCACTCTATATTCATCCATAGCTTTTCGTTCAGTTATCACTGAATTATGTACAGTACTTTGAGGAGGTTATTGCAGTAGCAGTGTAATAATTGGCCATTTTAGGATATTGGGAATTGTTTTTAAGTGGGTTTATATTTAAAGTGGTTGTAGACCTTTACATATACCCAGTGAAGTGACTGGCCCCAGGTGATACACAAAGATGAAAACAAATCCTCCTACATAAATTGCACCTGTCTATCTGCAGTGTTCTCTACTCTACAGCCATTTAAAGTGCTGAATTATAAAGCTTGTCTGAGAGTTCAGAAAAAGGGGACAGAGAGCTGTAATCACATAATACAGAGCACAGTGAGGGGAGCTCTGAGAACTGATTGGAGGGAAGGGACACACCTCCCTTCACACAGCACACAGGAACAGAGCTGAGGTTGTCAAATCAGCTGGACCTCCCTCCCGTGTCACCTTTTTTGGTTTGGTGTCAGGAAAACTTGTCAGAAGTGATTAATGCAGATTGCAGAGGAATGAGGCAGCAGACAGAAATGACAATTGGCGCTCTTAATTGAGACAAGTACACACTATAGAGGAATATGTTTTTCTTGTATTTTTTATTTTTTTTTCGCTTCATAAATGTTTTATGGAAAAAGTGCACAAAATACAGAACATTAGGCTGCAAATGGTAAAAAAGGCAACGTACAACAAGCATAGATCTTCCAGGTGAATCCAAAAGGAGCACATCTGTAACATGTTAAATAGTACAACCATCATTCCACTTGGGAGTCCAGTAGGTTTAAAGTGGAAGTCCATGCAAAAACTAAAATCCCTGCATCTATAGCCACCAACATTCTAACACTAACCTCTCTACCTCTGTAAAGCGAGTATACATACCTTTTCTACAGGCGATCCAACCCTATCTCCAGCGGCAGAAGTTCTGCTGATTACACAGGCAACGGCTGTTACTACGGGGCCTCCGTTGACGGATGTGTCCTCTGCACCCACCTCCACAGCAAAGCCGTGGCTGACAGCTCAGCATGAGATCAGAGCTTCCGCCGCTGGAGATCGGGTCGGATCACCTGTAGAAAAGGTATGTTTACTTGTTTTTTCTTTTCAGGGCTAAAGAGGTTAGTGTTAGAATTTTGGTGGCTATAGAGGCAGGGATTTAAGCTTTTGCATGGACTTCCTCTTTAAGGATAAATTAATGAGTGACAGTGAACAGAGAAAACAAAAAGGTCTAACTCCCACAATATTTGCCTCGTCCAGTACAAACAGCTCCCAAGTGAAGTAATAGGCAGTCATGCCTAAAGCTGTAATTTAAAAAAAAAAAAGATTAAAAGAGAGAAAAGAAGCCCAGAAGGGGAAAGAGAGAAAGCGGAAGAAGGGAAAAGGTAAAAAAACTAAAAACACACACATACAGAGTAAGGGGGAGCTCCTATCAAAAGCCGGTCCAGAAACCCAAGAAGGGACCACAACAAGATTAAAAATAATCTTCCGTAGCATACTGGCATTAGGCAACAAACTCAGTCTTGCAGTCCTAAGTATGACCAATATTCAGAAGTTATCTTAAAATCTAACCAACAGTACCAGGTGGCTGTGAACTTAGACATCCTGTCTTGTGAGATATGAATCAGCTCTGCCATCTCCTCTATGTTGTTGATCCTGCAAAACCCTTCATGCCATGTGGGGATAGCGGTAGAAGAATGATGTAGGAAGAATTGCGCTGGATAATAAGCCATATTGTAAAAAGTAACTCTAGCCATTATGCTATGTACGTGCTTCCAAAATAGCTGGAGACTGGAGCACATCCACCAGACATGAAGCATGATACCAACTTCCTCACTGCATCACCAGCATAGATTAAAAACAAAGGGATACAATTTGTGAAGCAGGGAAGGAGTTTGATACAAGCAAGAGAAAACCTTATACCCAGTCTGCTGTATAGCCACATTTAGCAAACCCTTATGAATGTAGGTACAAATAGTTACCCATTCTGTATCTGTAAAGGTTTGATTCAATGCCTGAGCACAGGCCCGACAGGCAGGGGATGTGAATATGGAGGTGAGGTCTAGGAGCGAACTGTAAAGAGCGGAAATAATGTTTCTTTGCAATTGTGTGTGAGTGCAGATGGCCTCTAGTACCATCAAGTGTCTGGTCCAGGTTGAAGTAGGGCCATGTGAACTCAAGAAATGGTGGGTTTGGAGATAAATCCATTGTGATATTTCATGCGGTTTTATCAAGTTATTAAGCTCTTCCCACGTCAGAAGTGATCCCTTTTGGAAAGAATGCATGGAAAACACCTCCCCACTTTTATCAGGAAGTGGACATGCCAGGTAGGAGGGGGGGATTGAAATCTAAAGGCAATAGGGGGCAGCCTTGAACCATCCCGCATGTTAGTGTGCAAGTTTGATGCTCGATTTGCCATGGAGGCCCAATCAAAGGATGTGATTTAGCATCAGTAGAAACCTCACTCAGCTGGAGCCAGGGCAATAGATTCAAGGGCAAGGATATGTTTGCTTTGACCTCCTCCAGTCACAGCCATGCCCACGGGTAAAACAGAGCTTGTCAGTCTTGTTTCTATCAACGTTAAGGGATTAAACAACCCAGAGAAACGCTCCATGGTGCTAGCCAATCTAAAACATATGAAGGCCCAAGTGTGTTTCCTCCAGGAGACACACTTCCGTGCGGATAAAATACCGAGACTTCACGACCGCTTTTTCCCAGACGGTATACCACAGATGCTCTTCTGACTCTAAATCAAAGGGTGTGAGTATCCTGGTTCGTGGAACTACCCCTTGGTGGCTGAAGGACCAATGGGGCAATGCAGAGGGAAGAGCTATCTTCATGAAGGGGACGCTGGGGGGATCCCTAGTTGCCCTGGTAAACTTACACCTCCCCAACTCAAACCAGATTGCCTTCCTGGAACCAATTCTGACCAAACTAGGTGACTTTGCCGAAGGGGCGGTGACATGAACTTCATCATGGACCCAACTCTGGACTCTTCCAAGAATGCCTCCCAAATCTCTTACGCAACGCTGAAACGACTTAAGAGGAACCTCCAAGCTTTCCACCTAGTGGACGTGTGGCGCATTCTCCACCCGATCCACAGAGACTACACATTTTATTTGCCCCCCCATGGCTCCTAAACCAGAATTGATCTGTTTGTGATGCCACAATCGCTCTTGTCTAGGGTTACCTCAGCCTTGCTTGGCTCTATCACCTTCTTGGACCACGCCCCGGTTTTTGTAGACATAGATCTGCTTCAGCCCGCTATGAAACAGTGGATATGGAAGCTTAACCACTCACGGATACAGATACCAGAGGTCGCTTAGGAGGTGTCAAGGGTACGGAGACAGTACTTTTCCACAAATGTGGACCTAGAGGTTGACCCAACAATGGTTTGGGAGGCACATAAAAGCTACATTAGGGGCCTTTTGATCAAAAATCTGATCCCTAGAAGCCGTTCATAATCCATCACTAGCCTCCCAGACCCTTTCAGATTCAACTGCCCTGCGGAACCAACTCTGATCCTTGGCCCTGTTCAAGGCCAAGGTGGTGATTTCTAAATGTCGCCGTACTTTTTATGAGCACAGCAACAAATGCGGTAAGATGCTTCCATGGGCTCTGAGAGACCAGAAAGTTTGTACGTCTATCCCTGAACTTCTTAATGACATTCATAACAAAGTTCACACTACTAAAGATATCGCTGATCTGTTCCGGGAGTATTATGTCACTTTTTTTAATCTCCCATGCCCGAAGTCTGAGGGAGAGAAATCCACTGAACGGAAGACTATCCAAGACTACTTGCGTAGGTCTGGCCTTTCCCATCTTTCGGAGGAGCTCACCGATCTGGAAAAACCTGATTCAGCAGACGAAGTGGCTTTAGCAATGGCACAAATGCTACTGGAAAAGGCTCCTGGCCCAGATGGCTATTCCCTTCTCTACTACAGGACCTTTGGGGACCCTCTTGATTCCACACTTTTTCTCTGCCTACAATGCAATAGGTGAAGGGACTGCCCTTCCGGGTGATGCATTGAGCGTGTACATTGCAGTAATCTCAAAAGAGGGTAAGGATCCATTACACTGTCAAAACTACTGACTGATCTCACTGTTAAATGTGGATCTCAAAATATTCACGAAAATCCTTTCTATGCATCTGATAGACTTGATACCACAACCGATTCCCCCCCGACCAAGTCAGATTTGTCCCTACCAGAGAGGCGCACGATAATACAACTAAGGCAATCAATCTGATCCAAGCAGCGCGGACTGCTGCTCCTCTCGACAGACGCCGAGAAGGCATTCGACAGGGTGAGCTGGCCCTTACTGTTTGAAACTCTCCAAAGTATAGGCCTGAATGACCGAATGATGAATTGGGTGCAAGCTATCCACTCCTACCCATCGGCCCAGGTCAAGGTCAACGGCCACCTCTCCTCATCATTTCAGATAGCAAATGGGACGAGGCAGGAGTGTCCCTTGTCACCCCTGATATTCATCCTCACCCTTGAACCATTTCTACGATTCAGAGATAACCCAAATATCAGGGGCCTTCGCCTGAATGCCACCCTGTCCCTGAAAATAGCAGCGTACGTGGATGACTTATTCTTTTTTCTGACCAATCCCCCAGTATCTATCCCAAACTTGCTTAAGGAACTAAAGATATACGAGGAGTTGTCATTGTTCCGTATCAATTATCATAAATCAGAAGCGCTTGATGTCGCCTTGCCACCCTCCTTAACCACACTGCTCCGGATAGACTTTCCCTTTAAATGGGCTACTTCCCACATTAAGTACCTTGGAATCTTGCTGTCCAGTAAGATGGAGGAAATTCCCCCCCCCCCAACTTCCCCCCTCTTCTGACAGCCATAAAGAAGGACTTACAGGGGTGGCAGCATGGCCTGTTCTCCTGGTTCAGACGCTGCCCTGGTGTCAGCACCCCTTGCCAAAACAGATTTCAGACCATCCCATGGTGAGGGTGACAGTACAGACTGCTCGGAAGGCTTTCCGCCACTTTATCGCCCCGCTCCCATCCCCACTCACCCCTGTAGTGGGCAACCCAGCCTTCAGTCTGGAACTCAACGACCCTAGATTCCTGGAATTGAAACTGGTTGAGAGGTCACAGGCCCGACACTTCCTCACCAATGGACAATGGAGAAATAGGCAGCAGATCCTGAACGACCCAGCCCTGATGGGGCTCTCTTTCTGGCAAAAAGTACAGTTGTCCCATTACATTAGCTCACTGCCCTCCCCGGCCACTTTCGGGAGGCAACTAACCCTCTTTGAATTGCAAAGCCTGCACCAGTCTCCATTATATAGGTGGGAGTGTGAGAAACAAGTCGATCGGATCATCCTTTTTTCTCACAAGATTTCTATCTGTGCAAGACACCAGGAGGCGGGATATAAAATATTGTCCCCTTGGTACTACACACAAGATGTTGCCTCAGAGCACGGACCTATGCTGGAGATGTGGGGAGGAGGTTGGAATGCTCCTTCATGTCTTTTGGTCTTGCCGCATCTTACAGCCCTTCTGGACAAAGGTACATCGTATCGTTCAGTACACAGATCTTGAGTTGCTGATGTCCCCCGAGCTCTTCCTTCTGCATCACCACGGGATTCCGGGTAAGAGCTATAGGAAATCCATATTGCCGCTCCTGCTCACTGTGGCAAAAGGCTGCACCCCCCGAACTGGAAGCAGACCCAGCCTCCGTCGGTGGCCGTTTGGTTGAAAAGAGTAGCGGACATCCACGCAATGGAGAACTTGGTGGCCACGGGAAAAGGCCTAAGTGAGAAATTTTCCAAAAAATGGTTCCACTGGCACAAATTCATCTACTCTGAGGAGTATGGACAGCTAGTGGCCCAGCTCCCCTGAAGGGAGATGACTCTGAAAGCTACTCAGACGGAGTAGGTGTGACTGGATGGTGGTACTAACCAATCCCCCTCTTTTTCTTTCCCTTTTCTCTTCTCCTTGCTTCCCACTTTACCCATTTTCCCTTTCCTGACTTGTCTATAATGCCAGCACGTGAGTGCTGTGACCTTCGAATCGGTCATCACCAGGCTCAAATCCCAATCCCTGAAAAACGTCAAAGGGCCATGCGGGGTACGGAGGACTCCTGTTCCCTTAAAGCTCAATGTGATTTCCTCCTGATAGAAGACTTATCCTCTTTACACTGTGATGTATGTATGAGGTTATTGGGAACGACTATTTTATTGTGATATACACCAGCGTGGTCTCTGTATTTCTGCACGTTCTTCTTTCTTAAAGAATTTATAAAAAAAAAAAAAAGCATACTATATTTCTGCCACATCAATGCTGATATTATACTTGAAATATGTTTTACGTGTAACAGGCTGTAATCACTATCCAACACTGGGCAGGTGAGGCATTAAGGCTACACAGTAGTATGCTTTTTATGATAGTTGTGAAGAGGAAAGTGGAACTGCAGTCGGTTCACATAATTTGTAATAAAAACATCTCTGCCATTCTGAAGCTTTTGTAAGGGTCATTCATAAGGGTTTGCTAAATGTGGCTATTGTGATTCTGTACTTGCCAAATATGCTGCAGAAATCTCCCTCCACTAAGTCTGGCTGCATCCATTTAACTGTGGGCAGCTGAAGCTGCTGCCTGTTCACTTCCTGGATTTATACAGACACACAGGAGGTACACCTCCAGCTCTCCAGCTTTCATTGTCCTTTTAATGACTCATCCCACCTCCCTTCTTGGCAAACTCTCACAAGAGTGCTTTTTACCAGACAAGAAACAGGAAGTGGGCTTTATAAGGTATTTACTGGCAGAAATAAAATGTTTTACTATCCAAAGTTAAAACAATAAGGGCAGAAGACTTAATAGATGGAAAGTTGAAAAAATTACTGAAGGTCAGCTTTAAGGCTAAATGATCAACACATTTTGTGGACCCCTAGAGCTTTTACCATAAAATGAAAGTATGCTCAGCATATTTACACATTATGGCAAACATATCAGTGCCCTTCTCCAGTGATGCGACACCTGCATTCTCTCTCATCGTTCCCATCTTCACTCAGTCTTCTTCTGTTTGCACACAGGAGTTACTTTGCCCCCTGCACAAAATAATGCTGAGACTGTATACGGAGCTCCACATACCTAGGCTAAATGTATACTTCTAAAAAAAAAAATGCTGCCAGGCAAGGAGAAGCGGTTATGGCAAAAGACATACAGAGTCAATGTCTGCTTCACTGAAGGATCCCAAGAGCACAGTGGCCTCCATAATTCTCAAATGGAAGAAGTTTGGCAGAACCAGGACTCTTCCAAGGACTGGTTGCCTGGCCAAACTGAGAAATCGGAGGAAGAAGGTGACCAAGAACCCGATGGTCACTCTGAGCTGCAGAGATCCTGTGTGGAGATAGTTCCAGCAAGACAACCATCACTGCAGCCCTCCACTGATCTGGGCTTTATGGCAGCAGCTAGACGGAAGCCTCTCCTCAGTGCAAAACACATAAAAAACCTGCTTGGAATTTGCAAAAAAACACCCAAAGGATTCTCAGACTGAGGAACAAGATTCTCTGGTCTGATGATTCCAAGATCAAACTGTTTGGCCTCATCACCCGTCCAATACCATCCCAACAGTGAAGGTTGAGGGAAAGCTGGAGCAAAAGTACAGTGATTTCCTCAATGAAAACCTGTTCCACAGCGCTCAGGACCTCAGACTGGGCCAAAGGTTCACCTTTCAACATGACAATGATCCTAAGACAACACAGGAGTGGCTTAGGGAAAACTCTGTGCATGTCCTAGAGTGGCCCAACCAGAGTCCTGACTTCAACCCTATTGAACATCTCTGGATGGACCTAAAAATGGCTTTCCACCGACGGTCCCAATCTAATCTGATTGAGAGAATTTGCAAAGAATGGCAGAATATCCCTCAAACCAGGTATGTAAAGCTTGTTGTATCATACCTAAAAAGACTCAAGGCTGTAATTGCTGCTAAAGGTGCTTCAACAAAGTATTGATAAAGGGTCTGAATACAGTTTTATCTTTTTAATAAATTCAGACATTTTTGATTAATGAAAAAAAAAAATAATGTAAACAATTGTAGCATCAGACTGCGACATAACAAAACTGAAAAAAAGTGAATGGGATCTGAATACTTAGATGAATGCCTCTACTAGGCCAGGGCATACAGTGCATTCATAAACATACAGTATTTTAGGGAGTCAGAGTAGCCCTTAGTATGTAGAGTTTTTGGGTGACTTTAGTGGCCCTTGGTTAAGGGAGAAGTGGGCAAACAGAAGTAGGCTGAGGCATCTTTTGGTGCATTCTATAAAATACTGGCCTTATTCTGTAGCTTGTCTTAGTTTACTTCCAATACAGGTTCACTTTGTCACATTACTGACTTCTGATGAGCTGCTATAGCTTAGTGCAATTTTTACATTGTTCTTTAATCAACCAAATAAGTAGATCAATGCTATACTATTTAGAGCTTTATAGTATATTCCCGATTAGTAGATAAGTTATAAGCCATCATCCCCATAACAAATCAGATTACTGTAAAAAAAAAAAGAATGCTTTGCTTTAGAGAGCTAATATAATATAATATAATATAATAGCAACTCATTACAGGCCAAACCTGATTAACATTTTTCAATTATCACAATCAAGTGTACAGAGACACAATGCTAGAAAACTGCATACATCGCACATTAATTTTTCATTTATTTTTAAAATCAGGTGCCCCTGTAAGCTAACCTTAGTCTTTAAGAATATCTTCATTAATTGTGTTTGGTTCCTTTTGACAATGCCTGCATATTGGCAGGCCCACCCCACACTGTTCCAAAAATATCTTTCTCTGTCCTGAGAGAATCCTCAATTAACTTCTCTCTTCCAGAAGCTATTACTTTTTTTACAGCTCTGTTCACATCAGCTGCTCCTTTTGTGTAGGATTCTATCCATTTTTGGGCTTCTGCCAATTGTCCAGCGGCACCAGAATATAAAATCTCATCAGCAAGACCAATATTCAATGCATATTTAGGATGAACACGGAGAGCACTGCTGAGTAGTTTCAGTGCATGTCTACTTCCAATAAGATGAATTAATCTTGTTGCTCCACCCCAACCTGGAACCAGACCCATATGTTTATGGACAAATCGTATTTCACTGTCTTCAGTCATCAACCTGCAGGGGAACAGAATATAACATTTGTGTTTTTGTCTGATGAATTATTTTGTACTGTAATAAAATGTAGTATTTAATACACGTAACACACAAAACTATATATCACATTGTTATCAAAATTGCCAAAGTACAAAAATCTCAGATTTTTAAGGTTTGGTCAGATTACAATGCAAGAGAAAATACAGTTTTCTGAGTTGTCTCCAGTACAGAGAGGGAAAATCTTCCTTTGAAGACCTCTTGTGCCATTGACATTTGAGTAAATCTACTATAGAATAGAAAAGTGACATCTGCCAAAAGAGAGAATTCCCCTTGTTTCTGGTAGTTGTC
Organism: Lithobates sylvaticus; assembly: GCA_028564925.1. Lineage (NCBI taxonomy): Eukaryota > Metazoa > Chordata > Amphibia > Anura > Ranidae > Lithobates > Lithobates sylvaticus. The sequence goes on along the minus strand of CM053028.1, from coordinate 241,510,316 downwards.
CAATTGTATCTCTGGGGACAGGAAAATATCATAGATGGTTTTAAAAAGTTGTAACTATTCTATACTCTATCCAAAACTTAAAAAAAAAAAAAGTTTAGGCTGGAGATACACTAGGTTTTAGCAGACCAGTAAGCCTGCAAATGTTTAGACACACTCCAATACCACTATGTACCTTTTAGTTTGATCCAGTGTGCTACTGGGGCCCCCCTATTCCCCTTCCCCAGCAGCATAGATATTTGGGGAAGGGGGCTCCAGAAGAATATTGGGGCAATAGGCACTTAGTTTAAAGGAAAGATGTGGGAATGGAGGTACCTGCTCTAAAGCTGCAGGCTTTGTTTCCTGTTTAAAAAAGTAAAGATTTACTTTAGCTGTTAAAAATTAAAATTGATCTAAACCCTAACCGGATGAAATTTAGTTTGCTAAGCTTCTGAGTTTTATAAACATGTTTTTTTTTTTTTCCCATAAAAATACTGTTTTCACCTTTGTTGATCCTTTTTTTTTGCATCTCAGTGCTGCTGATCTTCTCCAACCTCTTCCTGTCTACTTGAAAACACTCTAGCGTAAACTGCACATCATTGCTCTGGACTAAATTACTGATAGTAACAACGAACTATGCCTGAGAAATGTGCGTCTGCATGGCTGCTTATAGTCACAACCAGGGGCATAATTTGACAGGGTGACAGCCCATAAGCACATCTTGTCAACTTATAACACAAAGTACCTGGACTTAAACGCCTTCATGGCAGGATCACCAGGTATATTTTAATCCTGTGGGCTGGTAAAGATTAAAAACTATTTTTGAATTTAAAATGTTAATGCTTGCACGAAATTTTAGTTATTGGATTTAGATAAACTGGCATTTTTATTTGAGAGTTTTTGAGCGTTTTTTAGAAGTGTATTGCAACGCTTTAAAAACTTATTACATGCTTTTTACAGTCTCAGGCGTTTTTGATTAAAAAGCATTTGGGGGAGGAGAGGTATAGGAGATTAGGGGCAGAGAGCTGTTGCTCAAGCAGAAAACGCGTGACAAAGCATTTGTAAAACGCTTAAGTCACGCATTTTCAGGTGTTTCTACTGAAGGTTATAGGGCCAAAAAGAAGCGTTTTTGAGCGACAGGCGTTTTGCTTCAGGTGACAGAACGCACATGTGAACAGGGACCACTGAAATGAATGGGATTTGGCTTGTTGAGCGTTTTAGAGCTAAAAGCTTCCATCAGAAAATCTGAGCCTTGTGAAATAGTTTTTTTCTATTCAGAGTCCCATTGTGAAGATTTCCCTTTATTTTCAGTCCTGTAGATACAACAAACAATGAGAGAAAATCTCTATAAAGTGAGGAAAATCTACACAGCTGTTAGAAATTGTTGTCTCAAAGTTTCGATTTCCCCACACTTGCAGCCCATGTAGCATGGTCAACAGCATATACAGAGCAAACCTTCCCAGCAGGAACACAGACAGCAGTAAAAATATGACAGGGTTTCTAGCCTTTTTCCACTATCCAAAACAAAAAAAAAAAAAATTCAACTTACCTGTAAATTTCATATCCTGGAGTACAGTACAGGACAGGACACAGGCTGGATATTCATAGACTCTGTGTTATAGGCTACTATCTTCAGGTGACTGGATATTGGCAATGCTTTTCTGGACACGCCCCCTGAATGTACCCCTATAACCCTACCCCACTCCATGAGACATCAGTTTTTTTTAACAATCAAAGCGGAGTTGATAAGTCTAGACACGTCCCTCTGCTTCAAAGCTTCCCATTTTCTCCTCCACTCCATCGCTTAAGGTGGGAAGTGTGCAGTGTGTGCTGGTACAGTATGTCATTCTAGACTGCCTAAGAAACTAAACTGGACTGCCAGGATGTCACTGTTTGCAGTCAATGCAGAGTCACACAGAAACAGAAGGAAGGGTGGCTTGTGTGCTGTACTCCGAAATAAGGAATTTGCAGGCAAGTCAAAACTTCTTTTATCTTAATTGTACAGTACAGGAAACAGGCTGTATATTCATAAAGCCCAGGGCATCCCCAATAAATGAAAAAGAAGGGTGTGCAACAACAAGGCAAACAGAACTGTGCCGACAGGCCCAACAATAACAAGGGTTAGCGGACCCAGCTCAAGAGTCCTGCTGCAGGAACCTTCTGGCCAAAGGCTGCAATCATAGAGGCTTGGATGTCCACCCAGTAGAACAAAAGTTTGAACTGAAGACCAGGTGGCCGATCTAGTGAAGTGAGCATGTAATAGTGCTGGGATTTTCTTTATTCTTTTGAATGTTAGCTCTTGAGATGAGTCTTCTTATAAACTATCAAGAATAGATTTTTAAACAGGATGCTTTTTGCAAGGCCCTGTCATTAGACTGTATCTGATAGGAGCTGTGGCTTTAAAATAAACTCTGGTAGCTCTGACAACATCCAGAAAAGGAAGAGAAATCTTTTTGGGGTGCTTAGAATCAGGGCACAACGAAGGAAGGACAGTGTCCTCATTGGAGGTAGAAGGTTAAACCACCATAGGTAGAAGAATTATCAAGAATGGCTCTTTACAAGAGAGAGATGGTAATTCAGAAATAGGTCCGACTGTGTGATAGCCACTGGATAGGCCACCTTGCAGAAGCAATCATCCAGGGATAGTTTCCTGTTTTTCAGGGCAGAGAGAACCAAATTAAGATTCCAAAAAAGCAGACTTATTTGTTTTAAGGCTGCATGACTCCTGGTATTCCCCTGGTGACAGATAAAGGTCATAGTCATGGCGTTATCTGATTTTACCCTGATTGGGTGTCCCTGAAAAAGGGTGCCCAGTGATGCAGAGACAGTTTTATCGCTCTGAGCTCCAGGATGTGAATGGGTTATCTTGGCTTCCCTGGGTGACCATGTTCCCTGAATTATGAGAGATTAGAACACTCCTCCCCAGCCTGTGAGGCCACCATCTGGGTGCCCCTACATGGGTGTGGTAGAAACAATGTCTCTATTGTCAAGGTTCAACTGGAAATCCAAGCTAGGAAGGTAATTGCTTGGCTGGAGAGGAGAAAAGGGAGGTTTAGAGAATAAGCATGTTTGTTCCAGGCAGGCCAACAGGATATTGCTCTGGAAAGGCCTTGAATGCAATTGTATGTAAGGAACAGCCTTATTTGGGAACTAAGGGAACAGCAGTAGTTGAAAAGGAGATGATTCCTTCAGAAGAAATTCATCTAGGTACCCACTTACTGAATGCCCTAAGTTCTTAAGAGGGCAAGAATGGGCGCTAGTACCTTTGTGAATATCCTGAATGCAGAAGATAAGCCACATGGCAGTGTTACAAATTGCAAGTGTTTGCAAGGCACATGAAGTGTTGATGAAATGGGTGAATGAGAATATGTAGATAAGCATTTTGAATGTCTACTGATGCTAGGTATTCCCCTGGTCTCAGAGAGGCCATCACCGACGTTGCATATTCTATGTGAAACGTTAGAATGTGAAGACAATCGTTTAGGGATTTTAGGTCAAGGGTAGGACAAATACTCCTGTTGGGTTTTGGTACAGTAAACTTGTTTAAATAGAATCCTTTGAACCTGTCTTCCAGAAGAAATCCAGGACATTTGTAAAAATACTTTAAAGAGATTGATTAAGTCTTATAATTTTCCTTGTAAAAATAATAAACATGTTATACTTATCTGCTCTGTTGCAGTGGATTTGCACACAGCAGCCCAGATCCCCCTATTCTCGGGGCCCTCTTCGGCTCTCCTGGCCACTCCTTCCTGTTCAGTGCCCCCACAGCAAGCATCTTGCTATTGGGGCATCCAAGCTGAGTCACAGCTCACGGCGCCCATTCAGGCACAGAGCCCCACCCGGCCCCACCCCCTTTCTCCCCCGATTGGCTAGCTAAATTTGATCAACAGCAGTGGGAGCCAATGGTGCCGCTGCTGTGTCTCAGCCAATCAGGAAGATGAATCTCGGACAGCTGAGACACTAGTTGAGATCGCTGGACAGAGAGGGACCTCAGGTAAGTATTAAAAGGGGCTTCTGCACACAGAAGGCTTTTTATTTTAATGCATAGAGTGAAAAAAAAAAAACTTCTGTCTTTACAACTCTTTAACTTATGCTCTTTGATGACAGTCCTGCTCTATGAACTACCAGCAACAGGCATTGTCAAAAACAACGTACATATGAAAGAAATTTTGGAGCTGCCACTTCTAACTTGTTTTTGAACAGGTGCTTCTTTCTGCTTTATTTCTTAGGGATTCGCTGACAAGGAACAATCATGAAGCTACAGTCATATGAAAATATCTGGCCTCCATAACTGCTCTCGGTGCATGTTTTACTAAGTAAGGAAGCCAGAATCAGGGCCATCACCTTGAAGCTTGCCTCTTTAAAACAAGTCAGCAATTACAGTTGAAATACTTTAATCACAGGATCATTTTATTCTACTTTAACAGCTAAATTGACACTATGTGCAGAAAATCAGAAACCCAGGACAACATACCTGAAATCACATGCTGTACATAACTCAGCCCCTCCTCCCAATGCTTTTCCTTGCACTAGTGCAACACTAATGAGTGGCAATCTAAAAAACAAAAACACAAGGCATATTTTAACCACTTGCTTACTGAGCACTTAAACCCCCCTCCTTCCCAGACCAATTTTCATTTTTTTAGCTTTGTCACTCTTTTTTTTTTAACAAGAAAAGCTTTGTCACTCTTTGAATGACAATTGCGCGGTCATACAACACTGTACCCAAATTAATTTTTGTATCCCTTTTTCCCAGAAATAGAGCTTTTTTTTGGTGGTATTAGATCACCTCTGGGTTTTTTTTTTTTTAGGTAATTTTTCTCCTTCATTGATGCACGCTGATGAGGCTGCACTGATGGCCACCGATAGGCTGCATTGATGGGCACTGATGGGTGGCATTGAAGGGCATTGATAGCTGGCACTGATGGGTGGCAGTGATGGGCACTGATGGGTGGCAGTGATGGGCACTGATCGGCAGTTGTAGGTGACACTAATAGGCAGCACTGCTAGGTGGCACTCGTAGGCATTGATATGTGGCACTGATTGCTGACACTGTTATGCACTGATTCGTGGCACTGTGGACAATGGCAGGTGGCACTGGCACGTGGTACTGGTTGGCACAGATGAGGCGGCTTTGCCTCTTCTCCTTCGGGACTGTTGTCCCTTGCACAGAAGCCGGTAATCTGCTTTTTTTTCTCCTCACGCAGTCAGCGTGAGGAGAAAAAAAATAAAGATTACCGATCTTCTGTTTACATCACGTGATCAGCTGCCATTGGCTGACAGCTGATCACATGGAAAGGGGCCGGGATCATCCCCTTACTCCGATCTGTGATCACCCGAGTCTCATTGACTCAGTGATCACAGCACGCGGGGAGTGTGCAAAGGGGAGGAAGTCTATTGACCGCCTCCAGACAACGTAGGTCCATGCTGTAGCCGTCATTCGGCTATAGTGCGGATCTATTAAATGATATTTAATTCAAAGTGAACATGTGCTTTGCCTATGGTGGGCAATGCAACAGGTTCACTTAAATTCCAACCTCGCCAGCAACACTGCACATAAGAAGATGCTGCAGCACAGTGCAGGATTAGGTCTCCCCAACATTTGGGCTACTCAGCAATCATCAGAAGGATGATGACATCATCTTTACCTAGGCACTATGGCCAGAAGCCAGGGGGACAGGCGAGTATATTATCTAACTTCCCCATGCAATTTGATGCCTAATTTTAGCCACTTGCCGTCTGCCCAATAGCAGGTTTACTGCTACATGGCAGATCTCCTGTGCAGAATCACGTATATATACTGTTTCTCACAAAAGTGAGTACACCCCTCACATTTTTGTAAATATTTTAATATACCTTTTCATGTGACAACACTGAAGAAATTACACTATGCTACAATGTAAAGTAGTGAGTGTACAGCTTGTATAACAGTGTAAATGTGATGTCCCCTCAAAATAACTGAACACAGCCATTAATGTCTAAACTGCTAGCAACAAAAGTGATAACACCCCTAAGTGAAAATTTCCAAATTCGGCCCAATTAGTAATTTTCCCTCCCCGTGTCATGTGACTCGTTAGTGTTACAAGGTCTCAAGTGTGAATGGAGAACAGGTGTATTAAATTTGGTTTTATCGCTCTCTCTCTCATACTGGTAACTGGAAGTTCAACATGGTACCTCATGGCAAAGAACTCTCAGAGTATCTGAAAAAAAAAAAAGAATTCTTTCTCTACATAAAGATGGCCTAGGCTATAAGAAGATTGCCAAGGCCCTGAAACTGAGCTGTAGCATGGTGGCCAAGACCATACAGTGGTTTAACTGGACAAGTTCCACTCAGAAAAGGCCTCACCATGGTCAACCAAAGAAGTTGAGTGCACGTGCTCAGCGTCATATCCAGAGGTTGTCTTCGGGAAATAGACATATGAGTGCTGCCAGCATTGATGCAGAGGTTGAAGGGGTGGGGGGGTCAGCCTGTCAGTGCTCAGACCATATGCCACACACTGCACCAAATTGGTCTGCATGGCTGTTGGTCCAGAAGGAAGCCTCTTCTAAAGATGATGCACAAAAAAGCCTGCAAACAGTTTGCTGAAGACAAGCAGACTAAGGACCTGGATTACTGGAGCCATGTCCTGTGGTCTTATGAGACCAAGATAAACGTATTTTTTTCAGATGGTGTCAAGCGTGTGGGGAAGCTACCAGGTGAGGAGTACAAACACAAGTGTGTATTGCCTACAGTGAAGCATGGTGGTGGGAGTGTCATGGTCTGGGGCTGCATGAGTGCTGCTGGCACTGGGGAGCTACAGTTCACTGAGGGAACCATGAATGCCAACATGTACTGTGACATACTGAAGCAGAACATAATCCCCTCCCTTCGGAGACTGGGCAGCAGGGCAGTATTCCAACATGATAATGACCCCAAACACACCTCCAAGATGACCACTGCCGTGCTAAGGAAGCTGAGGGTAAAGGTGATGGACTGACCAAGCATGTCTCCAGACCTAAACCCTATTGAGCATCTGTGGGGAATCCATAAATAGAAGGTGGAGGAGCGCAAGGTCTCAAACATCCATCAGCTCTGTGACATCGTCATGGAGGAGTGGAAGAGGACTCCAGTGGCAACCTGTGAAGCTCTGGTAAACTTCATGCCCAAGAGGGTTAAGGCAGTGCTGGAAAATAATGGTGGCCACACAAAATATTGACACTTTGGGCCCAATTTGGACATTTTCACTTAGGGGTGTACTCACTTTTGTTGCCAGCGGTTTTGACATTAATGGCTATGTGTTGAGTTATTTTGAGGGGACAGCAAATTTACACTGTTATACAAGCTATACACTCACTACTTTATATTGTATCAAAGTGTAATTTATTCAGTGTTGTCACATGAAAAGATACAATGAAATATTTACAAAAATGTGAGGGGTGTACTCACTTTTGTGAGATACTGTATATATATATATATATATAACATACATACACATACACCATTCTGCATTTCCGCCTAGGGGGCACACGCCAACGGTGGCCAGCTTCTGCTGTGATTAATTTCAGCAGAAGCTTATCTGCGGGTGCTGGGCACTGGATACCCGCCAGCACTCTCCGATGGCGTGTAAAACACACAGAATACCGATCCAGTTGGTGAGCGGGTTGCGGCCCACAGTTTATTAACTTTTGCACCTAGTCAGACTTATATATAGACCTCGCTGGGATCCATAGTCCTACGGAGGAGGAGTATAGCAACTGACACTAGGCAGGCATAAGGCCTATCTGCTATTACATCTCAAGCCCTGCATCATAGTTACGGAAGCAACACCAGGATCATCTTTTAAACAACTTTACTTACTTTACCCATTGGATTACAAATTATAAGGAATTCTCATAGCTAGCGAAGACAAGAAGACTGAGTACTTTAAAAGTGAGATCTCACACATAGCTATAAAAGTAGGGGGAGTTCCCGTGTATCTATATTGTTTATAATTGTTTTATAAAAAATTCATTGTACTGTCATTCTATGTTGGGATGACAGCACAGTTACTGTAATCACCTGCCAATATATACAGTAAAATATACTTTGGTTAAGTACCCCATTGTGTGGAGTATTGCTTTCTCCCAGCAGGTGGAGCCAGTGGATCCTGAGAGGACAATACAGGTATATTGTACTGTATTGCACCACAGTTGTGTCAAGGGGACTGAGTTAAGCTAGTGGGGTTTATTAGCAGGGTGCAAGCCCAAATCAAACCAGCAGCTCCTTCGGGGGTCAGTGCTACATATACATACACACATATATATATATATATATATATATATATATATATACATATATACATATATATATATATATATATATATATATATATATATATATATACACACACATATATACATACATACATACATACATACATACATACACACACACACACACACTGTATGATTCAGCGTTGGTGTCATAGGAAGCATTTAAGGGAGGTTTGCCATGTATAATGTGTGTCAAGAGATATCTCCTTTTTCTTCTAATGCATAGAATGCATTAAGTTAAAAAACCTTCTGCCTTTAGAACCACTTTAACTTTAGATGTGAATGTGATTTATGGTACCCCTTTTCATCTCCCCGTCTATGTGTTACAGTACATGTTGCAGCTACAATCATTCTGGAAAGACAGAAAAGCTGACAGGCTTAAAAGTATTTGTTTTGCCTAGCATTGGCAATGTACAGAATTTTCATTTTACTGCACTGGCCTTTTCTGGCCTGGCGTTTCCTAAAGAACAAAGTCCTGGGTAATCTATTGTTTTAAAAGATTTGGAATAACAATAGGCAGTTTTCGTATTTGCTGCTTTAAAAGGGAAATTCCAGGTATAATACTTGTAATTTGTTGGGGGCAATAGAGGATTATGAGGCGGACCAGAAAGAGTCAGATAATGATACCACTATGCACCAAGCTCAGAGAGTTGCATCTTGAAAAGGATTTCACAGAAATAAGTAATAATAAAAACATTACAGTTACCTCCTGCAGTCCTTTTTAATGATACCACATGGAGTTGTCCTTTAGAGTTACAAGTACCCCCCTCCCCCCCCAACTATATTTTTTTACTGAACGTGATCAAACCTTTTACTGCAACATTGTGAAACCATTACAAAGGCAAAACAATGAATACTACCTTAGCAGTCTTGTCAGGGTGTTCTGCATTAACATACACATCTTTATCCCATCCTATAAAAAGAAAAAAATAAATAAATTTAAACAGCTGTACCTCAAAATGTAAAGTTTGTAAAAAGTAACATTTAAGTACACTAATTACAAAGTGTATTTGCCATAGCAACCACAAGATGTGACTATACTGTAGTCAGTACTGCAAGACATAAATGCTGACTGGTTTCTGCATATTACTGCATTTTTGTTAGTAATCATGGCTCTACAATTTAAGTCATTTAATATGTTCGCTCGTGTTATTTCTGAATCCAGGCATATATGGGCTAATGTATTGTTTGATTTTCAAACAATCTTACCATAGGACAACCTCGGTTAGGCTAATTCAGTTTACATCAAATTTCAGTTCAGTTCAGCTAACATCCGTTTACATCTGTTTTTACATCCACATGACTCTTAATCCTGATTCAAACATGACTTCAACCATGATTCCCCACTGACAGCAGAATGTAAACCGAAGAGCCCACATTAATAAAATAAAAATACGTTCAGGTCTGGTATGAATCTTGGAGGGACCTCAAGCCAAAATATAAAAAAAAAAAAAAAATGGCATAAGGTCCCCCACAAAATCAATACCAGATCCTTATCCAGGCCAAGAAAGGTGGGGGGACAACTGTGTGCCCCCCAAACCATACTGGGCCATATGACCTCAGGGGCCTGCCACAGGGCCCCACCCTGGCAAAGCACCTTATGCCTATGTTGATGAGGACTAGGGCCTGTTCCCCACAACCCAGGTCTGGTGGTTGTGGTAGTGTGGGGGTGATTTATCGGAGTCTGGAAGCAAAGGGCACAGGTACAAATGCGCTTTATATATTTTGAGGATTAGGAAGTGAGAGAATCCTAAAAAGGTCCAACAGTTGCTGCCCTAAGCTCATGCTGATAACACAATGCTGTTCTTAGAGGAAGCAATAGCTTTTTCAGGGTGTTTTACAATATTTAGGGGTGAGAGTGATGCCCCGTACACACGGTCGGAAATTCCGACCACAAAATCCGTCGGATTTTTTCCGACACTGGTGTTGCATACACACGGTCGGACAAAGTTGTCGGAAACTCCGATCCTTCTGAACGTGGTGATGTTCGTTGCGTACGACGGGACTACGTAGAGGCTAGTAGCCAATAGCTTTGGTCTTGTAATGTGATCTGAGCATGTGTGGCACTTTGTCCGTTGGAATTCGCTACACACGATCGGAAAAAGTCCGACAGGACTTTGTTGTCGGAAAATTTGAGAGCAGGATCTCAAACGTTTTCCGTTGGAAAATCCGACGGAAAAAGTCCGATGGAGCCCACACACGGCCGGAATTTCCGACAACATGGTCCGATAGGACATTTTCCCATTTGAAAATCCGACCGTGTGTACAGGGCATTAGAGTAAGGCTCATACATAGAATTCTCTCGTTCAGTCTTTGGGCTGAACAAGAAAAATTGTATAGGTTCCTGCATCCAAGCTAAAACAGAGTGCTGCCAAACTGCTGGCTATTGTGTTTAAAGTGGTTGTAAAGGCAGAAGGTTTTTTATCTTCATGCATTCTATGCATGAAGATAAAAAAAACTTTCCGTGTGTAGCAGCCCCCTCAGCCCCCCAAATACTTACCTGATCCGCATCTCTATCCAGCGATGTGCACGAGTGCATCGGCCATCCAGGACTCTCCCTCCTGATCGGCTGAGACACAGCAGTGGTGCCATTGGCTCCAGCTCCTGTTAATCAAAGTTAGTTAGCCAATCCGGAGAGAGAGGGGGCGGGGCCAAACAGCAGCTCCATGTCTGAATGGACACACGGAGCTGCAGCTGGGCTTGGGTGCCCCCATAGCAAGCCGCTTGCTGTGGGGGCACTCCACAGGAAGGGAGGGGCCAGAAGTGCCGACGAGGCACCCGAGAAGAGGAAGATGCAGGTTGCTCTGTGCAAAATAAATTCAAAGAGCAGGTAAGTATAACTTGTTTGTTAAAAAAGAAGACTTTAGTATCACTTCAAGCAGCTGCAACACCATTGGATACTTGAATATCTGAACAGAAGCTGCACCTGATAGGATGACATCAGTGTTTGAAAAATTGACAGGCCAGGTTAAAAATTGACATTCAAAGTCTGTTGAACTGGGCTCTGCGCAGCTGACCTTTCTGCCATCACCCTGGTTTAGATGGCTCCTGTTTTGTATTCTCAAAAAAAAAAAAAATATTTTTTAAGTTTGTTGAACTAAGTGTTATTGACAAGGCCACCCACAGCTCAAAGTGACTGTAAAAGGCACAATGTTTTTTTACCTTCATGTATTCTATGCATGAAGGTAAAGAAAACTTCTATGTGCAGCACAGCCTGAGCCCGCTCTCGATCCAGTGATGTCCATAAGTCCTTACTGGACAAAGACAGACCTGACTAATTGCCAGGCATGCTAAAATGGATTTTGTATTTTATGGGGGGGGGGGGGGCACCTATGAAAACGCTGCCTAAACTGTGTGGATGCCAAAATTCTTGCATAAGTCTATTTAATCCTAGAAATGCAGTCAAAGTGGTTAAATCAGTCATGAACTGCTGTGTGTACAGTCATTGCCTAGACAATAACCCCCATTTGATATTGTCTACCCCAAGAATCTAGTGAAGCAAGGCTTCACACAGAAATGTATCACAGTTTGGAATAACGCGACAAAACGCGCGTTTTTAAACGCAGGTTTCTGCTTTTTAAAACATGCGTTCAGCAGAGTTTGCATCTGCGTCTCGTGTGCATGGGGCCTTAGTCTCTAATTTTGTAAAGGGAAAACTGTAGCCAGTAGTTTTTCTACAGACTTTGCATTATCTCTCACCAGCTTACTTTCTGTCTGATAAAACGTGGTCAGCAGGACAGAGAATGAGGGGAAATCTCTCAAACATATTTATTCTCATTAAAAAGCTTATTTTACTGCAACATTGGTAATTATATACTGTATGCATGGGCAATACATACTCATCACATATGTATGCAGTTCTTTTGTGTAGCAAAGAAGCATTATGATAGTTTTTGTGTGTTCATATGCATAGGGTGACCATACACTAGACGAAAAATTGTTCATAAATCTGTCATTTGGACAGTTCGTTCATTTTTGGTCCAGTTAATGGGCACAAATCGATAATCGGCTGTGATGTTTTTGAGCCAAAACAATTTAAGAACAAGTTTGGAAAACTCCTGTTGAATGGACGATACATTGAAAGGTTCATGTGTTTCTTGTTTGTTAAAAAACAAAATTTTGGTACTGCGCACGTGTGAAAAAAACTTTAACTCAGAAGATAAACGTTTGTGTCAATGAATGGTCAATATCTAAAATAAAGAGCATAGTACATACAGGAAACATACAACCATCAATATAGGCAATTTTTTATATACAGGCAGTCCCCGAGTTACAAACATCCGACTTACACACGACTCATACTTACAGCCCTTTCACACTGGGGCGCAGGCAGTAAAGCGCAGCTCGTTTTAGCTGTGCGGGTGGGAGCGGGAAGCTTTTAACCCCAAAGAAGGGGTTAAATGCACCTGAAAAGCTCTGCTGCCAAAGCACCTTTGCAGGCCTTTCGGCAGCACTGCCCATTGATTTCAATGGCAGGGGCCGGTTTAGGACCGCTCCCGCACCGCCCCAAAGACGCTTCTTGCAGGACTTTTTTTCCCGTCCTGCAAGCGCACCGCCACATTGTGAAAGCACTCGGGCTTTCACACTGGGGAGACAGGGGAGGCAGTTTACAGGCGCTATTTTTAGCGCTAAAACACCTGTAAAGCGCCTTCAGTGTGAAAGGGGTCTTAGTGTTTGTAACCTTAAAAAAAAAAAAAAGAGAGAGCTCCTGTTTCCTAAAAGCGGGTTAAATGGCACAATGCACGTGCTGTGTAATCTGCCCCTTGTAAGCTGTAAAAAACCTGTCTGATCTTGCCAGTTCCTGTGTCCCTCTGTGTGTGCTGACCACGGTCATCATGGCTGCTGAGCCCTGATCACTGTGGTCAGTTTACATGCCTCTGTCATCCACAGCTTTCCTCTCCCTCTCCGCCCATCAGTTCCCGTGTCTGTGTGAGCCGTCTTCACCCCCCCCCCCCCCCCCCCCCCCTCCTGCTGCTATTAGTAGTAAAGAAAAGTTTGAAAAATGGCACTGCCAGCCCCTCTCTTTTATACAGGCATAACACACAGCGTTTTATTTTTTTTTAAACAAAGCCTCTAAATACCTTTTTTCCAGATATCTTCAGGCCGGTCACGTTTTGAGGATACACTATATCCCCATCGTGGGGTGTGTATGATCAATTTAGATGGGCTCTTGAGGATTTACATATACATATATTTATATACATGTTTTTTTTTATCAAAATCTAATAAAAATTTTGTTTTTTTTTAGAAATCTTGTTGCACTTTTGTATGAGCATTACTCTCAGTTAAAGCCCCATGGGCCACTTGTTTTTTTGTGTTGCTACATTTTTGAGACTGAGAGATGCTCAAGTTGTAATATATGGAGGCTTCTTTTTTCTTATAATCACTGAAAGGCTTACTTTTTATTTACTTTTCTTGCAGTTGTCATGCAGCAAAAATACAACCTACATATCTGTGTATGAAATATTACGAAGAATGGTAAGAAAGTAACGCATAAAAGTATAATTTACTTACCTGTGGATTGGTAATAGCTTTAACGGCATTTAAGTCTGAACCAGAACAAAATGTGTTCTCTGCACCATAAACAATAAGTCCTTTCCCTTCCTGCCAGTTCTCCAGTTCACTAACCCGTTCCACCAATTCTATCATCATTGTTCCTGCAACACAAATTTAATATAGGTTCCAAAATCTAGGTATGTCAAGAAGAGATTTGGAGGAAGACAATGCATAAACATCTGGTGAAAACAAGGCTATATTGCACAGTACAACAATAATTATTTCTCTATTTAAAAATATTAGCCCTTGGAAAACCTTGGAAAATTTAAGTTACCTCTACAGCCCTGCCAAGAGCCGAGAAATTACCTGAAACTTCTGCTCATCTTAACTGTGTTCCATATGTACAGTACTGTGCAAAAGTTTTAAGCAGGTGTGAAAAAAATTCAATCAATTAACAAAATGAAAATTAAATGAACAGAACAGAAATCAAAATCAATATTTGGCGTGGCCACCCTTTGACTTCAAAACAGCATCAATTCTTCAAGGTACACTTGCAGACAGTTTTTGAAGGAACTCAGCAGGTAGGTTATTCCAAACATCTTGGAGAACCATCCACAGATCTTCTGTGGATGTAGGCTGCCTCAAATCTTTCTGTCTCTTCATGTAATCCCAGACAGACTTTATGATGTTGAGATCGGGGGTTTTGTGGGGGCTAAACCATCACTTCCAGGACTCCTTGTTCGTCTTTACACCTAAGATAGTTCTTAATGACATTGGCTGCATGTTTAGGGTTGTTGTCCTGCTGCAGAATACAGGGGCCAATCACACGCCTCCCTGATAGTGTGGCATGATGGGTAAGTATCTGTCTGTATTTCTCAGCATTGAGGACACCACTGATCCTGACCAAATCCTCAACTCCATTTGCAGAAATGCAGCCCCGACTTGCAGTGAACCTCCCCCATGCTTCACTGTTGCCTTCAGACACTCATTATTGTACCGCTCTTCAGCTCTTCTGTGAACAATTTGACTCATCAGTCCAGAGCACCTGCTCCCATTTTGCTGCACCCCAGTTCCTATGTTCCTAGGAAATAGAAACAAGGCTAAGTACTCAACTATGCATGAAAACATAGGAACTGGGGTGCAGAAAAATGGCAACAGGTGTTCTGGACTGATACAGAGTTTCTTCAAAAACTGTGTGCAAGTATACCTAGAAGAATTGAAGAGTCAATGCCGTTTAGAAGGCAAAGGGTGGTCACACCAAATATTGATTTGATTTGGAAAGCAAACAACAAATATGTACCGCTCCAGATGGCAATCCCACGATTACACCTACCCCGCACATGAGGAAAAGTGCTGGCTCAGCATACAGTCTATGGAAGTAAGGAGGTCTGGACAACCGCATACCAATGCAATCACTTATATTGGAATAAAATACAGTCCATATAGTAGACAGGGGTACAGAAATCAGCTGTAGCTGACGTGTTTCACACCCTCACTGGTGTCATGACTAAGCACCAGTGAGGGTGTGAAATGCATCAGCTACAGCTGATTTCTGTACCTCTGTCTACTGTATGGACTGTATTTTATTCCAATAAAAGGCGATTGTATTGGTGTGGAGGATTTGGCTCAGTCAGGGAACGCAAGATTTGTTTATTTTATTTACTTTATGAGCATATACTTGTGCATCATATAGCAACTGGATCTGGGACTTGTTTAGACTGTCATACAGGAGTTGTTCTTTTAATTAGTAATTATTCCCTAAATCTGGCCAGCAGAAACCATAGCCCAATTATGCGTTTGCATATTTCATAAAGAATTCTCCATCTCTTCTCCTTGTGAAATGGATATGCAGACCCTGACTGGTAAACCACATTAATGCGCATCCATCTATCAAAATTTGTGAAGTCCCACTACCTGTCAATGCATTCATTCGAGCTGGATTATCAATGCACAGTTCTGCAATTCCGTTTTCTCTTTTAACGAGTGTTACTGATCCTCCTGTAAATGGAGCTAGTTTATTTTTAATTTCTTCTTCATTAAAACCATGGCTGCTGTTATACAGAGACAAGGATCTGTGAAGATGCCATCTTGCTGCTGATCTGTTCAGCATGCATCTCCATATGGAAAGGGCCATGACTGCAAATAAATAGAAGATATTTAAAATATTAGGATTTGGAAGTTTTTGGCAAAAGAAATGCAATTATAGGTTTACATTAGCATTCACAATGTGTTGTAGAGAAAAAATGTAACATAAGCAATATTGCACGATTTAGTTTTGCTGGAAGTTTGCCTATTTTGCTATAAAAGAAACATGAAAATGAAATGTGTACTGTGATTTGTTTGCAAAGAACGTCATAGTTCAAAATACAAGACATAACATAGATGCGCTGTGGGTGATCATAATATAGTCAGTGCTATGGAGAGGTTTATATACAATAGAGTACATTTCATAATAAAACGTGTCACTGATATAAAATGTCATTCTGGTATGGATGTTATTAACACACAAATATGGTAACCCTGTTACACTGACTAACCATTGCGGTACCAGAGGTTTTAGTTGCACAACATTTGCCAATATATATGGAAGCCACACTGCCTCTGTATGTTGGAGCATATATACTGTATAAAGCAATGGATAAATTAAAGTTTTCTTTTTATTTATTTTTTTAAATAACAAACATGTCATACTTATCTGCTCTGTGAAATGGTTTTGCACAGAGCAGCCCCGATCCTCCTCTTCTCGGGTCCCTCAATGCCGCTCCTGGCTCCTCCCCCTTGACCAGTGCCCCCAATAACAAGCCGTTTGCTATGGGGGCACTGCTGCGTGCTCGCTCCCGAGCCCCACTCTATGCATCCATAAGACAGAGTCGTGGCTTGGCCACGCACCCGTTCTCTTCTCAGTGGCTTACTGGCTGTGTCTCAGCCAATGAGAGAGAGACCTCGGACCACCGACGCTCCAGTGCACATCACTGGATCAAGAGTGAGCTCAGGGGAGTATTAGGGAGGCTGTGGGAGAAGCAGCACACAAGGTTTTTTACTTTCATGCATAGAATGTAGAATGCATGAAGGTAAAAAAACCTTCAGCCTTTACAACCACTTTAAACTTTGGACTCCAAATAAGCTACAGTTAAGCCTAGTACACATGGGCCGAATGTCTGGCGGCATCGGCCAGTTCAATAGAAACCGGTCAACATTAGGCACATGTATACACCAGCCGTGCCGTCTTCTGTTGAAGGGTCATGACTGAAAAAGGTCCGTCGACCAGCTCACAGTCAGCTCTCTCTCCCTGCCACAGAATCCTCCACATCTGACACACGTTCTGAGGTAAACGGCCTGGTCTAAGCCAAACACTGTGGTTCCATCTGTCAGCCACAATGTCACTACTGTGTCCTCTAGTGAAATAAAGGCTGGTAGATGGAATCACAGAGAACAGAGGGGAACCAGGAATCAACAGTCCTGGAATTGGTAGATGCAGAAGAACCACGTGGCTGCAGTAGATCCTCAAGGGAGTGACATTCAGTGGTGCAGGCAGGATATGGATATCCTGACATTTTGAGGTATGGATAATATTTCTCATGGGACTGGAGAATATACTCTACCTTTGCATCAGGCAACTTGTTGCTTGATACATTAGCTACACATAAATATGGAAATGTTTTTTTATGTACTAGGAAAATCTTTAAAAGGCATTGTACACTATCAAATGTTTTCTTTGTTTTAACTATGTATTAGTGCAGTTATATTCCATGTGCCTGTTTGTCTTACCTTGTAATGATGGGCTGAAGTATGTCTGGTCATGGCTGACCGGTTCCTCAATGCCCATGGTTTGCTGCAGCTAGCCTTTCCCTAATCATCAAAGGGACAAGACAACTTCATGTCCTGGGTCACAGTGTCCAGTGCATGCATTGCCATCCACTCTGTGTCACATCACAAATGTGGGAGTGCTAATATAATTTAAAAAAAACTTGCTGCATGGTAAACTCTGTGCGTCTGTGAATGCTCAGCCTCTTTGTGGCTGGAAAATCTAATTACCGTATATACTCGAGTATAAGTCGAGTTTTTCAGCACATTTTTTTGTGCTGAAAGTGCCCCCCTCGGCTTATACTGGAGTCACGCACTTTTCTGCAGCAAAAAAAAAAAAAATTCCGACCCGACTTTGGGGCCCCGTATCTCGGGGCCACTTGGGTCTAGGAGTTCCAAATTTGGTGTGCTAACCCAGTGGACCTAGCACTATAACATATCACTAAGCACCTAGCACTAAGTGGCCCCAAGATATAGGGCCCCAAAGTCGATTCGGAAAATGTCATTCTCTGCTGCAGAAAAGTGCTTGACATTTTCTGACCCGAATTTGGGGCCCCATATCTCGGGGACACTTGGAGCTAGGAACCCCAAATTTGGCATTCAAACCCAGTTGAACTAGCACTACAACATATCCAAATATGGGGTTCCTAGCACTAAGTGACCCTGAGATACAGGGCCCCAAATCGGTCAACTGTGTCCATCTGCATGGGCACAGTGAGGCTGCAAATGGGCATCGTTGACCCTCTTTTCCACTTACAGTAGCTGTGCATTTCTCACCCTAGGCTTATACTCGAGTCAATAAGTTTTCCCAGTTGTTTGTGGTAAAATTAGGTGCCTCGGCTTATATTTGGGTCGGCCTATACTCGAGTATATACGGTAGATCCCACCTGCACCAGCACTAGCCTAAGGCCTGGTACACATGCTAAGTTTATTTTCATTCAACCCAGTGGGCTGAAAAAAATAAGACTGAGGAGCTTGCTGTACTATGTAATGTTAGCATGGTAATCTCCCTGCTGTTCTATTGGGTTCTGACAGTGGCAGAACACACCAGCCAGCGCTTGCAGCCATTGGCTGATAGTGCTGATTAGATGCCGATCAGCTGCTGGTTTTCCAGTATGCTTATTCAATAGAAGCCAGTCGTGAGATCAGCTTCTGTCAGACAAGGACCTGTAAACATAGGACGAATATCATTCAGTCACTGGCGTACTATTTCACTAGCTTTTGTCAGTATTACAGACTTCCCAAGGCGGCCGAATGGAGTACAGGCACTTGGGCTGCTCTGTCTTCTGTCTGTGGCTGAGTGACAAGCGGATGCAAGGCTTTTTTTCAACCAGAACTCGGCGGAACTGTGTTCCATCACCTCTAGCGCTGATCACTCGCTCCTCTGCTCACTGCTGTCACTTATAAACAGAAAAGCCCAGCTTCTCTGTTTACAAGTGACAGCACTCCTCTCCCAGCGGCACAAAACCCTCCCTGCTCTGGGTATCCTTCAGTGCAGTTCGGTTGCCGTTCTGAGCGAGAACACCTACTCCTGTCTCCTATGAGAAAACATCCCCTTTTTAATCTCCTATTTCAGCCAGCCCTACCCTGCTATCTACTGCCACTAGTCATCCTCTGCAATGTGAATGTCGCCTCTCTGCCCACAAAAAGTGCACACCCCCCTGGCTTCCTATTGGCCGTCGATCCCGGGACACTGTGCCGCCTCCAGTTTGTGCAGCATGCTGCTTAGAGCTGTGTTCCTCTGCTGTTCCAGGGATGGGTATGCTGCTCTACCCCACCTGTAATGGACATGTCTGGAAATCTTCCCAATCTGACAGAGCACTCCAGTTAAACCCAGTGCACTGTGGTATATGACACTGAACATGAACAGAACAGTCACACAGAGCACACTGCACTCACACAGTGTACACTGCATGCATACACAGATCCCCCCCCCCACTTAGCACCAATGCCCCCTCTCTCCACACTGATCCCCAATGCCCCCTCTCTCCACACTGATCCCCCAATGCCCCCTCTCTCCACACTGATCCCCCAATGCCCCCTCTCTCCACACTGATCCCCCAATGCCCCCTCTCTCCACACTGATCCCCCAATGCCCCCTCTCTCCACACTGATCCCCCAATGCCCCCTCTCTCCACACTGATCCCCCAATGCCCCCTCTCTCCACACTGATCCCTATTTAATTGGCACTGGTAAGGCTGCATTTCATTGGCACTGATAAGGCTGTATTTAATTTGGGGTTGGGGGGGTTGTCACTGAGTTTGCCACCTCCCTGAAATTAGTTTTTACAGGTTGGGATGTCTGGTAATATGATAATCTAGGAAAGGATTTTGCTTACCTGTGTGAAATGGGTGTGCAGTATTCCCAAATACACCCACTGTAGGGTCCTTGCTGTTCCTTGCATGCAGAAATCCTAAATTGAAAAACATTTATTAATAATAATAATAATAATAATAATGATAATAATGTGGCAAGTGAAGATTTAACAAACTAAGTGGTCTAAGTTTGCCATTTAGTGTTGAACATGACCTGGTTTGACACACTGGTTTATAACCCTGTTACCTATGTTGTCTTTTAAATGGATTTACTGCTTTAATAAGCAATAAATTAATTTAATTCCGCACTGCATGCGGAAACTCTTTTGTGCTGTCTTCCTTGCTGGCTGAGTCATTCATTGGCGGGAGATCACAAAGGGTCTGCAGATACAAGTTACAATAAGACAGAGTTCCTACCTACATTCCACACACTAGGATGCAGGGTTTCCCCAGAGAGTGATGCTGCTGAGCTGTGTGAGGTCCTTTACGTGAAGTATATTACAGCACTCTGTGGGGGATTAAGGTATAAAAAGGGCTCTTTTATGAATAAACTGTTCTGCAAATAAAGCCATGGAGCAATAATCATTTCCTTTACCTTTTATCTTGGTGAAGAGCATGGCCTGAAAAGGGTCACCTAGTTTTTCAGTCTAGGATAGAGTAGAGAAGGGTTAAAACCCTGTCAGGTTATTTGGTGCACCCCCATTGGATAATTAACCCTCAGCTCTTGTTTTGTTGGTAACATTTGGATCTCTCTTTACTGTCCATTTTGTTGAAAATAATCACCAGGGATAACAGGATGAATCTCCTTTGCGAGGAAGGTGTGGTAGGCCTTTACATTTGAGAAACCAACACTCCCAAAAGTGTCGATTGTCAGAATAGCAGAACTAACATATCTCTACTTATGTTATAACTAAAGGAAAAAATGTTTTCAGGTTTTGGACAGAATGGAGAGGAATTAGAACCCCTGTCAGTTTTTATTGCTGTCTGCCCCTTTGGGGGATTCACAATCTCCATTTGTCCTATTTACCGTTATCATTGAAAGTAAAAAAATCCCACATTTGAAGATCTTCCAATGGCGATACACTAGTTCTGGTGACCCTGATAACAACCAGGGATTCTCTTACTTTGAAGAGTCCCCCCCCCCCCCCCCCACTCCCTGTAGTTGTTATTGTACAGGAAGTGAAGAGAAATCTCCCTAGTGGGACACAGATGGCAAAAACAAATCTGGCAGGGGTACAGTGGCATATCATCCATGGGTGCAGTGTGTTCCCCGCACAGAGCCTCCGAGGGAGGGGGCCCACTATGACCCTGTACCCACGGATGATACGGTCAGGGATGATTGGTGCCGCTGTGGGGGCTCTCCTTTTCATCCAGAGGCGCTGCATTGAAGGAAGGGTGGGTGACGCAGGCACCGCTGCTGACAGGAGAAGTGACAACTATATCACTACTCCTGTGGCCGCGCCGGTATTCTGACAATTTGTGCCCATGCATGTGTAGAACAGAAGGACACTCCAGCTGATTTCCCGATTAGCTGGCCTGACGTCACCATAGAGCATGCGCACACCGTAGGAGGCTTTTTTCAACAGGAGATACCATTTCACTGGCACAATTGAAAGCTATGCAAAGAGCGGAGGGACACCGTAGTTGTCAGATTGAGCCTCGCTGTTGCAGGGTGGGTTATGGGTGTGTTGAAAGGCGGGTTTTGTTTGTGTTGTAACCCACCCTTAGACACAGCCACAACCTGCCCTGCAACACAGACAAAACCCGACCTTGAGCACACTAAAACTCACGCCGCAATAGCGAGGCACAATATGACAAATACGGTGTCCCTCCACTGTTTGCATAGCATTCAATTGTGCCCATTAATTGGTATCTCCCGTCTAAAAAAGCCTCCTACGGTGTGCGCATGCTCTATGGTGATGTCACACCAGCTGATTGGGAAATCAGTTGGAGTGCCCTTCTGCTCTGCACAGGCACTTTTTGACAGAGGGCACAAATCAACAGAACAATGGCATCTCTGGAGGAGGGATGCTGTGGATGCCATGCAGTAACTGCTCAGATGTGTAAAGAAAAAGTGTCAGCAAAGGAAGCCTTCCAGTGGTCATAGTAGTGGAAAAAATTGCTAGCGAAATTAGTTTGGGTAGGGTAGCTGGCCCATTTAGGGACCCCCCCTTTTCAGATTTTAGGATTTCCCCTTTAGGAATTGTTCCCAAAAAAGGAACCAAACTCTTACAGGCTCATTCATCATTTGTCATTCCATTTCGGTGATTCCCTATATGACCAAATACAGGACCAGATTTTGTTTGTTTCGTATTCTTCCTTTGAGGATGCTTTGATCATTTTAAAGGAATTAGGTCAGGGAGCTCTACTAAGGCAGAAGTGAAGGCTGCTTTCAGGCTGCTGCCTATATTATTCCCTATTTTGGTGGCAATTGAACTTTGGGACGCTTGTTTTCAAAACAGGCGAATCCTCTTTAGTACAGACAATAAAGGTGTTATGTATGCATTAAATTGCTTATCCTCAAAGTCTCCGCCAGTCATTGTTCTGCTGAGACATTTCATTTTTAAATGTTTGAGTCTGAACATTTGAATTAAGGCAACATTTATACCCGGCAGAACAAATGACTTGGCGGACGCTTTATCTCATTTTCAGATGGAACGTTTCACTTCCCTGTTGCCAAACGCAGACCAGGTGGGTTTGACTTGCCCGAAGTTCCTATGGAAACTCATTTGAAGAAGGTTTTAATCAATGTTCAGC
The DNA here is from genome assembly GCA_028564925.1 of Lithobates sylvaticus. Taxonomy (NCBI): domain Eukaryota; kingdom Metazoa; phylum Chordata; class Amphibia; order Anura; family Ranidae; genus Lithobates; species Lithobates sylvaticus. The sequence goes on along the minus strand of CM053028.1, from coordinate 241,487,676 downwards.
ACTCTATTGCCCCCTCCACCATGGCGGGATACCAATCAGCTTGGTGGTTATGATCTTCCTTTTTGCAAGAGCATGGTGTCGCTGATCCCTCGGTTTCCGAAGGTTTAGCTCTGTTATTCTTGAACAAACTTTTCAGTAATAACTTCTCCTGGTCACATGTGAATAAAGTTTTTTGGGAGTCTCTTTCTTTCTTAAATTGAACAATCTTCCCTCTCTTTTCATTTTTTTCATGGTAAGACAAGCATTAAAAGGATATAAAAAGGCAAAAAGGGTTGCGGATTCTAGGGAGCCAATCTTGGAGAGGCTTTGCAAGGCTGGTCAGAGTTTGAAGTGACACCATTTAAAACTGTATTTTTAAATAGCCTTCTTTGCTGATCCAAGAATATCAGAGCTGGTCCCTCCAGCTAAACATAAAACAGTTAAAATACATATTATACAGTCAAAAACAGATCAAATTGGTAGAGTATCCTGTTTGTAGTAATTCACTGCTTTGCCCAGTGGCATTGTTAAAGAATTATATTAGACATAGGCCAGCGGTTAAAGGGCAGTTTTTTGTACATCTTGACAGCTCCCCTTAAAGCAAATTTAAATTTTTACAGGTTTTCAAAAAGTGCAAACATATTTTAGGTTTGGATAATACACGTCTGACGTTGCATTCCTTTAGAATAGGGGCAGCCACTGAAGCAGCCAGACTAGGTCTCAGTGAAGGTTTGATCAAGCAAATAGGTAGATGGAAATCGGATAGTTTCTTATTATATGCTCGTCCTAACTCTTTCGTTTGCATAATTTCGGGTCCCCAGAAAATAGTCTGGATTATTGGACATTCATTCGTACATTGGGCCAGCAAGAGAGCGGATGAGAGATAATATTCTAAGAACTTGGGTTTAGACCGGACAGATTTCAAAGTGATGTGGCATGGGAAGCGTGGAATGGTTTCGTCAGATTTATTTAGTGAGTAAGGAATTTTATATCTAAAGTGGCCAGCACCTGATATTTTAATTTTGCATTTGGGTGGTAAAGATTTGGGGAAGGTTAAAACCATCAATCTAATTTACACAATCAGGGATGATTTGTTGAGGTTCCATTTTTCATTCCGGGGGCACAGTTCGGATTTTTTCAGAAATGATCCCTAGGTTCAAGTGGTTACATTCCAATTTCTTACGCCCCTTAGAGAAAGTGAGAAAAAGGGTTAATTGGGCAATACAAAAGTTTTTAAGTTCTCTCGGGGGATTTTCTTATAGGCACACCCTCAGGAATTAGAGGGTGGGGTTCCAGGTTTGTATAGAAGGGACAGAGTGCAATTGACCGAGATAGGTTTGGACATTCTCAATGCTGGTCTCAGCACATGCATTGAAAAGCCCACGGTTATGGGGTGATTATTTATTTGATTATACAGCTTGAGCCGTAGTGTTCTAAAGTTTAACTTATTATTTAACGTATTATTTATTAAAGCCAATAATAAAGGCCGCGGCCAAATATTTTTCCAATCAAAGGTTTTAGTGTGTTTTATTTAAATTTTCCTGACTGCTATCCCATTCCAGATGGATCAAGCAGCCAGGTAAGGAGCACCAGTGCCCCCTCCCCCACTGACTGGCAGTGCCCCCCAATCTGCCCCCACTAAGTTCAAAGACCCCCATCTCTCACCACTAAGCAGCAGGACCCCCCAATCTTCCCTGACTGAGCACCAGTGCTCCCTTTTGTCCCCCTTGAAGACAAAGCTGCCTTCTTTTAGGCAGGGTCAGGGACGGGGCTGGGGGCCTCATAATTTCTAACAGTGGCCCTGCTGTAACTGTCCCCCATCCACTGCACCGATTACCCTCGACTAGCCCGCTGTGTATTCCTCCAGCCCCGTGTCCTACTCTACTGACAGTCCACTGCCCTACTGACACCATCCTACACATACTACCCACCGCCATACACTCCGCACTCCACTCCTACATATACTACCCACCGCTATTACACTCTGCACTCCTTTCCTATACATAATACCCACCACCATACACTCCGCACTCCACTCCTACATATACTACCCACCACCATACACTCCGCACTCCACTCCTACACATACTACCCACCGCCATACACTCCGCACTCCACTCCTACATATACTACCCACCGCTATTACACTCTGCACTCCTTTCCTATACATAATACCCACCACCATACACTCCACACTCCTCTCCTACACATACTACCCACCGCCATACACTCTGCACTCCTCTCCTACACATACTACCCACCGCCATACACTCCGCACTCCACTCCTACATATACTACCCACCGCTATTACACTCTGCACTCCTTTCCTATACATAATACCCACCACCATACACTCCACACTCCTCTCCTACACATACTACCCATTGCCATACACTCCACACCCCCTTTCCTGCACATACCCACGGCTGTACACTTCGCACCCCTCTCCCTGCACATCCTACCCACCACTATACACTCCACACCCCTCTCCCTGCACATACTATCCACCACCATACAACTGGCACTCTTCTACCTGCATATACTACCCATCGCTGTACACTCCACACTCCTTTCCTGCCCATACTACCCACCTCCATGCACTCTACACTCTTCTCCTGCACATACTATCCATCGCTGTACACCCCATACTCCTCTCCTGCACATACTACCCACCACGGCATACTCCACACTGTACATTCCCTATTTAACATGACCACATTCTGAAAGTCATCTCAGACTCTATTTAACGACACCCCTTTTCAGCCACGCCCAACATTTAGTGCAATTTAAACCACGCCCACTGTTTTTGCCGCAGCGAGCTGTGCGCGGCGCATTTCTTAATTTGCCAGTGCTTGGGGCCCTTTCTTGATCTTGCACACAGGCCCACTAATTTCGTGATACGCCCTACCTTACTCTATCCAAAATGGAAAAAAAAAGGTTTTGCCTTTAGTTCACCTTTAAAGTGACCCTGTCATTAAAGCAGAGCTCCAGTCATTTTTGTGTTTATTAAAAGTCAGCAGATACAAAAACTGAAGCTGCTGACTTTTAATAAACAGATACTTACCTGTCCCAGGATCCAGCGATGTGCTTACTCAAGCCATTCCTTCCCTCCGTCTTCTGTCCCTGGCGTTGACATCTCAACTCCGGGCACCCGGCTGTGACAGCTTGTGGCTTCGCAGATAGGGGGCCACTGCGCATGCCCAAGCTTTGCATTGTGAATGGTCCTGCAGTCTTCTGGGACCTGTGACGTGTCCTAGATGACTGTGGTGAGGGAGGGGGAAAGGACTTCTGCTCGGATCGCCTAGGTGATGCGAGCGGAAGTGGGAGCAGGTACCTATCAGAACCAGGTACCGGCTCCCCTCCCCCCAATAAAAAAAACTGCTATTTGGGGAAGAAGCCTTAAAGGAGAACTTCCCCTTTTGGGTGGAGCTCCACTTAAAGTAAAAAGATCATTAAAAATCCATACCTGGAACAGAATGCTGTAAATACTTACCTTTCCCACTGTCCATAACAACAAACACTGCTCTGATTAGTAGAAATGGTCCCATGAAGTCCACTGAAAAACCAACACTGATCCATAAAAAAAGCCATACTTGTAAAAGAAAGTCAAAATGTATCTTTGATGCCACTGAACTCTGCTCCAATCAGTAGAAATGGTCCCCAAAATCTGTAGAGAAAACAAAACTTCGAGAAGTGTTCAACTTCTGGATCCCCAATGGCTCTCGCTGGTTCCTTCTGCCTACCTCCACATCACTGTTGTATCCTATAATGAGTGGAAGTCAGCTGGAGGAATGAGAGTGTCAGTTTCTCTTAAGACTTTGGGGAACATTTCTACTGATCGGAGCAGAGTTTGGCTGCATGGAAGTTAAGTATTGGCCTTCTTTTACAGGTATGACCTTTTTACAGATCTATTTACTTAAAGAAGAATTCCAGCTAAAGCCTTATTAGGCCTCATGCACACGGAAGTTTTTACAGCCGCTTTTTTGAGCGTTTTTTTTCAGCTTAAAAACGCCTGTCCATGTTAGTCTATGGCTTCATGCCCACCTAGGCATTTTTGAGCTGCAAATGGCATAGGAGTTTTTAAGCTGTAAAAAAAAAAACCAGGACCAGTGCGTTCTGAGGCTCCAGCGTTAGAGCTGTAAAAATGTCAGACGCCGGCAAAAGGTGTTAAACGGCAATTAACGAGGCTTAACGCTGTGTTAAGCCTTGTCCGGGGTTTCTGTCTCTATTCAAAATCAATGGTTCCCTATGGGAGTCCGTTGATTTGAATAGAAGTCGGATCAAGATGATCCGACTTGCGGAGCCACTCGTGTACAGAGGCTCTTGAAGGGGAAACCCGCAAAAATTTTAAAAAAATGTTTGCATGAGGTTCCCCCCAAGACTATACCAGGCCCTTCGGTCTGGTATGGATCTTAAGGGGAACCCCACACCGAAAAAAAGGCGTGGGGTCCCCCCCTAAAATCCATACCAAACCCTTATCCGAGCACGCAGCCCGGTAGGTAAGGAAAGGGGGCGAACACCGCCCCCCTCCTGAACCGTACCAGGCCGCATGCCCTTGTCCCCATATTGATGAGGACAAGGGCCTCTTCCCGACAACCCTTGCCCGGTGGTTGTCGGGGTCTGCGGGCGGGGACTTATCGGAATCTGGGAGCCCCCAGATCCCGGCACCCCACCCTATGTGAGCGAGTAAGGGGTACATCGTACCCCTACCCATTCACCAGGGGGAAAAGTGTCAAAAAAAAAAAAAAAAAAAAACACACTACACAGGTTTTTAAAGTAATTTATTAGGCAGCTCCGGTGGTCTTCTTCCGACTTCGGGGGTCTCTTCTCCCGCTCTCTGGTGCCTTCTGCCGGGCTCCAATGCTATCTTCTTTCAGATCTTTTACTAGCGTTGGCCCGGTCTTCTCCTCCTCCGCCGCCGTTGTCGTCTCTCTTCTCTCTTCCGATGTTGACACGGCGCTCTCTCCCGCTGTAATGCGGTGTACACGGTGCAGTGCGATTTATATAGGCATGGGGGCTTGGTCGCTGGATGATGTCACCCGGTGACCCCGCCCCCTTATGACGTCACATCCCAGGGCACGATGGGACTCTGACTTCATAAGGGGTGGGGTCACCGGGTGATATCATCCGGTGACCACGCCCCCATGCCTATATAAATCGCACCGCACCGCGTACACCGCATTACAGCGGGAGAGAGAAGACAGTGACCGCAGCGGAGGAGAAGACTGGACCAATACTAGTAAAAGAGCTGAAAGAAGATAGCATTGGAGCCCGGCAGAAGGCACCAGAGAGCGGGAGAAGAGGCCGGAGAAGTCGGAAGAGACCCCCGAAGTTGGAAGAAGACCACCGGAGCCCCAAAAACCACAGGCAAGGGTTGTTGGGAAGAGGCCCTTGTCCTCATCAACATGGGGACAAAGCGCCAACCCCCCCTTGTTGAGGGCATGCGGCCTGGTACGGTTCAGGAGGGGGGCGGTGTTCCCCCCCCCTTTCCTTACCTACCGGGCTGCATGCTCGGATAAGGGTTTGGTATGGATCTTTGGGGGGACCCCACGCCATTTTTTTGGTGTGGGGTTCCCCTTAAGATCCATACCAGACCGAAGGACCTGGTATCGTCTTGGGGGGAACCTCACGCAAAAAAATGTTTTTAATTTTTGCGGGGTTCCCCTTCAAGATCCTCAGCACACAAGTCGGATCATCTTGATCCGACTTCTGGTACGACTTCTATTCATTGATTTTGAATAGAGACAGAGAAACGCGGCTGAAAGCTAGCGCGGCTTAACGTGCATTGAATTCGCGTTTTTAACGCTGCTTTTTTCCTGGTGTCTGTACTAGCTTTACAGCCCATTTTTTAAAACGTCCATGTGCATGAGGCTTTAGTCTTAAAAAAATGACGCTACCCCCCCCACACACATTCTACACAACCTGAGTAAAAAAAATAAAAATGTATATGCTTACCTATCTTCAGCCCACTCCAATCCAGTCACATGATCAACCTCCCCTGTGTCAGGCAGGAAGGGCCGCAGACAACAGCTGCACCATAGGAGCCAATAAGTAACATCATCACTCCAGGCTTTCCCAGCCATTGTTGAGTAATTTCTCCATTCCTCCTGCAGCCAACACTGGCTGATAATGGAGATCATTTGACTGGGTCTTGCTGAAAATAGGTATAGATAAGTATATAAATCTTTTTTACACAGGTTATTTATTAGTGTTAAATACGTGTAAGCTTTTTTTAACACTAGTGCGTAGTGTAAGCTTCCTGGCGGGTACGGGGATGTGAAGTTGTGAACACGCCTGAGCCCATCCTTAGCCCTGAGCTTCCCGATCGGACAGGTGAGCCTGGGAAAGGCGGTGGGGTGGGTAGGCACATTCCAGTATAACCACTAAAAGTCCAGGACATCATATGAGGTTCTACAGGCAGGAAGAGGTTAAAGAAGAACTAAGGGCAAAAGTTGTTTTGTATTCATTATTTTATTTTGGATAGAATAAGGGAGGTTTATAACCATTAAGGCTGCCGCAACTTGAAAGTCGTGCAGTTTCAGGGAATGCCTGTGTAACCTTGAGGTCTATGGACCTCAACTCGCAACAAAGTTGGACCAAAGTAGTACAGGGACTATTTTGAAGTTGCACAGATATGAATGGTTATTAATGGAAATCATGGGGTACGATTTGTCATGCGACTCGGATGTAGGGTTGCCACCTAATCCCTTTAACCACTTCCGGACAGCCGCACGCCGATATACGTCCAAACTTTGAAGAGGAATATCAATGTTCTGGCAGCAGCCAACTGCCATAACCCCCGGTATCCTCTTCTTCGGCCGGCGGTCCGGTTTCCGATAATAGTGGTGTCTGCGGCGGATTCGCCGCAAGATCACTTTAATCGGCGGCAGGAGAAGGCTCCCCCCCCGCCGCGCTATAGTGCCCTCCATCGCTTACTGGAGCTGTCGGCAATGATTGGATGCTGCCCCTTGTGTAACATGAAGACGAGTGAGGGGGAAGATGGCCCCCACCTGTCTCCATATCATTCCAGGGCGGAAGCGATGTCAAAACGTCACTTCCGCCTAGAATTCTTAAAGGGACATTTTTTTTTTGAAATGACAAAATCTTTTATTTTATTTATTTTTTTATTGCATTTTAGTGTAAATATGAGAGCTGAGGTCTTTTTGACCCCAGATCCCACATTTAAGAGGTCCTGTCATGCTTTTTTCCTATTACAAGGGATGTTTAAAATTCCTCGTAATAAAAATAATAGTGACACAATTTTTATTTCTTTTTTTAAAAAGAACAGTGTAAAAATAAAAAGTAAAATAAATAAGAATTTTTATTTTTTTAAATGCGCCCCGTCCCGCCGAGCTCACGTGCAGAAGTGAACGCATACATGAGTAGCGTCACATATGAAATCGGTGTTCAAACCACACATGTGAGGTATTGCCGCGATCGGTAGAGCGAGAGCAATAATTCTAGCCCTAGACCTCCTCTGTCACTCAAAACATGCAACCTGTAGAGTTTTTTAAACGTGGCCTATAGAGATTTTTAAACGTAAAAGTGTGCCGCCATTTCACGAGCGGGTGCAATTTTGAAGCGTGACATGTTGGGTATCAATTTACTCGGCGTAATATTATCTTTCACAATAGAAAAAAAATTGGGCTAACTTTACTGTTGTCTTATTTTTTTAACCCAAAAAAGTGTATTTTTTCCAAAAAAAGTGCGCTTGTAAGATCGCTGCACAAATACGGTGTGACAGAAAGGGGTGTTAGAAAAAAAAATAATGTTTGGGGTTTCTAAGTAATTTTCTAGCAAAAAAAATTTTTTTAACTTGTAAACAACAAATCTCAAAAAGAGGCTCGGGGCTGAAGTGGTTAAACCCGAACACATATGAATTACACAGGTATCCCCTCAGGAAATTTTTCCCTCCATTTCTCTTCCTGGCGACAACCCAAAATTTTTAATTTTCTTTCATGTCAGCGAAACTGTAAGCAGAACAAATACAGAGACAGAAAACCGACTTAATGTGGACACAGTCTGCAATAAAATACTGGAAAACGTTCTAACCCTGCCCCACTCTATTCCAAAAATTGTAAAATTGCCTTTAGTTTACTTTAACACATTTCTTACTGTACCATTACAGGATCCTGATGAGAGTACCTGCTGTCATTCTACCTATTCAGAGTAGAAAACTGCAATGTGCAATGCTGACACGTTTTCTAGTCACTATTACAAGTAAACATAACACTATTCTCCTAATTGCAATGTCAAACCACAATCCTGCCCTAGTATCCCAAACACTCACCACGGTGCAGCAGAGAAATGTGTCCGGCTAGAAACCAGCAGAGCACAGAGAGTTCCTGCTGTACGCTGACTGTTCCCAGGGAGGAGGGGATGAGTTAGGGCTCGTTCACACCATAAGTGCATGGGAACTGAAAGGAAAACTACACAGATTTCACTTGCAGAGACATCAGTTTTCATGCATGTCAGGTATGTGCCCTATTCACACCAATGTTGATGTCATGTCAGTTTTTTCCTGTGCAGAAAAAAATCTGCAAGTGATATTAGTGTTGTGGTTAGGGTTTCCGCCTCATCCCTTTAAAACCGAACACATAATAATTAAGGATGAGCTGCGGCGTGTTTGCACAGCCCACGTGCAGAGCCCGCCAGGAAGTCGGCGCTGCACTAATCACAGGCAGTGAGACATTGTCCTGATGCAGAGATTGGGAAACGCACATGGGTTGTGTGAACATGCTGGAGCTCATCCTTAATAATAATAACACAGGTTTTGGCTTATTAACCACCTTGCGACCGCCGGCTGTCAAATGACGGCCAGGCGGCGCAGCTCTCAGCGCGGGAGGGCGTCATATGACGTCCTCCCCTTCAGTGCACTCCAGGGAGCGCGTGCGCGCTTTCGCCGTGTCACTGGGCACCTGATGCGTGTGCCCAGCGGCCGCGATGTCCGCTGGGCACCCGCGATTGCCCGGTAACACAGCGGGACCGCGGATCTGTGTGTGTAAACACACAGATCAATGGTCCTGTCAGAGGAGAGGAGCCGATGGTGTGTTCTCTGTACAGAGAAACACCGATCGGTCTCCTCCCCTTGTGAGTCCCCCCCCCCCCCCTACAGTAAGAATCACTCCCAGGGAACATAATTAACCCCTCCCCGCCCCCTAGTGGTTAACCCCTTCACTGCCAGTGTCATTTATACAGGAATCAATGCATTTAAATAGCATTGATTGCTGTATAAATGACAATGGTGCCAAAAATGTGTCAAAAATGTCCGATGTGTCCGCCATAATGTCGCAGTCACAATAAAAATCGCAGATCGCCGCCATTACTAGTAAAAAAAATATTAATAAAAATGCTATAAAACTATCCCCTATTTTGTAAACGCTATAACTTTTGCACAAACTAATCAATAATCGCTAATTGCGATTTTTTTTTTTACCAAAAATATGTAGAAGAATACGTTTCGGCCTAAACTGAGGAAAAAAAATTTTTTTTATATATTTTTTGGGGATATTTAGTATAGCGAAAAGTAAAAAATATTGTTTTTTTTTTAAATTTGTCACTCTTCTTTTGTTTATTGCGCAAAAAAAAAAAAAAAAAAAACGCAGAGGTTATCAAATACCACCAAAAGAAAGCTCTATTTGTGGGGAAAAAATTATAACAATTTCATTTGGGTACAGTGTTGTATGACTACGCAATTGTCATTCAAAGTGCGACAGCGCTGAAAGCTGAAAAATGGCTTGGTCAGGAAGGGGGTGAAAATGCCCTGTACTGAGGTGGTTAAAGGAGAAGTCCAGCCTGAGCTTGTGTGGCTGGGCTTCTCCTATGGGTCACAGGAGTGCAATTAGTTTTGCACTCCTGTGACTGAAGTCCGCTCTCTGCTGACGTCACAGGAATCAGACCAGGCACCGCGTCATCCCAACAATAAAATCTGGATCCGCCAGGTGCCTGGATGGATACTGTCTCAGCCTCTCAGCGAGCCGCTGGGAGCCTGAGATGTCTGCTCTTCGCCTCTCCACAGCTCAGCACTCCAGTGAGCGTGAAGGAGCAGAGAGGAGAGCTGCTGATTGACAGTCAGCAGCTCTCCTCTCGGGGATCTGTGAGAACCGAGCCATCGGCAATGTTCGATAACTCGGTTCTCAGTGCAGAGGCAGCGGGGGACAGATGCAGCATCGGACGGATGCTGCATCCACCAAGGTAAGTATGAATGGGCAAGAAAAAAAAAAAAAAAACCCATACTTCTCTTTTAATTTAGTGCCTTATCTGCATTAAATTGGCCCCATAACCTGTGTAATTATTATGTGTTTGGTTTTAAAGTAGGGTGACCAGATGTCCCCGATTTCAGGGGACAGTCCCCGGATTGAGGACACTGTCCCCGGACCAAGTCTGTCCCCGGTTTTGTCCCCAGATTTGACTTCAACAGGAGCTGGGGCAATTATCAAAGACAAAAATCCTGAATTACACCCCAACTCCCCCCTGCTCCTGATAGCTTAGGGGGTGTATTTTTTCCATTATCTGTGTCCCTTTCTGATGATGATGTGCTGGTCAGAGCGGATGGCACATGCCCAATCACACGTTCTTCTGCCTTGGCTCAAATCCCGGCCAGCCGCCTGCCTGCTTATCTCCTTGCCTTCCCCGGCAGAGTCATTTTCCTCCGCTCCCCACCCAGTAGTAGCCGGGGCCCGGAGAGTGAGACCTGAGAGGCTGTGAGGCAGGTGGCGGCGATGGGCAAAGAGAGACAGCTGAGCTCAGCTGACGATGTCCAGTAGCGGGAATATAGGGGAAGCAGATCCAATCGTGGGGGCTGCCAGTGCCTTCAAGACTTCAACACAGGTGTGCTTTGGGGGTGTCTGTGAATAGACTACATTGCACTGTGTCTGTCTCTCTGACATAATGGGTGGTATCAGAACTCACAGGCAGCAGGCACTTATTGTTCATAAATTAACAAAATCAGCACCCAGCAGCCATGTTATGTGACACACTGTGACAGAGCCAGCCAGAGCCATGATAGAGTGCCTGCTGCCTGTGAGTTATCATAATGTTGATGATCGCCTGATTGTCGATTTGCTGATACAGGGCGGTCGCGCTGCGCAGGATCACTTGTATACATGATCCTGCATTTCTGGGTATCAGATCCAATCAGCGGATCCGGCGGACTCGCCTAGTGGTCTGCCTATGTAAATAAGGCAGTTCGCCATTCTGTCAGTGTGGAAGACATTGATCCTGTGTTCCTGCAAAGCAGGTATAGGGATCTATGTCTTCCCTTGGTAAAATCACCTCCACCACAGTGAGAAAACACTTGTTAGGCACACATTTAACCCACTGATTGCCCTAGATGTTATCCCCTTCCCTGCCAGTGTCATTAGTACAGTGACAGTACATATTTTTAGCACTGATCACTGTATTAGTGTCACTGGTTTCCACAAAGTGTCAAAAGTGTCACTAATGATGCGTATGCACGAGCGGAGTGTCCGACAGAAAAAGTCAGATGGAATCTTGTATCTCGTATATTTCGATCGTGTGTGTGCCTCATCTGACTTTTTTTTTCGAAAATTCTGACAGACCTAGAAATAGAACATGTTCTAAATATTTCCGACGGAACCAATTCCTATCGGGAAAACCTCTCGTCTGTATGCTGTTCCGAAGGACCAAAAACGACGCATGCTCTGAAGCAAGTACGAGACGGAAGCTATTGGCTACTGGCTATTGAACTTTCTTTTTCTAGTCCCATCGTACGTGTTGTATGTCACCGCGTTCTAGACGGTCAGACTTTGGTGTGATCGTGTGTAGGCAAGATAGTTTCAGTGGAACTCTGTCGGAAAAACCTTCAGAGTTTATTCCGACTGGAAAACCGGTCGTGTGTACGCGGCATTAGTGTCTGATTTGTCCACCGCAATATCGCAGTCCCGCTACGAGTCGCTGATTGTTGCCATTACTAGTAAAAAAAAGAAAATGTGTCCCCGGATTTCATTTTAAAAATCTGATCACCTTATTTTAAAGGGATGAGGTGCCAACCCCAGTGGTGGTGTGAACAGGGCACATAGAGAATAGTTCTTTTTGTGCCCCTGCAAAACGTGTGCAGACAAACTGACGTCTCTGGACCATGATGTGACCACAACACTGGTATCACATGCAGATTTTTTCTGCATGGGAAAAAAACTGACATGACATCAACATTGGTATGAATAGGGCACATAACTGACTTATATGGAAACTGATGGAAACTGATGTTGGCTTTCCCATCAGTTTTCATGCACAGATGGTGTGAACGAGCCCTTAATGTGACAGGCAATTCTTTATATTGTTCCCCACATTTTCATATTGATCAGCTAAGGCTACTTAAAGAATAGGGCGGTGGGGCGTCAGCGGTAAAGTGCTTTTACCGCAGTTTAACCACTTCATTACTGCCTTATAGTCATATGACGCCCACAAGGTGGATCTCCCATCCTGGGTGGGCGTCATATGACGTCCTCGCATTCCCGGCCGCCTGGGGGGGCGCGCGCGCGCACAGGCGGCGGCGCATTCCCGGCCGCCTGGCGCGCACAGGCGGCGGCGCGCACGGCAGCGGCATCGCTCTGGACCCGGTGCGAGTGCCCGGCGGCCGGATGTCCGCCGGGCACCCGCGATTGCCCGTTAAAACAACGGGACCGCGCGGGACCGTGGAGCTGTGTGTGTAAACACACAGCTCCACGTCCTGTCAGCGGAGAGGAGACCGATCATGTGATCCCAGTACGGAGGAACACATGATCGGTCTCCTCCCCTTGAGTCCCCTCCCCCCACAGTTAGAATCACTCCTATAGGGAACACATATTAACCCCTGCAGCACCCCCTAGTGTCAACCCCTTCCCTGCCAGTCACATTTACACAGTAATCATTGCAATTTTATAGCAACGATCGCTGTTTAAATGTGAAAATAATAAGAGTGACACCGCGCTAAACCCTAAGTAAGTATATGTGACTTAGACAAAAAGAACAAAAATGGAGCTGCAGCTAAAAAATGTGAGATATACACACTAACAAGACAATAATTAACAAAAAGCCGCGCTGTGGAATATTGATGAAAAATCATAAAAAATATCGTAAAAAAACTCAAGTGACTGTGAAGTCTCAGGTGACAGAAAAATCAAATGCCATACAAAAATACGTGTGCATAAATTACACCATCCATATGAATATTGAACCATACAAATATAATAAAATAAAACACACAAAATGTCCCAGAAAAATAAAGTCCAGAGATTTGAAAAAAATATATAATATGCAACAGTAAGTGTCCAAGGTGATGAAAACCATATAACGATGTGATATCCAACTAGTGCAGACAGAAAATAGTGAAATAGATTCCACCAACGAATGTGATCCACCACCACTCAAACATTAGGCTTACCAGAGGCAAGCTTAAACCAAGCCTGTATGGAGATGGTACTGGATGTACCCTGGACCGCGGGACCTCACCACATGATCCGGATCTCACCAAGTATGGATGGCCGCAAGATGCAAATTTGGGCAATGATTCTTATGGGGACTGGTCTGTATATGGGACTCCTCCAGGAATATGAACCCGAGACCAAACAGCATCAGCATGGAATCAAAGAAAAACAGGGAATGCTCCCATAGTGTAAAACCGATGGTTTATTAAAATAAAAAGGTAAAAATTCTACTTACACAAGTATAAGTGCATAAGACAGAGGATAAGATATAAAAACGCCGGCCGGCTAGCAAGAAACACCCGCTCACAACGCGGAGCGCGATGACGTCAGTGCGTCAGCCTCCCTACGTCCGTTTCATCTATTGATGTCTTCTGGGGAACGGGCGACGCACTGAATCATCGCAACTTTATAGAGAAATTGACAGACACGCCCTGGTGTGAACCCTCAATGGCGAATCTGCTTAGGATTAAAATAACTGTGAAAAACACTGAAAAGCAATGTTAAGCTTTCTATGGGAACAATAATATCAACAACACAAGTCATACCCTGAGAAAAATTAATTAAACAGAATATGTAAGTATTGATAAATCGTTCCAAATAGGAACTGCATTGGAACAAATGGGTAGATCAACCCGGAAGCCCCAATACCACCAATATAAAAAAATGGCTCCATCTTGTGGACAAGTAGTGGATAGAAAATTATCGTCCACTAGATGTGAAATATCTCCAAAAGACAGGGGCCCACTCCAAAAAAACATGCCCTTGTATCAAGCCGACAAATAAGTCGACCCATAATCCAGTGGCAAAAACTTGACTTTGGATGGTCATCAAAATGGGGGAGTACTAGAGTCATAAAGCTGGAATTACTTAAATTAACCAAAATAGGATAGTAAACTATAATTTAAATAGAATAACCAATGGGAGTGTGAGAACAAGGGAAAATTGAGATTCGCCATTAAGGACTCACCCCTTACATAGGAACATAGAACAACCCCCCTATCCAATAATGGTCAATCGCATAAATTATGTTGCACCAAAAATTATATATTCTTGGACAAATCAGCATTGGACCTACAAACCCAGTTGGAAAAAAGGAGTATAGACTAGTACCTCTTTAGGAATTATCAATAAATGCGTTGACATCTATGTCAACGTTTAACCCAAAGGGGGTGTAACTCTTGATTTTGTATATCCAGGACATCTCCAATCTGGAGATGCCGCGAACAAGTGAACCCCCCCTCCATTGGGGGACATATTTATCTATCCCTAGGAAGATTGTCTTAGATGGATCTTTCTTATGGACTTCAAGATAGTGCCTGGATACTGGATGTTTGGGAAACCCACCGAGGATATTAGTGACGTGTTCGTTCAGTCTAACCTTAAGTGGGCGCTTAGTCCTGCCTACATATTGAAGGCCGCATGGGCATTGAAGCAGATAGACAATCCCTTCGGTCGAACAAGTTATAAAGGGTTTAATCTCAAACTCAGTCCTAGTGCTAGTAGAGATAAATTTATGTGTCCTCCTGTGGGTACACCCACTAAGGGAGCAGATCCTACACCGCCTACATTGATAGAAGCCCGTCAGGTTGTCAAAAAAGATAGTTCTGACTACTGGTGGATCCAAGACATTGGGAGATATTCTGGCTTTGAGGGAGGGAACCCCTCTAAACACAATCTGAGGTTTGGGTGGCAGCACTCCATTAAGAGTTGGATCACTGGTGAGAACGTGCCAGTATTTTTTTATCATCTTCCCCACATTCCTATGTTGGATGGAATAAGTAGTGATAAATGGAACCCTTACCGGGTCCCTATTCTTGGGAGGTTTGTCTTTGAGTAGATCTGCTCTATTTACCCCGGACACTTCCCTAAGTACAGCCTCTAGAGAGGTAGATGTATAACCTTTTTCTAGAAAACGTTCAGTGAGGATGTTAGCCTGAGTGGAGAATTCAGCTGGATCAGAGCAGTTCCTCCTCAGCCTTAAAACACTTGAAAAAGAAGATAGGGAACAGAAATTAAAGAAAAAGAAGAAATTCAATAGGGATCTCAGTGATTATCAGGGCAACGTGGTATTTGAGTGGCAAAAGAAGCTACTTAATGAGTTGGCCGATAATGGGAATGTTATTATGGATGAGGGAAGGGCTAATGGAAATTTGGCCCCCACCGCTTCCAATCCAACACCAAAAAAACCTGGAAGATTTGCGGCTAATCCCGTGGGCCCTCCTCATCAGAATAGACATGGGACTCACCAATCTCCCAATAGATCAGGCAATCGTGGTAGAAATATGTTCCCACCCTACCAACTTCCTCCATCCCTGCGGCGGCCCCGTGGATCCAGTAACAACACCAGAGGCCAGAGGGGTGGTCGTGGGAACAATAGTAACGGAGGGGGTTATGGTTTTCCCCCACCGCCTAATATCGGACCATTCGGACAATCTGGATATTATCCTCCAGGCTCCTTTCCACCAAATTTTGCACCCCCATTTGGGACCAATATGTTTGGTTATGGTCCGAACTCAGATTTCAGGATGGACCAATACAAACAATCCCCTGGGGTATACCATCACTTTGACACTATAGGAAGCTATGGTACCAATAATGATGGCAGATATAATTTACATACCCAAAACAATTTCTATCCTCTCCAAGATTTGGAAGGACCTTCCAGTGATTATGACGACACTGATGATAGAAGGTTGCCTAGTTCCACCCAACCTCTTAGTTCTGGGGTGCCCAACCAACATTGGGGTTTTCTCAGACCCAATCAGGGTATAAAAAGGCCCATAGACCAAAAAGAGGAACCAGAGGGGGGAGGAAGTGTAGAGCAAAAAAGAAAAAGGCCCACCTAGATGATGGCATTTTTAATCTAAGTTCAGTTGTTTTAAGTGATTCAGAAAAACTAGTTCTCAGTAAGGGCTTAAAATTTGCACCTCCACGTAGGCTTGATAAATTTCAAACCTATATGGATGTCCATAAATTTGTACGCAAAATTAGTATTAAGCAACATATGGCTTCTAATCCCATTAGTGTTAATAGTAGTGGAATGAATGGATTCAGCTATTCAGGACTATCTAATGCTTCCCTATTCAATCCACCCGGTGCCCTGGCATCAGCAATTAAGGTTTTCAGGGACTTGGTGTTGGCAGAACTTGAGGTTATACCCACTAAGAGAGTCAAGACTGAAAGGGAGATTGTGAATGGCAAAGTGGACTACCTCAAGGAAATGTATAGAATATTGGGGGATTGTGATACATACACACCACTTCGGTCCGACCCTAAGTCCCAATATGTATCTGAGTTGAAGTCTCTGGTTAAGGGCGGATTGGAAGCTGGTATTCTTAATAAGAAGGAGGCGCTTTACTTGATCCCGAAAGCTCCACGTACGCCCGCCATTTACTATCTGCCCAAGATACACAAGCACCCTACCTGCCCCCCGGGACGCCCGATAGTCAGTGGCATTGATTCGGTTACGTCCCGGGTGGGCAGGTATATTGATTATTTTCTCCAACCTTTGGTTAAGAATATGCCATCATATGTTAAGGATTCTCGTTCTGTTATCAAATTATTAGATTCGATCACTCCCCCACCTGGTGTATGGTTAGTGACGGCTGATGTCACTTCCTTATACACGGTCATTCCGCACCATTTGGGGTTATTGGCGGTTGAATATTTTCTCAGGCGGGACTCTGGTCTGTTCGATGAACAGATTTTCTTTATTATGGAGCTGCTGAGATTTGCCGCATCTAGTAGTTCCTTTTGGTTTGGAGGAAATTTTTTCAGGCAAGATAGGGGAGTTGCCATGGGGGCCAAATATGCCCCCAGTTTGGCCAATCTTTTTATGGCCCTGTGGGAGGAGGATGTCGTCTATGCCCATCAGAGACCCCAGGTGATCCTATGGGCTAGGTATATAGACGACATCCTCCTCCTATGGGATGGCAACAGGGTTGACTTAGATCTCTTCCTTGCTGAATTGAACAACAACCAGAGGGGTATTGTCTTGAATTATGAAGCCAGCCAGGTGTCAATTAATTTCTTGGATCTCAGAATAGGGGTCAACAGTGGTACTTTCACCACTGCGACTCACTTCAAGGGAACAGATCGGAATGCATACATTCCTATTGGTAGCTGTCATCATGAAGCTTGGCTTAAGTCAGTACCTAAGAGCCAATATCTGCGGCTGAGGAGGAACTGCTCTGATCCAGCTGAATTCTCCACTCAGGCTAACATCCTCACTGAACGTTTTCTAGAAAAAGGTTATACATCTACCTCTCTAGAGGCTGTACTTAGGGAAGTGTCTGGGGTAAATAGAGCAGATCTACTCAAAGACAAACCTCCCAAGAATAGGGACCCGGTAAGGGTTCCATTTATCACTTCTTTTTACCCGTCCTGCAAGCACACCGCCCCAATGTGAAAGCCCTCTGGCTTTCACACTGGGGCTACAGGGGAGGCAGTTTTCAGGCGTTTTACAGGAGCTATTTTTTAGCGCTAAAGCACCTGAAACCCGCCCCAGTGTGAAAGGGGTCTTAGTTGTAGGGGTTGGCTCAAACTACAGCACTGATGAGGTGCTTACAATGCTTTTAAAACAAGCTGCAAAAGGCTGAATATATAGAGAAAACACATACTGTTTACCTGGTAAAGGATTTGTATCCCTGTCCATCCAATCTTACATAGCTTTTTGCCCATTGCCGGCCTAGCTCCGGAGCGGCGGTAAACGTCAGCCGTTTACAATGTGATTGCTCCGTCAAATGACGGAGCGATCACTTGTAAACAAACCAGCGTCAAGAAGACGCCGGTTCCTCTCTCCCCTCTGTGTACAGATCTGTACAGGCCCTCACATCCTCCAGTGTGGCCCCTCACATCCTCCAGAATGGTCCCTCACATCCTCCAGAATGGCCCCTCACATCCTCCAGAATGGCCCCTCACATCCTCCAGAGTGGCCACTCACATCCTCCAGAGTGACCCCTCACATCCTCCAGAATGGCCCCTCACATCCTCCAGAATGGCCCCTCACATCCTCCAGAGTGGCCCCTCACATCCTCCAGAGTGGCCCCTCACATCCTCCAGAGTGGCCCCTCACATCCTCCAGAGTGGCCCCTCACATCATCCAGAGTGGCCCCTCACATCCTCCAGGGTGGCCCCTCACATCCTCCAGGGTGGCCCCTCACATCCTCCAGAGTGGCCCCTCACATCCTCCAGAATGGCCCCTCACATCCTCCAGAGCAGCCCCTTACATCCTCCAGAACGGCCCCTTACATCCTCCAGAGTGGCCCCTCACATCCTCCAGAGTGGCCCCTCACATCCTCTAGAGTGGCCCCTCACATCCTCAAGAGTGGCCCCTCACATCCTCCAGAGGGACCCCTCACATCCTCCAGAATGGCCCCTCACATCCTACAGAGTGGCCCCTCACATCCTCCAGAATGGCCCCTCACATCCTCCAGAATGGCCCCTCACATCCTCCAGAATGGCCCCTCACATCCTCCAGAGTGGCCCCTCACATCCTCCAGAGTGACCCCTCACATCCTCCACAATGGCCCCTCACATCCTCCAGAGTGGCCCCTCACATCCTCCAGAATGGCCCCTCACATCCTCCAGAGTGGCCCCTCACATCCTCCAGAGTGGCCCCTCACATCCTCCAGAGCGGCCCCTTACATCATCCAGAGCGGCCCCTCACATCCTCCAGAGCGGCCCCTTACATCATCCAGAGCGGCCCCTTACTTCCTCCAGAATGGCCCCTCACATCCTCCAGAGTGACCCCTCACATCCTCCAGAATGGCCCCTCACATCCTCCAGAGTGACCCCTCACATCCTCCAGAATGGCCCCTCACATCCTCCAGAATGGCCCCTCACATCCTCCAGAGTGGCCCCTCACATCATCCAGAGTGGCCCCTCACATCATCCAGAGTGGCCCCTCACATTCTCCAGGGTGGCCCCTCACATCCTCCAGAGTGGCCCCTCACATCCTCCAGAGTGGCCCCTCACATCCTCCAGAGTGTCCCCTCATATCCTCCAGAATGGCCCCTCACATCCTCCAGAGTGGCCCCTCACATCCTCCAGAATGGCCCCTCAAATCCTGCAGAATGGCCCTCACATCCTCCAGAGTGGCCCCTCACATCCTCCAGAGTGGCCCCTAACATCATCCAGAGTGGCCCCTCACATCCTCCAGAGGGACCCCTCACATCCTCCAGAGGGACCCCTCACATCCTCCAGAGTGGCCCCTCACATCCTCCAGTGTGGCCCCTCACATCCTCCAGAATGACCCCTCACATCATCCAGAATGACCCCTCACATCATCCAGAATGGCCCCTCACATCCTCCAGAGTGACCCCTCACATCCTCCAGAATGGCCCCTCACATCATCCAGAGTGGCCCCTCACATCTTCCAGAGTGGCCCCTCACATCCTCCAGAATGGCCCCTCACATCCTCCAGAGTGGCCCCTCACATCCTCCAGAGTGGCCCCTCACATCCTCCAGAGTGGCCCCTCACATCCTCCAGAGTGGCCCCTCACATCCTCCAGAGTGGCCCCTCACATCCTCCAGAGTGGCCCCTCACATCCTCCAGAGTGACCCCTCACATCCTCCAGAGTGGCCCCTCACATCCTCCAGAGTGGCCCCTTACATCCTCCAGAGTGGCCCCTTACATCCTCCAGAGTGGCCCCTTACATCCTCCAGAGTGGCCCCTTACATCCTCCAGAGTGGCCCCTTACATCCTCCAGAGTGGCCCCTTACATCCTCCAGAATGGCCCCTCACATCCTCCAGAGGGACCCCTCACATCCTCCAGAGGGACCCCTCACATCCTCCATAGTGACCTCTCACATCCTCCAGAGTGACCCCTCACATCCTCCAGAATGGCCCCTCACATCATCCAGAGCGGCCCCTCACATCATCCAGAGCGGCCCCTCACATCATCCAGAGCGGCCCCTCACATCATCCAGAGCGGCCCCTCACATCATCCAGAGCGGCCCCTCACATCATCCAGAGCGGCCCCTCACATCATCCAGAGCGGCCCCTCACATCATCCAGAGCGGCCCCTCACATTGTCCAGAGCGGCCCCTTACATCGTCCAGAGGGACCCTTCACATCATCCAGAGGGACCCTTCACATCCTCCAGAGTAGTACTATGGGGGCACTTTGGAGCATGAAAGGGAGCACTCTGTAGGATCTAAGGGGGCACTCTGGTGGTACTAAATGAGATCCTTCAGAGTGCCCCCTTAAATACTCTGAAAGATGTAAAAGGGCACTGTAGAGGCACTAAGATAGTACCACCAGAGTGCCCCCTGCAAAGAACCCCAATGAGCAATGGCTGCCTAAAGAGCGATCTGAGGGAAGTGATCTGAGGGAAGAGCGAACTGAGGGAAGAGCGAACTGAGGGAAGAGCGAACTGAGGGAAGAGCGAACTGAGGGAAGAGCGATCCGAGGGAAGAGCGATCCGAGGGAAGAGCGATCTGAGGGAAGAGCGATCTGAGGAAAGAGCGATCTGAGGAAAGAGCGATCTGAGGAAAGAGCGATCTGAGGGAAGAGCAATCTGAGGGAAGAGCAATCTGAGGGAAGAGCGATCTGAGGGAAGAGTGAACTGCTGTTACACAACCCCTGAGAGATATTTCACCTCCTGCAAAAAAAAAAACAATAGAGTATAAAGCTCCATTCAGTTATTGGTATTTTCGCGCTAATATGTAAATGGTGACTAGGTGAGAGGTAGGGGAAGGTATGCGGCAACACCAATGGGTCAAACAGTACCCGAAAGGTAAATGGGAAAAAAATCAATGTGTGGTGTTGCGCTCCCAGAGGGGTGTACTGTAAAATTAAGCAAAAAATAGCAATGATAAACAGTATAGAATGGTGAAAATTCTACCAAAATAAATAAATACACATCTAAAATTATATAAAATAAATAGACAGTGAAAACAAAGTGTGACTGGTGTGCATAAAATTGCTAAAATCAGGTAAAATGGGTTAAAATACTGTGGAATGTGATGAAGCGTGGAAAAATGTGCTATAAAATCGCAATTGATGGTGCACGGTTGCTAAGGGATCGCATACCCACTGAGAAGTGTTTAAGTGAAAAAATAAGATAAGAAGTATCTATATTCATTCAAAGTGCAGAGATAAATTATTTAAAACAGATAAATGTATACAAAATTGCATAAAGGTTCTAAAGTCGCATAAATTTCAAAATCGCAGAAATTCCATAGTTGATTAAGAGTTCAAAATCTCATTCTAGTTCATAAAACACATAAGTGTGCAGTGACTGTGAAGGAAGCAAATGGATAAATAGTGATGCTGCGGTAACATGCAGTGATGCTGCTGTGCAGTAATTCTGCGACTCTTGGGGTGACAGATGCAGCGTGAAGAGATTATGATAACGCTGTAACTGTAAAAGTGACTGCTTGGTGCTCTGTGCTGAGATTCTTCGGTGTATGAAAGACACCTGTGGGTGCCCTAAATGGTTACCTTACTGCTGCAAGGTAAGCAGCATTGAACAGAAACCGGGAAGGTATGTGGCAAGACGTCTACAGCGCGGTCGGCTAGTTCTAAGTGGACGTCCTACGGACGTCCTCCCAGAAACTTGCTCCCGCGCGCCCCCTGGGGTGCGCACTCAGGAACATCAGTGACAGCCGGGTCCCGAGGACCCGGCGCATCGTGGATCACGGTAAACAGCCGCTGATATCGGCCGTTTACCATGTGATCGCTCCGTCATGACGCCGGTTCCTCCCTCTCCTCTCTGTACCGATCGGTACAGAGAGGAGAGAAGCAGAGAGGGGGAGAGACGGGACCAGCGCTGTGGGCTGGATGTGTAGTGCCCACAGCGCTGGTCAATACACTGCCACCACTGTGCAATACTCTGCCACCAACCACTGTGCAATGCTCTGCCACCAACCACTGTGCAATGCTCTGCCACCAACCACTGTGCAATGCTCTGCCACCAACCACTGTGCAATGCTCTGCCACCAACCACTGTGCAATGCTCTGCCACCACTGTGCAATGCTCTGCCACCACTGTTCAATGCTCTGCCACCAACCACTGTGCAATGCAATGCTCTGCCACCAACCACTGTGCAATGCTCTGCCACCAACCACTGTGCAATGCTCTGCCACCACTGTGCAATACTCTGCAACCACTGTGCAATGCTCTGCCACCACTGTGCAATGCTCTGCCACCACTGTGCAATGCTCTGCCACCACTGCAATGCTCTGCAACCACTGTGCAATACTCTGCCACCACTGTGCAATGCTCTGCCACCAACCACTGCGCAATGCTCTGCCACCACTGTGCAATACTCTGCCACCACTGTGTAATGCTCTGCCACCAACCACTGTGCAATGCTCTGCCACCAATGTGCAATGCTCTGCCACCACTGTGCAATACTCTGCCACCACTGTGTAATGCTCTGCCACCAACCACTGTGCAATGCTCTGCCACCAATGTGCAATGCTCTGCCACCACTGTGCAATGCTCTGCCCCCACTATGCAACACTGTAATACTCTGCCAATACTTGCCAATACTCTGCCAATACTCGCCAATACTCGCCAATACTCTGCCAATACTCTGCCAATACTCTGCCAATACTCGCCAATACTCTGCCAATACTCTGCAATAATTTTTAATAGAAACAAAGAATTTTTTTTTTTTTACCGAATTTTCAGTATTTTTTGATTTATAGCGCAAAAAATAAAAAACCCAGCGGTGATTAAATACCACCAAAAGAAAGCTCTATTTGTGTGAAAAAAAGGACACAAAATTCATTTGGGTACAGTGTTGCATGACGGAGTAATTGTCATTCAAAGTGTGAGAGCACAGAAAGCTGAAAATTGGTCTGGTTAGGAAGGGGGTTTAACTGCCCAGTGGTCAAGTGGTTAAAAGAAATCCAATAAAATCTAATTTTGTCATAAATTTAAGCTTTTTACAGCTCCTCCTGCGATTCAAATCTCCCAGCTGTGAATGGAGCTACAATGCTGAGTTGGTTGAGTGATGTGAGTTCACTTTCATTGAATCCGGCAAGAAAATATGGAACGCTTCACGTTTAAGCGTGTCATCCTTGTGCAGGGGCCATGCTAATCTTCTCTGTATCGTTCCAATTTAAGCATATATCCTCTGAACCAAGGACAATCCAATGGGGACCCTGACCAGTATATAAAGGACAACCAGAGCCAGAAATGTCAGCTTATGGTGAGCCGCCTGGGAATGAGGAATTGGTGATAATAAAGATTCCAGAATCCAAACCACTAAAAAGTCCTGGAAAGGGGGGCGTGGTCAAGCTCCGCTCCAACCTGGACAATTTATCCTGATAATACCGGTAACACCGACATATCTCACCCTGCTAACCGGTGGAGACCTCGGGTATGAGAAGAAACAAGCCCAGTGCTAAGAGGAAGACCCCTTCGGTGCCCGTACCTTCTCCCGCACACCAGACGCGCGGCACACCACTTCCCGCCGGCACGCACATGGCCACACAGACTCCAGCCCCGGATCCATCCAAGGTGGAGGAGGATAGATTCCAGGCCCTAATGCAGGCGATTTCGGGCTGCGAAACGGCCCTCACAGCCAAAATAGATGTCATACAGACAGACGTGTCTGGTGAATCTAAGTTCCGGCACCTTCCTGGCCTCCTGGAGCACCAAGTCCCGGTCTCGGAAGTTTAGCAGGCGGAAGATGAATGTGCGGGGGGGATCATGCTATTCCCGGATTACTCAGTAGAGACCCAGAGGCAGAGGAGGACCTTCGACCAGGTGAAGGCCCAACTACGCGCAAGAAACATTAAATACAGTATGCTGTTCCCGGCCCGCCTGTGAGTGATCGTTGGAGAATCCACCCGCTATTTCACGATACCCGAGGAAGCATCCCGATGGCTGGACACCCTGCCTGGACCCCGGTAACTGTACTATCTCCACCAGTTTTATTTTTCCCCTTGTTTTTTTTTTCTTTGAGTTGTGTGTCTCCGCTTCTTCTGACCTGGCCTCTCTCCCCTGATCCTTCTCCCCGCCACGTGAGACTGTCTGTTGGCGCCATTTATCTGACTATGTGCCGCACCGGACGCCTTGCAACCCTAACACTCTCCCTGCCCCCTGGTGCCGGCCTAACCAGATGAACTACCACTCCGCATTGCAAAGTGAGACGGGGGACAGACGGCCCTCACACCGGACAGACTGTGATGTTACCCAGCCGCCGACGGGCCCTCCGTCCTCACCTTTGGCCCCCCCCTATGGTCAATTTTCTTGCTTGCCCCGTGGGGAAGAGAAGCGTCGCTCCCCGGAGAACTGTGAGGAGGACAGGGAACATGTTGCAGGCCCCAGACTGGATCCTATGAGGCCACCTCTGGTCAGGGAATAACACCTACCAGACCATGTGAGACACCACATTGAACGGTAACATAAGAATTTACAAGATTGTGCCCTTAGCGGCTGCTAAGTGTTCTTAACTAAACTCTTCTTTATTGTTGAGGTTATATGTATAACTGCTTTGATGTCGGTTATGTTTTCTGATTATTCCAGGTTGGGGTCGGGAGCTAGAGGCGACTGTATACACCAGCGTCTAGCGCCACCCGGGTACCCTTCAGGCATTTTCTGCGCCCCCGCAGGAGAATTACCTGACTCGCTCCAGTTGAGCTGATTTACTGGTTTAGGGAATGGGCACTCCGAGTTCCCCAACGGTTGTGCAGGGTGGGGGGAAGGGATGGGGTTATTTTTATTCAAATGTTTATTTTCTATTAATACATGGTCGCTGTACATGCTAGAATTCACACCTACTGGTATCTTATGGAGGGAGGTAAATCTTCAACAGCCTGCCACGATACAGGGAACCCTTAGGCATATAGGGGTAGTCGGGGATGGGCAGGGGGGGGTCTCCCACAGGCCCTAGATATAGCTACTCCCCCTTTAGTCACACAATACAGACACTGCCATGGCCCAGCTGAAACTCATGTCATGGAACGTTAGGGGACTTAATGATAAACTTAAACGAACCCTGGTCCTGACCTATATTAAGAAGTATAGCCCCCATATATGCATCCTACAGGAGACCCATCTAACGGGAGGTAGAATAATGGGCCTAAAGAAACCCTGGACTGGCCATTGTTATCATGCTACTTACTCCAACTACGCACGGGGGGTCAGTGTACTAATCCACAAATCTCTGACACATGAGCTGCTAGATGTAAAGATCGACCCAGGGGGTAGATACGTAATTTTGCACATGGTCATAGACACAATAGAGCTAATATTGGTGGGGCTGTATATGCCGCCTCCGGCCTCTATGACACTCCTACAAAAACTGGTCCCTATCCTTGCCAGCTACCCCACGGACAATCTGCTCATTGCGGGGGACTTCAACATGGTGCTTAACCCCTCATTGGACAGATTGACACAAAGTACGAGTGAGGACTCCCCCTTATCTAAGTGGGTGTCCCTATATGGCATGACGGACGTGTGGCGATGGAAACATCCAAACGACCGGGCCTTCACATGCCACTCGGCCTCCCATAGGGCTATGTCCAGAATCGACCTTATTCTGGCCAGCGGTGGACTGCTGTCTCGGGTAAGGGCGATTGAAATGCTGCCGCGAGGCATATCAGATCATGCTCCCATGCTGTGTACTGTCCAGACCTGCACCCCACCCTCGGAAAGAACTTGGAGATTATCCCGATACTGGATCGCTGATCCGAGGGTGGAGGAAGAAATAGACTCTCAGATCCAGACGTTCTGGACGTCAAACGCAAACTCTGCGTCAGTGCACAGTGTTTGGGATGCCTTCAAGGCCTATGTACGTGGCTCCTACATGTCATCCATCTCTAAGGCCAGGCGGGATTCCACTATAGCACTGCAGGAAGCTGAGGTCAAGGCCAGCGAACTAGAGACCAGGTATGCCTCCACTCAGAACCCTGTTACATATATAGACATGCAGAATGCACACAGGGAAGCAATGTTGATCAGAATCTCCCAGGCCAATAAGCAGCAGTTAGCGCAGACCCACCGAATTTTTGAGCAGGGGGGCAAGACTGGGCGCCTATTGGCCTGGCTGGCCAGGGAACAACAACCCCCCACATCCATAGCCCGGGTTCGAGCCCATGATGGGACGATACTCTTGGACCCCATGCTCATAAATGCTAGATTTGCCTCCTACTATGAGGAGCTCTACTCCTCCAAAGTGGATTACACCACACCTGAACTACACTCTTTCTTGGACAGGATAACCTTCCCCTCGTTAACTAGTGAGGCCCGGGATAAACTCGACAGTGAAATAACCGAAAAGGAGGTCCAACAGGCCCTGGGGGAACTGCAAGCGGGGAAAACGCCAGGCACCGACAGTATTCCACCGGAATTCTATAAACATTATGGGGAACAAGTGATACCGAAATTGCATCATACCATAGTCAAATCTCTGGGAGAGGGGACTCTCCCAGCATCTATGGCAGAAGCAATCATAGTGGTGATAGCTAAGCCGGGCAAGGACCCAGAGCTATGCTCCTCTTATCGCCCCATCTCCTTGCTAAATGCTGACGCTAAGGTGCTCACTAAAGTATTGGCAAGGAGATTAAACGAGGTGATCCTTTCCCTGGTACATGGGGACCAGTCGGGCTTTATGCCCGGCAAAGGGACGGACATAAATCTAAGACGGCTGTACTCGGTCCTGGGATCTCACTCACTGTTAGCCCCAGCGGATGCAGTGGCCTCCCTAGACGCGGAGAAAGCGTTCGATTCAGTTGAATGGAACTATCTTTGGGAGGTCCTGCACCGCTTCGGCTTTGGCCCCCGGTTTATATCTTGGATTAGGTCCCTCTATGTCACCCCGAGGGCCAGGGTACGCACGGGATCGATCATCTCTTCCCCTTTTCTCCTCCACAGGGGCACAAGACAAGGGTGCCCTCTTTCGCCGACGCTGTTTGCGTTGGTGGTGGAGCCCATGGCGATTCTGGTATGTGAATCTTCAGAAATTTGCAGAATTCCCTTGGGCCCTGTGGAGGAGAGAATATCCCTCTACGCGGACGACACCCTCCTCTTTATAAGGGACGCGCCCGCGTGCCTCGATAAGGCTCTTGACCTTATTAACACCTTTGGCCAGTATTCGGGCATCCGGGTCAACTGGGGTAAGTCAGCATTATTCGCACTTCACCCCTCAGACACTAATCTACCAACTAATACACCTCTACAAATAGTCTCCCAATTTAAATACTTAGGTGTCAATATTCATAGAGACCTGCGCCAATTTATCCCCCTCAATCTGGACACAGTTCTGGCCTCCCTGGCCCAGAGCTGCGCATCCTGGAAAACCCTCCCCCTAACGCCCGTGGGTAGAGTCAATCTAGTGAAAATGGCAATTCTCCCCAAGTTCACTTACCTGTTTAGACATACACCAGTGCTCATCCCACAAACCTTCTTCAGGAAACTAAATAGTATACTCATACCATTTATTTGGAACGGGGCCACACCTAGAATAGCACACAGCACACTGCAGCTCCCCATGTCACTGGGAGGCCTCGCACTGCCCTGCTTCCTGAAATATTACTGGGCGGCGGTCCTGGAGACGGTCAAGTGG
This sequence comes from Lithobates sylvaticus, assembly GCA_028564925.1. Taxonomy (NCBI): domain Eukaryota; kingdom Metazoa; phylum Chordata; class Amphibia; order Anura; family Ranidae; genus Lithobates; species Lithobates sylvaticus. Next base: position 241,459,744 of record CM053028.1, on the reverse strand, counting down.
TGGTTGGCAGAGGACCTGCCTAACCCTGCGGCTAAATTGGAGGCGGCACTGTTGGGATCACACTCGGCACTACAGAACCTGATCTATAGGGGCCCCAAATCGAGCCCAAACGTGACCCCCTCAATGCGGGTGACGCTGCGGGTCTGGGATACAATTAGAGGGAAGATAGAGGAGCCACATACCTGGTCCCCGAACACCCCGCTATGGAATAACCCGAGACTCCCTCAATTTAGCACCATCCCTGACCCGACACTATGGATACGCAATGGGATCACTACCCTGGCTGATATCGTCTCGGGTAATACACTACTCCCCTTTAACGACTTAAAAAGGAGGCACGAACTCCCTAATTATATGTTTTTCAGATACTTCCAACTAAGGCATGCATACTCCGCGCAGTTTCCCCAGCCTATCACTTTGAAAACTAACCCCATAGAAGATCTCCTCGCTGGAGATAGGGATGTGAAACCACTCTCGGCTCTCTACATGGTGCTGATAGGTCTGGATACATCTTCGGTGTCCAGGCTGTTTGATAAATGGAAGGCAGCTATCCCAGATATGGCGGATGACGACTGGGAGGAAGGTATACAGCAATACCTCCCGCTCATGATATCATCCCGGGATCGCTATACGCAGCTCAGATTTATCCACCAGGCATATTACTCTCCAAAACGACTAGCTGGTATATACCCCAATAGGAGTGACCTCTGCCCTAAATGTATGATAGCCACGGGGACCTTTATACATGTGATTTGGTCCTGTGACCGTCTTCAGACTTACTGGAGGGCGGTCATGGCTGAAATCAATGCAATAGGGCAGATACATGTGCCGTGTAGCCCACTGCCTCTCTTACTGGGGATAGTAGACACCCTACAAACAACCCAAGCAAAGAAGCTTTTTGTCTTCTACACAGCCTTCTACGCCAGGAAGGCGATCCTTCTTAAGTGGAATGACCCCTGTCCCCCCACAATTTCCCAGTGGAAGGCACTAGTGGATGCAGCACTCCCAATGTATAAACTAACATATCTGGGTCGTAACTGTCCAAAAAAGTTTGACAAAATATGGGCGGCCTGGGCACAGGAAAGGCAGATAGATCTCCCAGGGAGTCCCGGCTGACGCCCTCCCTGGCCCAACAGCGAATGGTGCAGACACGAAATAGGATTAGGCGGGTCCTATGTTCCAAAGGATAAGTCTCCATGCTATACCGATATCTAGGTGGTGGGCCCTGTGGGGATGTACCCTGCGGCATGTGCGAAGAAGCATTGGATATCATTGTCACTCCCCTGACCACTAACTACATAGGGAATATGCCTGCTAACGACTTGGAAACTAGCTGTATGTACCTGTGGAATGTCATTGACTAGTATCACCAAACGTCGTAATAGAAGCTGGCTGTTAGATGAATAACTGTTCATTTATTGTATAACCCTTTTTCCTGATGTGATACCTCTTGAAACGAATGAAAAGTGTACCAATGTCATAACCTGTTATGTGCAAAATTTGAATAAATTTTTTTTCTTTTTTTTTTTTTTTTGTTAAAAAAAAAAAAGTCCTGGAAAACAAATATCAGATTCTCCTTACAAATTACAAAACATTCCGATGCTCCATACACAGATCAATAACCAATTATCTACAGATCAAATACAAGCAGAATATGCAAATGAGCACAGCAGCCGCAAAGGATTCTGGGAGAAGGGAGGGGCCATCCTTACCTGATCACATGACAGCCGTGTCCAATAACAGCCGTTATGTGATGTAAGCAAACAGCCGTTGCTAGGCAATCGGCTCTCCTCACACAGAAGTCGTTGCTGAGGAGAGGAGAGCTGATTGCTGCAGCCGGCTGGTGATCAGTGGGTATTAGTTGTTTTTTTACAGCTTTTTACTCACTGATCACCAGTCTAGTGTAAACACACATGTCCCCACACATGTCCCCAAAACATACATGTCCCCAAAACAGTGGAGGGGAGAGATCATACTCTGCAACACCCTGCCAATACTCTGCAATACACGGTAATACCCAGCCATATAGACTTGGAGGATGCAACCTGAAACCCGCCCTGAGGTTCACCCCTCCGCATTATTGGATGCGTGCTCTTAAATATGTAATGGATAGATGCAATATCGATATTCACCATCAAAAGGTGAAAGCAGCTACTTTTAAAATACATAATATGGTAATAAGGCAATAATCTAAAACCAGTCTTTTGTAATAAAAAGTCTTATGAAAATTGCAGCAGCGCTAGTGTCCTTATTCCACCGAGGACATTACGGTAAAAATACACATGAATCCACGAACACTAATCATCTGGTAAATGGAGCAAAATAGTCCCTTGTGTGACAATAGTAGAAAAGCTTCCACCGAATGTTATCCACCAAGTATCCACCACGTGAGATCCAGACTCCCCTATGGGGATGCACTCACCAGAAATTAGATATATACAGGCCCTTCAATAAATCCTCAGCACCACCGCTCCTCTCCTTACTGTCTCCTTTCAGTAGTTAGCATTCAAATTGCCCTCATGTAGGAAGAAAATAAGGTGCATAGCGTAGTACAGTTTTTAAAGTTTAAAAAGTATTTTATTGAAACATAAAAGCCCCCCCTTAGTACAAGCTGCGTACCATTCATCAAAATTATAGACGCATAAAGTGCACTGTGCCTTATCATGCAGCATCCGCCGGAACTCCACTTGTGTAGAACTGCTGTATAGAACAGCGTTGTATTTCCTGGTTGCTGAGTCCATCTGGAGCGCACGTTGAGGCGCACAACATCACTTCCGGTTGTAGGTCACGACACTGACGCGTTTCGTCACTTCCTGACTTTGTCTGAGGGCGTGACCTACAGATCGGAAGCTCACCTTAAATAGTACACAGATATTGAATCCCCCAATCGGGACTCTGTGTACTTAATGGACATGGACGGCGCGCAATCAGAGCAACCCGCTCCAATGCGCTCCGTGCACCCACTGCTGCTGGTTTAAAACAGCTATTTAAAAAAGGCTTTTGAAATGTCAGCGCAGCATGTAGTGATAACATGCAATTACAAAATAGTGCACATTCCGGGCAGATGGTTATACATGTGAATGCATATTGTTGTGTATAACATAATCCCCTTTTGATTTTATTTTAAACATTATGACCGGACCGTGACTGCCTGTGGGATCGTATGCATGTAATCTAGACATTAATACTGCCACAATGAGTTTGTGTATACCTCCCCCTGGGGTTTTAATGCAGTGGTAAATCTGCACTGTCCCTATGGACTAATGGCTCATTTTGTCTTATAATATACCGGAGTGGCTGCGGAGATTGGTCGGCCGATCGTCTTCGCATGTATGGTGGCTTACCCCGATTTTGCGAGTTTATATATTTAAATTTATAATACACGGTAATACCCAGCCATGCTCAGCCGTACCCAGCCATACTCTGCCAATATTACAGTGGGGGAGATGACATGGATATTACAGTGGGGGCTTTATGGTGGTGGAATTTTCACAGGTTTTTGCAAATTCAATTATTATTTGCTGATCCGAAAAATGATCCGATCCGTGAGTTTGGCGGGGACAGATGTACAGAGGGGGAACAGATATATGTGTGTGGGGGGGAGGACAGACGTGTAGTGGGGTATAGAGGGGGGGAACAGATATATGTGTGGGGGGGGGGCAGATGTGTAGTGGGGTACAGAGGGGGAACAGATATATATGTGTGTGGGGGGGGCAGATGTGTAGTGGGGTACAGAGAGGAAACAGATATGTGTTGGGGGGAACAGACATGCAGGGGGGTACAGAGGGGAAATAGACGTGCAGGGGGGAACGCGCCCCTTGCTTACAGTAATACTAGACCCGCCCCTAAGAATATTAAAAAAAAAAAAAGTCAGTTACTTTGCTGAGTAACTAATTACTTTTCCAATGTAGTAACTGAGTTACTAACTCAATTACTTTTTTGGGAGAAGTAATTTGTAACTTAACTAATTACTTTTTTAAAGTAAGATGGCCAACACTGGTGGCAAGGGGTGTGTCCTATGTCTGTATACTTTTGCTGATAGGTGTCCCTCATTCCCATCTCGAAAAGTTGGGAGGTGTGTGTTTGGTACATGAGGGGACCTGATCTTTCCTGGTGCCTTCATGGCAGCATACTGTACAGTGAAAAGCACATGCATATACTGCCATGAATAGGCATTTGGAAAGGAAAGTAGAGGAAAGGTGAGTATTGAATTTCCTGTTTACACTTACAGGTCTTCTCCCCCCACCCTGTGACTGGACAGTGAAAGGAGAAGCAAAAACATACACGCAACACACATACACATGCAACTTGCATACACATGCATACAACATCCATACACATACACAATCCCCGTTCCTGCAGGTGGAAAAGCCTGGGGGCAGCAGCAACATTTAAGTCAGGGCTTGACAATTTTGCTTTGAATCTAGGAGCCAGCCAAAAAAGTTAGGAGCCATTTTTTTTTTTTTTTTACGTAACTGTTATTTTTAACGACAAAACTCTTTCTCTTATGCCTCGTACACATGATCGGACTTTGTCCGCCAGACCTAGTCCAGCGGACAAACCGCCGGATTTTCCAGCGGGGCTTCGCCGGACTTTCCGAGCATGTGACTTGCCCACACACACCCGGACTTCTCCGGCGGACAATCCGCGGGAAAAAGTCAGCGGGACTTTTGAAAATGAACGGACTTGCCCACACACAGAGCAGTCCGTTCATTTAGAACGTAACTGCAGGTAGACGGGGCTAGCGAAGGCAGTGAATGCCGCCGCGCTAGCCCCGTCACCTAGTATGTATTTAAAGGGAATCCCCACGCCGAAAAACGGCGTGGGGGTCCCCCCCAAATCCATCTCAGACCCTTATCCGAGCACGCAGCCCGGCCGGCCAGGAAAGGGGTGGGGACAAGCGAGCGCCCCCCCTCCTGAGCCGTACCAGGCTGCGTGCCCTCAACATGGGGGGTGCCCCCCACCCCAAAGCACCTTGTCCCCATGTTGATGAGGACAAGGGCCTCTGCCCGACAACCCTGGCCGTTGGTTGTCGGGGTCTGCGGGCGGGGGGCCTATCGGAATCTGGGAGCCCCCTTTAATAAGGGGGCCCCCAGATCCCGGCCCCCACCCTATGTGAATGAGTATGGGGTACGATGTACCCCTACCCATTCACCTAAGGTGTAAAGTGTAAATAAAAAAAACACACAATTGTTTAAAAATATTTTATTGCACTGCTCCGGGGGTCTTCTTCCGTCTTGGGGGGTCTTCTCGACGGACTCCTCCGCTATTTTACCTAGCTCTTTTACAGAGCAGAGGAGCCCAGCTACCTTCTTCGTTGTCGCTGCCGTCGTCTGGGGGTCTCGATCCGCCTTCGGGGGTCTTCCGGGGTCTCTTCTGTTCTTGCCGCTGTCGTCGTTTTCTGCGCCCCCGCCGCCGCCTTCTTCTTCCTCTTCTTCTTCTTCTTCCGATGTTGACTCGTCGCTCTTTCTGTCCGGAATGGCAGAGCCGAGCTGTGCTGGGACTTATATAGGGACAAGGGGACAGGGTCACATGCTCATGTCACATGGTGACCCCACCCCCCTATGATGTCACAGTCCCGGAGGATGCTGGGACTGTGACATCAAAGGGGGCGGGGTCACCATGTGACATGAGCATGTGACCCTGTCCCCTTGTCCCTATATAAGTCCCAGCACAGCGCGGCTCTGCCATTCCGGCCAGAGAGAGCGACGAGTCAACATCGGAAGAAGAAGAGGAGGAAGAAGAAGGCGGCGGCAGCGGCGCAGAAAGCGACGACAGCGGCAAGAACAGAAGAGACCCCGAAGACCCCCGAAGGTGGATCGAGACCCCCAGACGACGGCGGCGACGACGAAGAAGGTAGCTTGGCTCCTCTGCTCGGTAAAAGAGCTAGGTAAAATAGCGGAGGAGTCCGGCGAGAAGACCCCCCAAGACGGAAGAAGACCCCCGGAGCAGTGCAATAAAATATTTTTAAACAATTGTGTGTTTTTTTTTATTTACACTTTACACCTTAGGTGAATGGGTAGGGGTACATCGTACCCCATACTCATTCACATAGGGTGGGGGGCCGGGATCTGGGGGCCCCCTTATTAAAGGGGGCTCCCGGATTCCGATAAGCCCTCCGCCCGCAGACCCCGACAACCAACGGCCAGGGTTGTCGGGAAGAGGCCCTTGTCCTCATCAACATGGGGACAAGGTGCTTTGGGGTGGGGGGGCCGCACGGCCCCCCTTTCCCCAGGGCACCCCCCATGTTGAGGGCACGCGGCCTGGTACGGTTCAGGAGGGGGGGCGCTCGCTCGTCCCCCCCCCTTTCCTGGCCGGCCAGGCTGCGTGCTCGGATAAGGGTCTGAGATGGATTTGGGGGGGACCCCCACGCCGTTTTTTCGGCGTGAGGATTCCCTTTAAATCCATGCCAGGTGACGGGGCTAGCACCGCGGCATTCACTGCCTTCGCTAGCCCAGTCTACCTGAAGTCACGTTCTAAATGAACGGACTTTCCGATGATCGGCAAGTCCGTTCATTTTCAAAAGTCCGGCGGACTAGCATACTAATGGCGGGATTGTCCGCCGGACTGCCAAGTCCAGCGGATAATTTTAATACAAAACTTAAAACCGAGTCTGCCGGACTTTTGGCGCCAAAAAGTCCGCCGGCGCCCACACACGGGCGGATTGTCCACTCGTGTGTACGCCGCATTACAGTATGTAGTCCTGATGTGTATCTTTACAGATGCACGACACAAATACCTGGAGGTGCCGGTATGTAAAGAAGTAAAAAAAACTTTAGCTCTGCTGCAAGTAAGCATCAGAGCTAAAGTTTTTTTGTTTTTTTTTGTAGATGTTAACCACTTGCCTTCCTGGAACTTTCACCCCCTTCCTGCCCACGCCAATTTTCAGCTTTCAGCACTGTCGCACTTTGAATGACAATTGCACGGTGAGACAATACTGTGCCCAAATTTTATTTTTTTTTTTTTTTTGAGACAGATAGAGCTTTCTTTTGGTGGTATTTAATCACCGCTGGGTTTTTATTTTTTGCTAAACAAACAAAAAAAAAAGAAATTTTTTTTTCTTCATTTCCGTTAGAAGATTTTGCAAATAAGTAATAGGCTAAGTCTAAAAGGCAATTGTTTTTGTTTAAATAGGCTAAGTGTAATAGGCTACACTGATGGGCACTGATAGATGGCACTCATGAGGAGGCAGTGATAGGCGGCACTCATGAGGAGGTAACTGATAGGCAATGATGATGGGCACTGATAGGCTACACTGATGGGCACTGATAGGCATTGGGGCACTGATGAGGAGGCACTGATGAGGAGGCAGTGAAGGGCTGCACTAATGGGCACTGATAGGTGGCAGTGATGGGCACAGATTATCAGTGTATATGTGCCTGTCAGAATTGCCGGTTACCGGCTCTCCTTTACTCACATTGTGACAGTGTGTGAGGAAAGTACTGGCAAGTCTGTTTACAGTGATCAGCTGTGATTGGCCCTTTACCTTGATCACAGGGCTCGCCGATGCGTGCCCCAGGGCCATGCAGGGGCATGGGGTTCTGGAAGGGCTTCAATAGACGCCCTCCCAGAACTAGCCAAATGTTCAGTCGGCAACCAGCTGCCTGATGCCCTGAATGTCTGGGGCGTTGGGCAATAGGAATTGCTCACACCTGGAAATGGGCTGACAAAAGTCCAGGCAGCAGGAAGCAATTTCTAGTCGCCATGGTAGTTCCAGTGGGCTTATATACTGTATGTTCCCAATTGTCCTTGCCCACTACTTTATGTTGGGAAAACAATCAGACAACTAATGCGACGTGCAATGGGACATGTAAATGATATACTCTTACAGAAGGATAGACCAGTAGTGAGGCATTTCTGGGATAAACTAAGGGGTAAACCCGATGGTCTAAAACTTTGGGTTGTGCAGGACATTAAATTGGGGCAGAGAAAGGGTGATTTGGATAGAATGCTGCTGAGAACTGAAGCTAGATGGATCTTTGGATTGGCCTTCAGGCCTTAATGAAGGTTTCACATTCCTGCCATTTATACATGGATAAAATGATTATGCCTGCTGCAGTCTGAAGTTTCTCTCTGTGTGTATCTGTTTTGGTGGATCCCTAATAAATTAAGTTATATATTTGAAATGGTTAAAAGTTGGTAATAACATGCAAAGAAAATTGGCGGTATGAATCTAAACACGTATGGTACAATTGATACAAGTTTGCAAATTGACCACAGGGGGGGAGCTCTTTTAGTATGAAGGCACTCCTGTCTAAACTGGATTCCTGTTTGGCCCCTAGTGGTGATTAAAAAAAATAAGAGTTATACCTGTCGATGGCGGCTACCCATTAGGGTTTGAATGTTTGCCTTGGGATCCCAAAGTTTTCTATGGAATCATCGAGGTTAGTCATTGCATCCCTACGACAGAGGGACCTGTTGGCATTGGCAGCAAAGATGCCTATTTGCACATTCTTATTTTTCCCATGCTGCAGCATTTTTTTATTTTTAATGGTGGGAGACTATCATTTTCAACTAGTGGCCTTGCACCACTGCTCCTCGGGTCTTCACAAAAGTCTTGGTCCCTGTTCTGGCTCTTCTTTGCTCTAAGGTTGCCCACACCTTGACAACCTGCTATTGTAGTATCATTACATCCAGGCTTTGAAAGCCTACATGTAAGGGGCTTTGCAGAATTTTGGCTGGATCCCCAGAAGTCTATACTGGATCCAAGTTACAGTTTGCAATACTTGAGAATGACGCTGGACAGATCCTGGGCTGGGTCTTTCTTTCCTAGACATCACACTGCTTAGTAAATGTTTGCATGAGTGTACTGGGTCTAATGGTAGCCTCATTTGAGGCAGTACCTTATGCTCAATTCCACTCTAGGTCATACCAACTCAGCATCCTGTCTGCGTGGGACAAGCAGACACAATCTTTGGACTATTGCATGCGTATGTCTTACTTGGTCTGCCTCTCCCTGACTTGGTGAATTTTTCAGTCCAGCATTAGAGTGGAGGAAGTCAACTTCCAATGACTTGGGATGTTCTTACGATGCATGCCAGTCTGTTGGGATGCAGAGAATTCTTCGGAATGTTGATGGTTCAGGGAGCATGGTCAGTGGAGGAATCCAAATTCCCAATAAACATTGTGGAGCTCGGAACCATACATCTTTTCCTCCAACATTGAACCTCTCAGCCTTGGGGACTTACAAGACATGTTCAGTCAGGAAACACCATGGCCTACAGTACATCGACCAATAGAAGGCACAAGAAGTTGAGCAGCCGAAATGGAAAGGATTCTGACCTGGGCACAGAGCCATATTCCGGCCCTGGCCACAGTACACATTCCAAAGGAGTAGAAAATTGGCAGGCTGACTTCCTCAGCCGCCAGCATCTGGACCTTTGTTGTAGGTGTGGTAACATTAGATGTGGGCCTGGTAGCATCCTGATTCAAGAACAAACTGAGCAGGTTCATCATCAGGTCCATAGAACCTCAAGCTTACGCAGTGGACACTGGTGACCCAATGGGATCAGTTTCACCACTTTTTTTCTTGATTTTCCTCTTCTAAAGCTCCTTAAATAACTGCTCCACAGGATTGAGCTTGATGGCAACCCAGTGATTGGCACTAAAGGTTCAGGAGGGTTTGGTACTCGGACATACTCCAGTTTCTGGTAGACTCCTCTAGCCCTCTTATGAATCGTATAGATCTACTATCTCATCCAATCTATTATTCTAGTTCTGCCTTTGACAGTCTGGCTGTTGAACACTAGGTTTTGAGGGACAGAGGCTTATCGGATTTGGTTGTCTTGACACTTCTCTGTTCTAGGAAATCAACTTCCTGCAAAATGTACCATCACACCTAGAAGGCTTCCCTTGCATGGTGCGAGCAGAGAAAGTTTCATCCTAGAGGACATTCCAATGAACTAGGTATCCATACTAACAAAGATGCCGGGTGCGGGCGGCGGTGAAATTTTGTCACGCAGCACCTTGCATCTTTGTGGGTATGAATCCCTCCATTTGATTCCCACAACTCAATTTATTTGACATATTTCCATGTTCTTTACTATGTTATTTCTTGTTACGATTTTACTTTATAGATCATGTCTATGCATCAACCCCTGAAGAGTGAGAGAAAACTCATGAAACATGTTGGGTCACCATAGAGCTATGACACACCTACTATGGATTATTTGATGACTGAATGTAACTATGTAATGGATATGTACATTTGGGCCAACAGTTTGGTATTTTGACATTTTTCCCAGTCCTATTGCTGGCATACTCAATAAATCTATACTATGTTTTTATACTGACTGTGTGGCGCTTTATCTAAAGTCCAAATGGCAAAACTCTGTATCCCCTAGTTGAGTATCAATGTTGGCTGCATTTTCTTGTAAGGAACCTTTCATGGTGTTGCACAAGGATAAGGTTGTCGGGAGACCTAAGGCTTTTTTTCTGCCAAAAGGTGGTCTCCTCCTTTCACCTTTACCAGGATGTCATGGTGTAATTTTTTGTTTGACTCCTGCACACCCTAGAGAGGCCTCTCTTCGCTGCTTGGATGTGGTTCATGCAAGCCTATTCCCTACACAATGAGGTTCCTCCCTTGCCTGTTAAGGCCCACTCCACTAAATCTGCTGGAATTTCTTGGGCCTTTCGGCATCAAACATCTTTTTCACAGATTTGAAAGGCTGTGACATGGTCCTCTGTTTACATGTTTGCCAAGTTTTGTTTCCTGTACTCCTGCAGGCACAACTCCCTTTTGCTGTTTTTACTCTTTCATTCCAAGAAGATGCTTGGGTCCTCTCCAGACTCTGGCTTCAGCAGGCAAGGCGGTCCTGTGCCAAAAGAGAGGGAGAGGGTAGCGGAGGATGTTTGCAGGTCGCAAAGGGTTCATCCACCCTCCATGATTTATGACCTTCAGTTCTCCTTACCTCTTACCTTTCCTGCTGAGGCCGCCTGTATGGCGAGAGCTTGCACAAGGGTGAGGAGATCCATCTGGGGAGGTCCAGTGGACAGGGGCTCCTTAGTAAACAATGGCAGTATGGGTGGAGGAGCGCAAGCCTCCAGTTTGTAGGCAGAATTAGACAGAGGCCACTTCCATTGCTCCTCAGATGTGCACAGGCAGTGACGCCGCTGGGGGCTGTCTGTCATTTCCTGGGGAGAGGATGTTGTGTGGCAGCCCTTTTTTCGTGGCCATACCTACCCCTTTAGGATGGGAGAACCTAGCCATGGTGGCAACTTCTCCAAAGCCAGGCACCAACCCCTCAATAGAAACAACAAGAATTAGCCTTCTGTGCAAAAGTATGGTATCCCGGTAAAGATATTGAGAATGACTCAATATCACAGGGATATAGCCTCAACCCTTGATGCCTTCTCAGACTGGGGATGTCCTGAAGCCACTATAAAAAACAAATGAAAGAGGGCGCACCAGTCTAATGCATTATCCCACAACATTTAATAGGAAACAATTAAATTATACTCACAAGTAGGTGAATTAAAATTGCTCATTGTGCTACTCATTTGTAGCTCTGTAGTCCTAGATACAGTACACTCCAGAGCACAGGGGGACTTCACCAGGGTCCTTCACCAGCCCTTCCTTGGTAAGACTATGACAGGTTAGGGGGTAAGTCTGGTGGAGGGCCCTATAGGTCCAGCCCTATGAGGGTGCATACCTCTGCCTATTGGAACACATACAGGACAGACATGTAAGTGTCCAGAAAGAAGGCCTAGGCATTGTGCATGGTGAGAGGGATAACCATATTCTCAGGCAAGACTACTACGAGGGGAGCTGGTGGCCCGCATTGCTTAGCCAGCACAAGCCCTTCCTTCAGGGGCAGGGTGACTCCCATTTTTTTTTTCATTTTGGAGTCAAATCTACAAAGTCATTCTTCTATGCCTGGTAGGGAAGAGTTGTGTGCACCCCTCCAGGTGCAAGTCCTGTACTTAGAGTTGCCACCTCATCCCTTTAAAACCAAGCACATATCAATTATACAGGTTCTGTGGCTGATTAATTAAACTCACTTGGTGCCAGTGCTCAATATTTTGGGGAGGGGGGGTGGCAAACAAACCTGCCCCCCCCCCCCCCCTCTCACTCGTACATATATTTTTAGGGGTGGAATCTGTGCCTGATTTAAGTTAATATACCACTGCTGACAAGTGCCTCACATCTGATATATGAAGTTCACAACCTGTTCCCTATGTATGTGATTTTAGTTACAGGCCTTGTGGCAGGTTCTGCATAATTAGCTGTCCTTATATGAATGTACCTCAACTTTGGACTTGTGTACTGTACAAAATACTTTTAACTATGCGTTATTTAGGGCAGGACATAGGGTGTCACTTTGTTATACATTTATCACTGTTATTATAGTGAGATTGAACTTTGTGGCATCAGCCTCGTTTGAAAATGTGTCAATGTTGGGTATTTTATAAATTAACACACCATGACTGACCTCATGTTTCTGCAGTAGGGGTCGCTATGTACTATTGAAATAGCACAACATTGGAGCCTATGCTTGTTTTATTTAATGTTCTATTGTTTTCTCTTTGTGATAGATCATGCCTAATTTATTAAATTAATTATCTGTGACTCTGTATGTGTGATATTTCCTATAGTATGCTTGGTGGCATAAGCCTTATTTCTGTATGTGGTCTCATGTCTTTTGCAATATGGTTGACTTTATGCATAAATGCACATGGGTAACATAGGAGTATATACATAGGAGTATATAGGTTAGGGCTAAAACTTCCTAGTTGCTGAGACTTTATCATGGTATCTTTTATATATGTAGCACCCTTGTCCTAAACAGGGCTGCTAGCAAATTTAGTTGTGCTAGGTGGTAGCTAACCTGGCTAATTTGTAGTCTGTAGTTTGTAGTCTGTATTAATCAAATGGATTTCTCCTAAGCCTGGAGTTAACTGTGATTTCTCCCTTTTGTCAGTTGGTGGCACTGTCACCTTTGGCATCAGTGTGATGCCAAATTTAGGTTATGGTTGGATGCTGGGAGAGGGTATTTATTCAGAGAAGATCAGGTGATCAGGGTTCTTTTCCACCCACGCTGTGGCCTGGGTGGGTGTGTGTGGAGCAACGGTGGCCCATCCATTAAGGGAGCACGGGCACCCCCTCTATTCACGCCACCCCTATATGGTTAATGGATAGATTCATGCTTAGCATGAATCTATCCATGGCTGCTGCGGCCACCCATTCATGCGTCCGGCCCATTTCAGGATGCCAGACGCGTGAATTACAGCGGCAGGAGTGCTTTTTTTAAGCTCCTAATTAGAGCCATAGGCTCTAATAGGCTTGAAAATAAGGTGGATTTGGACCTGAGAGCATTGTGTTCGGAGCCCACTCAGATGTGTTAGAAAAAAAAAATGAATATTCGCTTTTCTAACACTGAATTGCCTCTCCGCCAATCAGGAAGCGCGAGTCTGTTACCCGTTTCCCCATTGGCTGAAAGTACAGGAGATCCTATTGGATGCCTAGGAGGAGGGGAGGAGACGCACGGTGGAAGCCACTGGGATCTCAGAAGGGAAGAGGACGCAGTCTGTACCCCTGCCCGATGAGCCCGCCGATCCTCGATGTGCCCACCGATCCCCAACGCCGATGGGTTAAGTGCCGGTGGACTGGCAGACAGGGGGGGTTTGAGGTGCCGCAGGGGGGTGGTTGTTTGTCCACCACAAACAAAAAAACACCAGCTGCCATTGGTGTGGAGCAGCAGCAGAGATGTAGGCCTAAAGCCTGAGGCCTAATCACGTGTAAAGGAGCTTGGCCTGAGGGGAGCCTGATCATTGCCTGGGAGGCAAGGGAGAAGAAGTTGCCAGAGGGTCAACCACTCTTGTTGCCTGAGGCAAGTGTAAAGGGATGTAGTTCTGTAGGAGTACCAGAGGAGACACTTTTCATCAGCTGGGGACTGTAAAGCGTCTGAGAAAGCTTCAGGAGAGAATAAATCCAAGAAGTACAGCGGGTAGCTGTGAACTAGGCTTGAAGAATTACAGTGGGTAGCTGTGAGTTAAGCTTGAGGAATCCAATGGGTAGCTGTGTGAGCTAAGCTTGAGGTAGTACAACGGTTAGCTGTGTGAGTTGAGCTTGTTGCTATAGGAGACAGCAGTTGCTGCATTCATCTTAAAGGCCCTTTTTCTGTATTGCTGTCTACCTAGTTCTATTTTTGTCTAAGGAGTCTGTCTATTTGCTATTGCATTTGCCCAAGGGTGTCCTGTCCACTACCCCTCTCTCCCACAGTTCCTGTTGAGAGAAATAAAATCTCTTTCTTCATTTTTAAAAGTGACTGGCACCCATCTTTCCACCTTGCACAACACCCACCATGCCTAGGAACCTGCACCCTGAGGAGGAATGTGGACCCTTCTGGGCTCTGGGGGTCACCACCAGGCCCTTGGAGGTTGGGGAGGGCGCTACATATAGTGTCTCAGGCTTTATATATGAAATTCACAACCTGTTAACCCTGTGATTTTTCATGTTTTTTGCACATGGAAGGCTCATGGGTTCTGGCAGTTGAACGATTAGGCAGCAGGCAATCATATATTTCACATTCAGGCATACCAATTGCACTTCTTGGGCCTGACTGGTAAGGTTATTATACATGGTTCCAGTCATCTACCATTTGAAATGTTATACAGTATATCTCCTTTCGTATTAAAGCATATAACTCATGTTCTGAACCTTTTATGAGTTTTCCTCATGTTTATGTAATTTTTCCTACAGTAAAGGTCATTTTCATGGTATAGTGCTAGAAATCAAGCTAACTAGATTTTAAACACTAGGCCTTTTACATAGTTTTGTGTGGTCACAACAAGTGGCTGGGTTGTATACGATGGTATTAACCTCTTGCTTGAATGGTGGTGTGACTGGGGTAATAGACCAGGGTTCTGTAGAGGCAGACAAGCCATTCCCTTGATACATATATTGAAGGCCAGTAGAGGTGGTATTGTGACTCTCTATCACTGGACCCTTATTCTATGGTATTATATTTAAATAATAATAATAATAATTTAAAAAAATAAGTCAATACGTATCTTTTACACAGGCCGCATATCAGAACATGATGTAGCATATCAATAGAAATTTTATGTTATGGGCACAGGCTCAGTCTTTTGAACTGGTGATCTTCATGACTTGGCACTCATCATTTTTACAGTGCACCTTATGGTGCTGGAGTAGAGTTAGACATCAAACATTGAGTGGGACACCTACATTTGGTAAAGTAGTCATAGACATTGTTTACCTCGCTCTTTCCTGCTTAATAGTAGATTTAACTGCAGATGTTTTTGGGAGTAGAGGTATACACTTGCATAGCTGCCATACGAACATTAGGATTTGAGGAAAGTTGTAGGTATGGGTGTATTTTGGATATGTGGAGCAGGTAGGTCAACTGTCTATGCACCTTAGTTATCATAATGGGTATAAGCACCAAGACTGCAGTTCTACATTGGTTGTTGCTCTGCACTGGATACAAAGCAGTTTGTGGGTGAGCATTCCAGAGGGGCTAGGTAATGGTCAGCTGTGTTAGGCCTGATCAATCATATTGCCATTCTCAGGAGGCAACTCTGCTATCTCTAAGCTGACATTCTAAAAAGAGGTTGCTTCTAGGGACGTAGTTGTATCTGGAGGTACAAAGAGTCTTGTAGTGTATGTTATGGTCAATTTTGCCCATTCTTTCAGGGGTTTCCAACTAGTTAAGAATTTATTTGCAAGATAAATCTAGTCTAATATTACTATATCATATAACCTGTAAGACCTGTGTGTCCAGTCAGGGTTTCAGCAGACTTCACTCAATCTTTTTTTCTGGGAGACTGTTGCCATCTTTGCGCTGGTCACAGAGCCACCTTGTGGTCTAGCTCTGACACTTCTGACTTGGCAGAATGGATCTTCAGTTTTGCTTAGATTGGTTCTTGCTGTTTAAAGCTTTTTTTCTGGCTTTGTACCCTCCCAAAATATGGGTCTTTGTAGTCTCTCATGTGACCCTCATGGAGGATGACTTGGGAAAACACAAGTTATTACCTGATAACCTTTTCCAGTTATCCTCCAGGATGGTACCTTTCCGGCCCTAAGGTACTTATTTTAGGTATGGGTGGCTCTGCTTGCCTTTTGGTTCATCTTTGGTAATACTGAAGGGCAGTAGTGGTTGGGGCGCTTTTAACATCTCTCTGTGCTTGCGTTTCCTGTAGGAGGAGGAGCTTGTCTCTCATGTGGCTGTCCTGGAGGATTCCTGGAAAAGGAGTTATCAGGTAATAACTCATGTTTTTTTTTATTTATTTTTTTAAGGGTTTTCTGTGTGATCATGTGGCGAGTGTGTACCTTGTGAATAAGCAGAATATGGATTTTTTTTTTCAATCACATTCATCTCCATAAGGGAGATTTATCACATGCGGTTTCCCCCACTGCTTCTGTGTGAACCCAGGCTTATAATAGTGACTTCAGCCTGGGTTCATACAGGAGCGGAGCAGGAAACGCGTGTGATTAAAGCACGAGTTGCACCGCATTCCTGTTCAAATCACATGCCAAACTTTGCAGTGTGATTTGAGCCTATTTATTTTGTATTTTGTTTTACATATATAATCGCAAAGGTATTGGTACTCGGTCTAGGCGAGCACTTGACCGAAAGTATCGTTACTCGTATGCGCCGGTAAAAAAAAGCATATTGTCGCAACCCTAGTAAAAATAGCTATTGTGAGAAGAAGGAAATGGAATAAAAATAAGTTATGCAAAGGATAAGCAACCTGCAATTATTTAGATGTATATGTTTGTAGATCGCCATTACTAAACACTTCTAAAGGTGCCTTTGTTGTAATTTTTATGTTTAAGGTAAAGTTCCTCTTTAAGAATTACATTTCCAGGCTGTAACAGTCAGCTTTCTTGATGATCTGCATTCTTTATTTTTACCATTAGATGGAGACATACAACATGGAATGGAGAAAAGCATTTCTGGAAGCTGGATCTTGTATCTTGCAGAAAATTGTACTGCCTCTAATCTTTATTAATATTATATCTGGTTTGTGTGCTTTGTGAATTTACATACTGTGACTAGAGACTCTAGTAGTCCAGAGCTCTATCACCTTTTTCTATCGCAACTATCAGGGCACTACTGCAGTGTCAGAGCCAATGTTAAAGTATAGCTATGCAATCAGAGCTTTTACTATAAATCCCTTTCCCTGCAGACTTTCGTATGGCTTGTAAACTCATCTATCTTATTTATCCTTCCTTATACCCTATTGAACTTCAAGTTCTTCCTCATTGTGTTTTGTTCACGTATACCTAATTGTCACTTCTACTTTCTGTATCATCTCCTATACCCTGATAGACTATAAGTACTTTTTATTTTCTGTGTCCTCTTTTATACCCTAGTAGACTGTATTAAAGGGTGACCAGATGTCCCTGGTTTCAGGGGAAAGTCTCCAATTTTGGGGTTCTGCTCTCAGGAAAAATCATCCCTGCTTTTAGGGCACTGTCCCTGGGGGAAAAAACGTCACTGATGTTGTCCCCAGTTAAAAGTATGCCTCCCTGGATTCTTTCTAGCTTTAATAATGGTGTCCCAGGCCCAGGCAGCTGCAGAGTCTTAGCAACATTTCTGTGATTGGTCTGAATCAAGAGAGGAGGAATGTGTCTGCTCTCGGTGTTCTATTAGAAAGCTGCTACCCATCAGAAAATGCAACCTTAGTGACGTTCCGTCGCGGCCATCTTGGTACACCCTTTCACACCTGGTATCCCACTTCAATCTTGATAACACCCCACCCCCTATTATCCTCATCCTTCTCATACCTGGCACCCCACTGCAACCTTGCTAACACCCTACTCCCTGTCATCCTCATGTTCATCACACCTGGCAGCCCACTGCCAGCTTGCTAATAACATACCCCCCGTCATCTTCATTCTCACCACACCTGGCAATGCCAGGTGCCAATGCCACCTTGCTAACACCCTACTACCTGTCATCCTCATCACATCTGGCACCCCATTTCCACCTTGCTAACACCCTACCCCCTGTCATCCTCACCCCCTATAACCCACTGCCAGATTTCAAACACCTGCAAGCAGCTTATTCCAATGTTGAGAGGACAAGGGTCTCTTCCCCACAAATGTGTGGTGGTGGGGTAACATGGTCTGTGGACAGGGGCTTATTGAAATATGGAACACTATGTTAACAATAAAGATGCCACCACAGGTGAAGTGTTATTAAACCCACAACAGTAAAATCAGTCAGTAAAGCATGCTTGTTATACCTCTTAAACCGTACACACGGTCGAAATTTCCAATGGAAACAGTCCGATGGGAGCTTTTCATCGGATGCCCAACGGTCTTTTTCTGTCGGAATTTCCCACGGACTTTGAACTGAGAACCTGTTCTCAATTTTTCCGACGGAAAACCTTTCTATCGGATTTTCCGATCGTGTGTATGCATGCTCGGAAGCATTAAACTTCCCTTTTATAGTGCTGTCGAACATGTTTTATGCTGCTGTGTTATTGACCGTCGGAATTTGGTGTGATCGTGTGTAGGCAACACAGCTTGAGCGGAATTCCGTCGGAATTTTGTCGGAAAAACCGTCAGAGTTTTTTCCGACGAGAATTCCGATCGTGTGTACGCGACATTAGTGCCAAACCTAATGTGTTAATCCTGTGCATTGTGTAAACGGGCTGTTTGATCCTGTCTTTTCTGATCCTCCCCTTCTTCCACAGACTCCAGAGTATATAGAGTGTTCAGTTTGGTGTGTATTGCTAGGGATTTTTTTTTCTTGGGAGGGTCAATCAGCACTGTCCAGGCACAGGGTCAGGGGTCTTAAAGCCTGATAAGACAATTGTGGGAGAAATGAAAACTCCTCCTACAATCTAGCTGTACACACTGATACAAGCCACAAGATTGCTCTAATTGCTATATACAGCTGATGAAAAAAAGGTATTTATCAGTTTATATTTACTAAAACTATTGCATTTCCATGTTCTGTGTACTGTGTGAGACCAGATATAGTGAATGAAAGTTCTGGATTTAGTAACACTTTAAAAACAAAACATCAGGGGTTACTCCATAAAAATCAGGCATTATTAATGAATGCATTTATGTCCCATTCGATGTTTAACCCATAGGGGACATATGTTTTGAGGGTGTAGATCCACCAGGTCTCAAGTCTGGAGATCTCCCTCCTAATGTTGCTTCCCCTCCAGTTAGGGACAAACCTGTCTATTGCCATAAACAGTGTTCCTCTGGGTTCCTAGTATGACAGAGAGCATAGTGCTTTGAAACAATATGGTTATGGAAACCCTTTCTTATGCTAGCGATATGTTCATTAACTCTAACTTGAAAAGTGCGAACCTTACAGGTTAACATATTGGGGGCCACATGGCAAGGTAATGGATAAACAACAAGCGTGAATAAGTATATAGTGCGGCGCTCAAAGTGTTCAATAGTGATTATTAAACATATACTGTGAAATAATATATAATAATAGAAAAAATGCTATTATTAGTAAAAATGGATAAACAACATTTTTGAGGTACATGTTAACCACTTCAGCCCCGGACCAATTGGCTGCCAAAGGACCAGGCCCTTTTTTGCGATTCGGCACTGCGTCAATTTAACTGACAATTGCGCGGTCGTGCGACGTGGCTCCCAAACAAAATCAGCGTCCTTTTTTCCCACAAATAGAGCTTTCTTTTGGTGGTATTTGATCACCCCTGCGGTTTTTATTTTTTGCTCTATAAACAAAAATAGAGCGACAATTTTGAAAAAAATGCAATATTTTTTACTTTTTGCTATAATAAATATCCCCCAAAAATATATAAAAAAACGTTTTTTTTTTTTTTTTTTTTTTTTCCTCAGTTTAGGCCGATACGTATTCTTCTACATATTTTTGGTAAAAAAAAAATCGCAATTAGTGATTATTGATTGGTTTGCACAAAAGTTATAGCGTTTACAAAATAGGGGATAGTTTTATAGCATTTTTATTAATATTTTTTTTTTTTACTAGTAATGGCGGCGATCAGCGATTTTTATTGTGACTGCGACATTATGGCGGACACATTAGACATTTTTGACACATTTTTGGGACCATTGTCATTTATACAGAAATCAGTGCTATTTAAATAATCCTATGTAAATGACAGTGGCAGTGAAGGAGTTAACCACTAGGGGGCGGGGAGGAGTTAGTGTGACGTGTTGTGTGTTTTTTTACAGTAGGGGGCGTGGCTGACGTCTCTGACGTCACTGATCGGCTGTTCCCGATGACAGGGAACAGCAGATCACTGACAGTCAGTGTAGGAAGCGCGGGGAGAGGTTTGTTTACACAGACCTCTCCCCGTTCTTCAGCTCTGTGACCCGATCGCGGGACACCAGAGGCAATCGGGTCTGCTGGTCCCGCGGCCGTGGTCACGGAGCTCCCGACCCCACGGCTAGGCAATTAAAGGGGCCGTACCCGTACGTCCTTTTGCCTAGCCGTGCCATTCTGAGGACGTAAATATACAGTGGGCAGTCGGGAAGCGGTTAAAAAGGACCTAGCAGTACACCTGGATTGAAATGAGGTGCATTTTCTAATATTGAGTCCATTAACTCTACATTCACCACATTTCTTATAATGAATTAATGAGTGACTTGTACAGAGCTACCTATGCAAACTGAATCGCCTCAGGGCGCTTTTTGCCGCCGGTGTCCATCTGCGGTATAGCGCGGTCCTTTACCCCATGGGGTTCTGACGCGCTTGCAAACACATACACATATTTGGCCAATTTTTTTCGACAGGATCTAATTAACCTACCAGCATGTCTTTGGAGTGTGGGAGGAAACCAGAGTACCCGGAGGAAACACACGCAGGCACAGGGATAACATGCCAACTCCAGGCAGATGGTGTTGTGGTTAGGATTTGAACCAGTGACCCTATTGCTGCTAGGTGAAAGTGCTATCCACTACACTACACCCCCCAATGCCTACAAAGAATCTTTTTGATAAAGAAATGTTGGGTGGAATATGATGAGAATAATGAGGGATTAACCCGTTCCCACCTGCACTATAGCCGAAAGATGGCTACAGCACAGGCCTAAATTGCCGGGAAGGTGACCATGTACGTCCTCCTGTGCTCGAGCGGCCTGCGCACCCCTATCTGTGATCAAAGAAATTTCGGCTGATCATAGATCAGAGTAAGGGGCCAATCCCGACCCCTTACCACGTGATCAGCTGTCAGCCAATGACAGCTGATCACGTGATTTAAACAGAGTCGGTAATCGGCTATTTTTCTCCTCATGCTGACAGTGTGAGGAGAAAAAAAAACAGATTACTGGCTACTGTCAGAGGGACTTCGGTCTCTCACACAGAGGGCCTCCCTGCCTCATCTGTGCCCATCAGTGCCACATGCCAGTGCACAGTGCTGCCGATCAGTGCCCACCAGTGCCAATCAGTGCTGCCAATCAGTGCCCATCAGTGCCTCATCATCAGTGCTGCCTATCAGCGCTACCTATCAGTGCCACCTATTAGTGCCCTTCAGTGCCGCCCATCAGTGCCACCTATCAGTGCCCACCAGTGCAGCCTATTAGTGCCCATCAGTGCAGCCTCATTAGTGCACATCAATGAAGGAGAATAATTACCTGTTTGCAAAATTTTATAACAAACTATGAAAACATTTTTTTTCTCAAAGATTTGGTGTATTTTTATTTAGCAAAAAATTAAAATCCCAGTAGTGATTAACCGCTTGCCGACCACCTGCCGTAGAATGGCACTCCTGCGTGAATCACCGTAGCTGTACGACCACGCGCGTGGGCTCCTACTTCACACAACGGGCACACGCCCTATACTCCTTAAATCGCCCGGCGCCTGGCCGGCGGCCACGATGGCCGTCAGCTGCCAGCGATTGCTCCTGAGAAGGAGAGAACGGAGATCTGTCAATGTAAACAGACAGATCTCCGTTCTCCCAGGGGTGAGGAGAGCGATCTGTTGTTCCTACTGCTTAGGAACAACAATCTGTCTCCTCCCCCAGGCATTTTCACCCCCCACAGTTAGAATCACTCCCTAGGACACACATTTAACCCCTTGATTGCCCCCTAGTGTTCACCGCTTCCCTGCCAGTGACATTTTTTTACAGTAATCAATGGCTATTTCTAGCACTGATCGCTGTATAAATGTCAATGGTCCCAAAATAGTGTGAAAAGTGTCCGTACTGTCCGCTGCAATGTCGCAGTCCTAATAAAAATCGCAGATCGCCGACATTACTAGTAAAAAAAAAATAATAATAATACAAAATGCCATAAATCTATCCCCTATTTTGTAGATGCTTCAACTTTTGCACAAACCAATCAATATTCACTTATTGAGATTTTTTTTACCAAAAATATATAGAAGAATACCTATCGGCCTAAACTGAGGAAGAAATTACTTTTTTTATATATCTCTTCCACAATTGTTGGTGTCAGTGGGGAGTATTGATATTTTTAAAAGACTCTTCGACAGTTATATTGTGGCAGATTGGCACAGCTGCACGAGCCGTCGTAGCTGTACGTCCACTCATGAAGACGTCTCCGACTAGCATGTCCCTGGAACAGATGCTAGTGCCCGGTGCGCACGATGACTGCTGGGCACCCACGATTGCTTGTGACCGAGTGAGAACCAGGATCTGTGTGTAAACACACAAATCCTGGTTCCCTCCCCTAGTCAGTCCCATCCCCCCTACAATTAGAACACACCTAGGGAACACATTTAACCCCTTGATCGCCCCCTAGTGTAAACCCCTTTACTGCCAGTGACATTTATACAGTAATCAGTGCATTTTTTTAGCACTAATAGTCAACTAAATGTCAATGGTCCCAAAAAAGTGTCAAAAGTGTCCGATGTGTCCTTTGCAATGTTGCAGTCCCGATAAAAAACACTGCTATTACTAGTAAAAAAAAAA
Source organism: Lithobates sylvaticus (assembly GCA_028564925.1). Lineage (NCBI taxonomy): Eukaryota > Metazoa > Chordata > Amphibia > Anura > Ranidae > Lithobates > Lithobates sylvaticus. The sequence continues at coordinate 241,436,885 of CM053028.1, read as the reverse complement.
ATAATAATAGTAAAAATGCCATAATTCATCCTATTTTGTAGACGCAATAACTTTTGCGCAAACCAATAAATATACACTTATTGTGATTTTTTTTACCAAAAATATGTAGAAGAATTTATCAGCCTAAACTGAGGAAGACATTTTTTTTTTTTTTTTTGGGATATTATAGCAAAAAGTAAAAAATATTGTGTTTTTTTTTTTAATTTTTTTCAATTTTTGTTTATGGCGCAAAAAATCAAAACCGCAGAGGTGATCAAATACCACCAAAAGAAAGCTCTATTTGTGGGAAAAAAGGACATCAATTTTGTTTTGGGTACAGCATCGCATGACCGTGCAATTGTCAGTTAAAGCGGCGCAGTGCCCAGTCATTAAGCAGGAAAATCTTCCGGGGCTGAAGTGGTTAAAGAACACAACATACAGGGATATGGGAAATGATTATTGACACTGACACACACATATCTATACAGGTTGAACTGGATGGACTATTATCTTTATTTAACCTTACCTACTATGTAACCCCACTGGATTACAGGGAATCAGAAAGCCCCACAAGAATTGGGATCCAAACATTTGTGCCTTTTTGGAGAGTGGCAGCACCGGGACGTAATGCAAAGTATTGCGTTTATTCTTTTATGGAGTCTACATACAAAAAAAATATTGCCATAAACATACAGCAAATACAAGGGAATGTTTCCTCCGTTTCATTTGAAAGGATTGCTCTAGATCAGGGGTCTCAATCTCGTGGCCCTCCAGCTGTTGCAAAACTACAAGTCCCATCATGCCTCTGCCCGTGGGAGTTATGCTTGTAATGCTGTGTACACACGGCCAAACTTTTCGACAGCAAAGGTCCGATGGAACGAATCTGTCATACAATTCGACTGTGTGTGGGCTTCATCGGACCTTTGCAGTCGAAAAATCAGACGGACTTTAGATTTATAAAATTTTTCCAATTTTTTATTCCAAGGACTCAAGTCAAAAAAATCAGTTAGTCTGTATGCTAGTCCGATGGATGAAAACCGACACTAGGGCAGCTATTGGCTACTGGCTATGAACTTCCTTATACTAGTCCGGTCGTATGTCATCACGGTTTAATCCATCGTGATTGTGTGTAGACAAGTCCGATTCGACGGAAGTCCGTCGAAAGTCCATCGAAAAGTCTGACGGAATTCAGTCCATCGAAAAGTCGCGTCGTGTGTACACGGCATAACTGTCAGCCTTGCAATGCTTCATGGGACTTGTAGTTTTGCAACAGCTTGAGGGCCGCCAGTTTGAGACCCCTGCTCCAGATGAACTACTGCAGAAGAAGTAACTCAACTTTAAAATCATATGTACTGACCGTCATGCGTGTATTAGAAAGACAACAAGGGGAACGGTATCCCAGAATCAAACATCAGTTTGATGTTTTGGCACCTAGCTAAAGGGTTTAGCAAGAAAATTCTTGTAGCTAGTCCAAAAAAAAAAAAAAAATCATCAAAAGGAACTTGCTGAGTGGGTAAACCCCATAAAAAAATAATTTCTGGTGATGTGTTAGCACCTGCAGGAAATGAACAAATTCTGTTAGAAAAATGTAACTCTTTGTTTATCACATTATCAACATTCATAGCTGGAATGTTGCTGGCACATACCTTTCCTGCAACTATCATCAACTGACAGAAGAATAACAGTAGAAGAAAATGGCTGAAGGATGGCATCCCTGCATTTTATCATCTTAAAGATATTGTGCAGAACATATCACTATTGAAAGACCTCCCGCAAATAACACAATTCTGCCATACCGGGGAACTTGAAGTTTATCATAGCACCACACTCAAATACTGTCCTAAGTGGAATAATTTCTTAATAGATGGTATGATGGCCAGGTCACAGCTAGCTACACTTGATCACAACCACAATGTTCATCATGTCCAAGCAGTGGTCAAAAAATCTACTTCTGCAAGTGCTGCTATAAGGGGAAGCTCAACATAGCCTGGTCTATAGCATTGCCAGGCATAAGTGGATTGTGATGGTCTTATTTGAACCAACTGATCAAAATTTCCTTTTTGACTTTTTGGTTGATGTAATGGAATTTGCTGCTGACAAAATAACTTTTACATGGTCTTCAAGAAACATAAGTTTCCCTCGGAACATTGCTCCCATAGAAGAGCCCAATAAAGATACAGCTGTGTACTCTCATTTCTCACTCTTTACTACTCTGTAAGATATAAAAACATTTGCGGGTTACATTTTTCTGGAGTTTAAAAAAAATATAAACTTTTCATTATTAATGTTATGTTTTCAAGTTAATTATTCAATAAATGCACACTGGACTTTTTTTTTTTTTCAGGGGGGGGGGGGGGGGATTTGTGCATTATAATTTTGTTTTTGCAAGAACCCTAGTTACTGTTGGGTGTTGTACTTTCTAAGGCCTATGAGAGTAAATTTTTTATAAGCATATGTTATATATGTTTGTGTAACAATTGGCTTCACAAAGTATTCAGATAAACAGACGTGACCAGGAATTGGATGGATGGCGGACTTCAAAAGTAAACACAATTTTCTGCTTAATAAAGTGAATGAAAAAATAATTAGTAACTCCCATCTCAACAGCATGGTTTCACTTAGACGTCATCTTCTGCCATCGCAACAGCTTGGTTTCACTTAGAAGTCATCTTCTACCATCTCAGCAGCATTATAATTTGAACTCCAACAAAAAAAAACCTGTGTACTGGCCCTCAGGGTCTGAAAAGTATGTTCGCACAAATTTCACCACATAGTTACATAGTTACATAGTTAGCTAGGCCGAAAAAAGACACAAGTCCATCCAGTTCAACCATAAAAAAAAATAATAATAAATGAAAATAAAATATATCGTACAATCCAATAAACCCCATTCTATACCCACAGTTGATCCAGAGGAAGGCAAAAAAAAACCCCCCAAAAGAGCATGCATTAAGGTATGGGAATTTGATATATTTTTCATATTTGGGCCCAAGATAACCATGTGCAAAGAGTGTGAAGGTATGGTAGGCAGCCCTGCGTACAGATCTTTTAACCCCAAATAAAATAAACAAAACATTTTGTAAGTTGCATTAACATTTTACATGTAAAAACAGATAATGAAGCCTAAATAATTAGTGCCAAGCTAAATTAATGATGCATCACAACATTATGCAATACGTTTTTTCTGTGGTGTTAGGCCCTGTTCATATGAGCATTTGGGACTTTTTGTTATACATTTGTTTAGATTGTTTTGTGATGTTATCAGCAATAATGATTGATGGACGATGGTGGTACACACTTGCTGAATATGACATCACAAGCAGATGTGAAGGTAGCCAACAAAATGGAGTGAACTTCTGTGTGAAAGAGGTCAAATGTCACTACCAAAACAAAACAGGTGCTGGCATTGCCAGACATCCGGAAATATTATCAGGCTACCCATTTGGGCCATGTACTTGATTGGCGACGTCACGCGATTTCAAAACTTTGGGTACAAATAGAGCAAACCCAAAATACCCTTGAAGAGCGCGCTATGGTGCTATAACTCTCTGCCCCCAGAAATGAAATCCCACCCACTGATAGGGACTACATTGAGACTAAGCTCCCACGTCGCCCTACAAGCCTCCCTCACGACGAAAGATTCACCACTATACCCAATACCCGGACGTCCAAAATTCACACCAGGCCTTCAACCTACTAAATTTATATCCTTATGGGACTCAGGTTATGCTCAGACCTCTAGGTTCGTTACTGCGGGGCGATGGCCTTCCATCACAGAGTTGACCAACACGATGGGCCCCTACCAACTTCCATTTTGGAAAGCGGCCTAATTACACCACTTCCTACACTCTATCCCTAATCCTCAGAACTTCTCTCGTTAACTGACGACCTTTGAAGAATATTGCTCGAGAACTGAGCCTTTAACCCAGATACTCTCTGAAACTTACTCCTTTTTGAACACACCCTCGGAACAACCACATCTATCCCATGGGAGACGGACCTCAACCGCAAATTCTCTTTAACACAAAAACAGTACATCATCAGCTTTGCCATTAAATCATCACTATGCACCAAAATTCAGGAAACAATATTCAAAATATTGACCAGATGGTACCTCACACCCTCTAGAGTACACAAGTGCTTTCCTACCACTTTGGACTGTTGCTGCTGCTGTCGGTGGGACGAGGGATCACTGCTTCACATCTTTTGGTCCTGCCCTAAACTGGGGAGTTTCTGGGGGGAGGTCCGCCGCATAATACAGAAATTCACAGAATATAAGATCCCAGATGATACAGCATTCTTTTTACAACATCTCTCAAGAATCCCTGCTAAGGTCTACAAAAAATCTATAGTACGGCACTTACCGGCTTCCCTCCCCTGCCTCACCCCACCCCCACTCTGTATTCTGTCCTCTGTTTTATTTCTGTTCATATTCTATCTTCGGTTATTATTCTAAGGAAAAAAGAAAGGGGGGAGACCCTGTTACCTCTTGGCACTTATACGACAGTTAGGTTATTCAAGTTACCACTGTGCAAGATATTCGCAATCTCTGCCTTGTTTTATACCATTGAGTATTATGATAATGCAATATGTTCACTGATTTATTACGCACTGAACTACATGATAACAACCTTAACTATATTCATATTATTGTTGTAATACTGGGGTCTCAACCTTTATTGGTGTTCAATAAAAATATATTTGAAAAAGAAAAAGGCGTTCTTCCAAATTGAGAATCTACACAGTCAGTATAGAATGCACTGTCAGTGTGGGGTAACCCTAAAACTTGTTCAAAACTCTAAGTAATGCATTAACAAGGCACATGTCAGGCTTACTGTGTACTAGAGGACAGAGCAACTATACATTGCATTTCCAAGCTTAAAGGAGTTGTAAAGGCAGAAGGTTTTTATCTTCATGCATTCTATGGAGATACACCTGGTAGAAACTGTATGTATTCGTAGAAGGGGACCTACCTTATACCTCCGGGAAAATGAATCCGCATACCTTGTCACCCACAAACCGGTCTTCACTGAGGCAGCAGTAACTTTTCTAAGTTTAGAGGGAGGCGAGAATAACTAAGAGAATAATAATTTTTGCTGATATGAATATAAAGGCTATGAGACATCTCTAGGGTCTAGAGACTGACTCCACCTTGCAGCCCAGCAGAGCTTGTCTTGGGGATTTGGCAAGGTTTACTTGGGTGAGAGTGTAGATGAAGTTGTACACCCTAATCCAGAAACGTCTCACGTTAGGACACTGCCACCATATGTGGTACATCGTCCCTTCTTGTCATTTTTCAATTTTTTTAACTTTCATTTCACCAGTTGATCATGGTAGTAATACATTGGGGTTGATTTACTAAAACAGGAGAGTGCAAAATCTGGTGCAGGTCTGCATGGAAACCAATCAGCTTCCAGGTTAATTTTGTCAAAGCTTATTTGAACAAGCTGAAGTCAGAAGCTGATGCTACCATATGTTACCCTATACAGCTGCTCCAGATTTTGCACTGCTCAGTTTTAGTAAATCAACCCCACGTGTCTATCATAAGGTGACTACACTGTATCTATGAAAAAACAGCATAGCCACTGTTGAAGAGGAGCATTGTTAGCCTATAAATTATCATTAAATTGACTCATTCTTTGTAAGTGACAAAAATGTAAGTGTCTCTTTTAGTGTAAAAGGAGAATTTGGGGTAATAACAAAAATACATATTCACCTCCATGCTGCAGCATCAGTGTGATGTTGCAGCTATCCCCGAGGAATTTAGCGTTTACATGTCTGCTGATCACTCAATCTTTCCAGAGCAGAGAGTTGTGAGGGTCAGTCACCACTCTCTGCTCTGCCCCTTCAGCGCTTATTGGAGCGTTGAGCTGAAAAGGGGGCAGGTGCAGCTGGCTTCGGGTCTCAGCCACCTACTAAGAGCTGGAGCCAGTTGTCAATAAGGCAGCTGGGTGGATCCCAACAATATGGTCGGGATCCATCTAGAGGCTGAAGCAGCTTTGTCATGTTAGCTGACAGTGGGCTTTTCTGGATCACAGGAGAGCACTTCTGTAAGTGCACTTCTTTGACACATGAGAGAAGTATGGACAACAAAGATTTGGCCATACTTCTCTTTTAAATAGTTTGTGTAAAACTGGTAGATGCCACTTTTTCCATACAGCTTGGTTAATTATAGAAATTAGAAAATGTAACACACTTAGGCCCCTTTCACACTGGGGCGGGGAGCCGCGGTGACGGTAAAGCAGCGCTATATTTAGCGCTGCTTTACCGTCGTTTTAGCCGCGGTTTTCGGCCACTCGCGGTGCGGTTTTACCCCCGCGAGCGGCCGAAAAAGGGTTAAAGACCCCCCGCAGAGCGCCGCTTTGCGGCGGTATTGCCACGGTTTCACCGCGGTGTCCCATTCTAATCAATGGGAAGGAGCGGTATAGGAGCGGTGAATACACCGCTCCTATACCGCTCCAAAGATGCTGCTAGCAGGACTTTTTTGACCGTCCTGCTAGCGCACCGCTCCAGTGTGAAAGCCCACCGGCTTTCACACTGGAGTGAATGGGGCCGGATTTTTTCAGGCGGTATACAGGCGCTATTTTTAGCACTGTACCGCCTGAAAAACCCCCCAGTGTGAAAGGGGCCTTACTGGCAGGATCACCAGGAATAATAACTATTTACAGAGGGGCAATGTTTTAACCTAATGACAGACTGCATCATATATGTCATTTGGAGTTAGGCTAATATTTTTACTTTTAAAAACAATACAAATGCTATTGAACACTTTCTTTTTTTCTATGTTGATGTGATTTATTTATTTATTATTTATTTATTTAAGGTACTTATATAGCGCCATCAATTTACGCAGCACTTTATTGACTAGAGAAGTAAAAAGAAAGATATAGATGTACCTCTTTGGAATGTCTTTCAGTCTAGAATGTGGAAAGTATTTTGAAAATATGATGTTACTATTCAGCACTCCCTTTTCTAGCCTGATATCCGTTGGATATTGTTCTTTCAGAATGCAGTTTAGTTCTCTTTCAAAGTACTTGTATGTAGGACCTCTAATTCTTAGCAGCTGCTGGACTCTTCCTGTGTTGGCATAGGTATGCATCTTGAACAACTACACAATTCTATATTGCCCACACGATCAGTTGACATTGTTTCAGCTGAGGGGATGTTATCTGGACCCCATTTAGGGTAATTTAGGAAACAAGGTGGATCTTCTTTCTTCTTGAGTAGACATATTCAATTGTTGTATCAGCTCTTGTATTTCCTGAAAGAAGATAGCTCATCAAGTTAAGGCTGAAAAAAATGTGTATGTACTTTCTAATCAAATATGGTACGGCTAGCTCTGCTTGGCTGTGCTTTCTACAATCCTCACAATATTTCATGTCAACATTTTTTTTAAATGATGTGAAATAAAGCTATAGATTTAGTTTAACTTGTAGTGTATGTGTCTAAAAAGTCCAGAATTCTTCCAATATTCCAAAGTTTATGCTCCATTTATTAGGACTTGGCACATTGAAGTATTATCAGTGCACCCATAGTACCACCCTGTGGTTACACATATTGCTGTTGATCCCATAAGCTGAGCATACCAACTTCAGGTCTTAGTGCTTGAACCCAGCAGGTAGTCACAGCAGTTGCTTCCATCCTACATGGCAGCAGGAGCTACACAGGGTCAATTTGGGCAGAAATTAGTAAAAGGCCCCATGCACATCTAGCTGCTGTGCATCCCACTCAGCATTTTATTGTGCCCAGGAGGCATAGGTACAACATTCTGGGGGTTATTTACGAAAGGCTGTAGATCCGAGGGGGACATGCAAGAAAAGTAAAAAACAGCATTTTAGCTTGCACATGATTGGATGATAAAATCAGCAAAGCTTGCCCTCATTTCAGATCCACCCCTCAGATTTACAGCGACTGCACTTCCAAGTGCACTTGCAGTGCACTTGTAGTGTAAAGTGGATTTGCCTTTCGTAAATAACCCCCTCTGCCTCACAGTCTGCAGGCCATTACAGTCTATGGCAGGCTGCGGCTGTATGAGGCTGATCACTGTACCCAGACATATTCAAAATTATAGCCCTATGCATTCAGGGACAAATGTCCAGTACCTGTGCCTCCCAGGTGTACAAAAACACTAGTAGGAATGCACATCAGCTAGATGCCCCACTGTGCAAGGGACCTAAAGCTGTGGCAAGGATGCTGGGTGTTTTGTCATCCTCAAAACCTACAGTATGTATAAATCAATAAGAGGCTTCCAAAGTTGCAGCTCTTTGCATGTAGCCTCCCCTGAGCACTTACATTAGGGACAAATGAGCAGTTGCAAACAGCTGCAGCATTGGGCAATTCCTTGTAGATGTGTACATGCTAGTGGAATGTTGGTAGCAAAAGAGGCAGATTTTTGTACACAACTATAATAATAATAATAATAATGATAACAAATTTACTGTGTATATAGTGATATTTGGGTGTCTGAACCACCAGCCTGTTGTATAATCTTTAAGCAAACATGGGTTGATTTACTAAAAGCAAATACGGTAAACCTACTCCTAGGGTCCAGAAAAGGTTGCAGCAACTCAGAGAGTTTAATCATTGCATCTTCCATATTTTTTCAGTTTTCAATATTCTTTTACATCCCCTAAAACAACACAAACATACACCTATAATAAAATGTATAGGTTTATGCTAGGAAACACAAATGTTCATCAAAGGTTCTTGCTATGCATATTACCAGTGCATATCCTGGGTAAGGTTTACTTTTATGAATGAAGCTGCAATGCTGTGTCATGCTGAGATTTAGCTGTATAAACATTGCCTTTCTTTCTGCTGTGTCTCCCCTTTGTTAAGTGTCATATCAGCATATCCTGTACTTGATGGGTTGCTACATTCTCTATGCCCTTATTTAGTAAAGACCTTGAGAGAAGAAGTAAAGAACATTAATTATGTAGTGGCAGGTTTATTTAGTACAGGCTGTATAAAGGTAACCATTGAAGCATAAGAAATCTGGAAAAAGTAAACCTATTTCACTAACTCTGCTATACAAAAGGTGCATCAAATGTATACCACCTGTTATTGAACTATATTATAAAGTAAATATACAGGATTGGCCAGATTTGTTGACGTTCATGCATTTATGTCAATGCAAGGCCAGTTCAATCTGAGTAAATACCACTAGATATTGTCATGCATGGTTAACAAAATTGTATGCTCACAGTAATACTCTCACACTTGATACATGTAGATGCACACGCCACATTGTGCTTATGTTGAATTTACTAGGGAGTGTGTTTTTAAATGGAGTGTAGGCTTGCTCACCGAGCACATACCAACACACCTTGAGCTATTTCAAAGAAGTAATTAGGCCAAGCATAACCTTAAAGTATCAAGGTTTAGCAGGTGTACCTTAAAGCGGAAGTAAACCCTTTGATTTAAATAGTTAAAAAAAAATGGCATGCCGGAAATGCTACCTGTCACATTGACTATGCTTTCAACCAAACTGTCAAACCATCCAATGGCTGGTGTCATAACTGATCACATGTGCAGCATCATGGCAGTTGAAGATTGAACAGAGGCCAAGATGGCAGCCTCCTTGGCTGAAAACGATAGGAGGGTTTACTTCCACTTTAATAAACAATTAATTTGACAACATTACTTTGATAGTTATTATACTACACCTGTACTATTCTGACTAACAGTAATTAAGAGAAATGAGCTGCATTTACCTAACAACAGTATATAAAGACAGTCATAAGTTGCTATAACAGGCCCAATTTTCTCTCACTGACCAGTGATTGATTATAAAAAAAAACCCTTGGCCAGCAAAGTTGGGGCTCTTGAAAAAAGCTAAACAGTTTGGTTGGCCTCTGGACACGTGCTCTGATTCAGTAAAAATCAAATTCATGTCAGAGCATGGGCGTAGCATAAGGGGTTGCAGGGGTCACAATCTCAACCCTGCCCCTAGCTCCAGGGGGCCCCTGCAGCCTCCCTGCCATATTATCATATCCTTCACAAAGTCCAGGAGGAGAGTGCCGTCCTGTAGCCACAATGGGACTGATGTCACAGGTGAGGTAAGACACTGCTCAATGTCTTCTAGTCACTATCTGGGATTCTCTGTACCCCCACATGGGGATGTCCGCTTACCCCACTTCCCTGACAACTGGGGAAAAGACACACACATCTGGGAGGTGACCTTCCCACAACACCTGCCAACACTGACAGAGAAACCTTCAGAAATTGCTAAAACAAATCCCTTAACACCTCCTGAGGGGCTGCAGGCTCCAGATTTTGTGTCACATGGCTTTGCCCTCCCAGATCTAAGTTGCCCCCCCCCCTTAAACCCACCTGACCACCCTCTCCACCCTGCATGCTATGCCCCGTTGCTGAGCTTCTTTCCCAGTACAGAAATCTATACTGTTCCTCCTCCGCAGGGCTGAAATCATATTCCTTTACAACACAGCCAGTCAGCCATGATCTGCACAGGGTGTATCTGCCTACTGCAACTACACTGCCATTCCGACCAGAGAATTTCACAGGTCAGAACAGCAACATAAAAGCCAGATACACCCTGTGAAGGCTGATAGACTGTGTGTAAAGGAATGTGATTTCAGCCCTGTGAATTGTGGGGGGGAGGGTCTGTATACAGTGCTGGGATGGCAAAGGAGCTCTGCCAAATTATTTGCCTGGGGTCCCTGTCCTCTGCTTCTCCAGCAGTAATCCCTGTCCTCTGATTCTCCAGGGGTGATCCCTGTCCTCTGATTCTCCAGGGGTGATCCCTGTCCTCTGATTCTCCAGGGGTGCTCCCTGTCCTCTAATGTAAGGAGGAACTCTAAACTCTTAAGCCACTTTGAGTATCTTGGCGTGCGGTGGGTGTGACTGCTCCTTGCACTTGAGACACTCTATAGACAAGCGTTACAAAGTGGTCTCCTTAAAGATGGCTGCTGCAGCTCTGTATTAATGAATATTCCGGTAAACCCTGTCTACAATGCAGAAGGATAATGCAGCAGCAACAGAGGACTCAGTTGTAAACTACAGACTTCCATACTCCAGGTGCAATCAGATTAACTTATGTAGCGCTTTGTTGCTACTAGTAACTAACATCCATCATGTCACCCTGCTGCCAGACCTCCATCTATCCCTCCTGAGACAATGAACAGTCATTTGCATTGTTTTTGTTTTGTTTATTAGGGAATATAACTTGGTTGGGGGAAAGGAAATATGGGATGTCCATGGAACAATTGCTTTGCCATCATATTTAAGAATTAGAACAAAAGGTTGAGCCGTGAAGTACTGATGTACGCAAAATATCTACAGGCGCTTCCCCTGCATAACACTATTTCTCCTCCTCTGCATATCTCCTGCAGACTGTTGCTCTCAGGACTTCCATCCTCCTGCACAAACTTCCACTGCAGATCATTACTCTTCCTGTCACATCGTCCTCTTTTGACAAAAGAGACCACTCTGAACAGTCTCAGTTGCTGACTAGAATTGGTTGCACTGTTACTAGGCCAGAAGTCTGTAGTACCTCTCCCCGGCAGCCTAGTAATTTAGTAGCATGTGCTGATTGGTGGACTAATGCTCCCAGATAGTCCGGCCTGTAAATTCTGCGCCCTCAGGCCACAGCGATTTGACACTCCCCCCACAGTTTCTCCTCTGGCCTCGCACCCAGCTCCCCTGGCATGCCTCATCCGGAACTCCACTGTGGTCCACTCACCGACCTTCTCCTGCCCCGAGTCCATGATGGAGAACTTTAACTGGACATATGTCCTGGCAGCTTCTCCAGACCTTCTGTTCCAGAACACTTCATCTATAACTGTATAAAGACGAAGCTCCCTCCCAGCTCTCCCGGGCTCCTCCACTATGCCTCGCACCCCCCCCCCCCAGATGGGGATGGGGCCCCTGCTGCTGCCTAGTACTCTATTCTCCACATCTCCCAGCTGACAACTCCTCCCCCAGTGGACTGTTACCCCAGCTTATATGGGAGGCCTGCCCCCTGCCAATTCCAGTTGGGGATTGCTCAGAGCCACTCCAGTCCTAGGCCCTGCCCCTCTTCCAGATCATTCTTCCTGGAAGCAGGGGAGGCGTCTCAGAACTAAAGCACAGTTGGTCACACCCACTGCTGCACTAACCACTCCCTGCCCCCCAGATCAAACCAAGAAGGCCTAGCCTGAAGCATAGGCCTGCCCAAATTTACCTGCACTGACTGTTTCCCTTACAAAATCCTCACTCTAGCACCAGCCTATGGTAGAGGGTGCTACACTTAGAATAGGAGTATTGTCAGTTTGTTGAAGGAAACCAGGGCACCCACACAAACAAAGGAGGACCATACAAACACCATGCAGATATAGTCTTTGGTATTAATGGAATTCAGGATTCTAACGCTGTGAAGAAATTATTATTTTTTTTAAACACTTATGCCGTGTACACACGCCCGAACTTTGCATCGGGCAAAACTCCGTTGGCATTGCCGACTGAAAAATTTAGAACAGGCTCTATATCTAAGTCCGTCGGAAATGCCGACAGAAAAAGTCCATACACGCGGTCGGAATATCCGATGAAAAGCTCCCATCTGACTTTTTCCATCGGAAATTCCGGCCGTGTGTACGCGGCATTAGGTTCTTTATTCAGTTCCTATTCTTACCAATGTAGTAATGTATTTTCCTGTTTATACTGTATTTACAGCATGCTTCTAAATATTCTGTGCTATGGTTCTAGTATGTTTTCCACTGTGTTAGAATAGAATTCCATCCCAAAATAATAAGATAAAATGGATAGCACATTCAAAGCTAAAGCATCAATAAAGACATTTGGTGTTACAGTGTGGAAACAACTATAATAATGTACTTACCATTTGTCCAAAGATGGTGGCCACTTTACAATATCAGTATAAAACATATTCTAAATTGTTGGGCCACAGATCCCCAGCTGTCCAGTGAATGAAGTTTTTTGGATGTAACTGTGGGAAAGGTGAGGTAACAGCCCACATGAGTGGTAATAATGCAATGTGGTAATCACTCATCCCACAGAGAAGCATTAGTAACCAGAGGGTGGTTATTATGAACGTGTGAATTCTGAAGTCATGTGAGATGGGTCAGTGAAAGGAATCAATGGGGTAAGCGAAAAAGGAAGGGGGAGATGGGTATTGAGGTGTGGGGGAGGGAGTGGGGGTATAGACTGCACATCCAAGTCTGAACAGGAAAGTTGTCCAGGTTAGAATAATGCAAATTAATTTCAAGGAGGTCCAGAGTGGGGTTTATCCTTGTGTTCAAGTATGTTTGGATTAATGCCCAGGTAGTTCGGAATTTATCTTCTGTGGTTGTTTAGGGGTACTATGAGATCTTCCATCTGTTTTAAGTCTTGTATTTTGGTATTCTTCTATATTCCTCTGTTGTTTAGTGCTACATGGTACAGTCTTAGTTAGTGCCTCATGTTCCCTCAGTTAGTTTACATTCTTCATTGCAGACACTAGGCTGGGAGAATAATTTCTTTGTATGCTTCGAGAGACAGGAAAAAAATCCTTTGTAATGTACTCTGAGAAATAACACAGCTTTGGATTTTTAACTTCCATGTCACATTGGAGAGTTTAACTCTTATATAGTGTATCAATACAGAAAAGTCTCTGCAAGAGTTAAATAACTTTTATGCCCTTATCAAAAAAAGATACATAAAATTCTTGGATGTCAAGTCACGGCAAATCACAAGATATCACAATTACATAAACCTACATCTCATTGCTTAACATCTACCAACACACTAAGAGATCTTCAAGCGCATCCTGCTCAAAATGTTCCACTCTTTGTGCACAAGCTCACAATCACAAGCTCGCTGCATAAAAAAGCAACTGTTATGGAACAAATCGCAGAAGCCCAGGGAATGCAGGCCAAAGCAGAAGCAAAGTTGGAAGTCTGTCAAAAAGAAAGGAAGGAAGCTGAAGCTATTGCTAAGCTAAGAATTTTAGCTACTACTGGGAGTGAATAAGTCAGTGGCAGTCTTACAAATCCAGAAGATCCTATAGAGCTCCCTAATAACTACTGTATGTCTTAAAGTGTAATTCAAGCCTAACACTAACTATTCTTAAAAATGTTCCTCTCCTCCCAACTAACCTGCCTTTCTGTGTAAAAAAATCTGTATAATTACTTTTTTTTTTTTTGTCCGGTCATGTGATCCTGCAGCCCCAGTGTCATGTAGTCATTGACAATGGCTGGGCATGCCAGTAGCCATGACATCACCCATTGGCTCCCATAGCCATAGGTGTGCCCAGCCTATTGCATTAGGGTTTGCACCTCCAAGCTCAAACACATATGCGTTTGTGACATATTAACCAGCCTCTTCCCCGCTCGTAATCCTGAAACAATGGGGGGCACACAGGGGGACCTGGGCAGCAGAAAGAAGAGGAACAAGAGGGGTGGCATATATTTGTACCGATCCCCTGTATTTTCCTCCTGTAGCAGCTGAATGTCGGTGAGAGGGAGAGGAGAAGAAGCCTACTTTCAGCTGCTATAGATCGGTTCCAATAATTTCCACTCCCCGCCGCCTATCCTGTCCAGGTTCTGGGGGTCGGCAAGTAAGGATTGCGGCTTTACTGTCACCTGTCCACGATTGACTGGTTGCCAACTCCAGGATTAGGGTGTGCCCAGGCACACCTGGCACACCCCTTGTGCACGCCTATGCCCATAGCCCAGCCATTGTTGGCAATCAGACCTCTCTCCTGTAGCCACCCCCACTGACACAGGAGAGATGGAGCTGCAGGATCACATAGGAGGAGGAGGAAGGAATCTTAATTAATTTCTGATTCTCCGATGACACCAACATTTCTTCAGAGCATCAGCCTTCTGAGAGTACATAGAAAGACAGGCCATAAACCCAGTTGTCAGCACTCTGGCCTAACCAGCACTACCTCATCATGGTTAGTGAACCATATTCTGACAACAACATGACACCAGAGTCACATCCTGCCATGGAACTGAACTGAAAACTGGTTCCTAGTTTAAACGCCTTAACTTCTCCCTACTACTAAGCCACCTATGTCAGATTTTGCCAGATTCGTGAAGCATCAACAACTTATACGTATGGGCTTATAAGGTTTGAGAATTAGCCTGAGATGTTCAGAGGGTGGAAGTCTACCTTGAAGGCTTCCATCAATGACCTGGTGATTAATATGACATGGTGATAAAATGGCTGGGCTCTCAGTACTCTGACTAAGCAGACTAAGAGCTCTTCACATCTGCAACCCAAATGTAGGTTTTCACAATCTTGAGAGCAGCTAGATCTATCCAGAATCTATATAAGATGCTTTGTTCAAAATGCTGCAAGTATTTCCAAAGGTATTTGGCAAGGGCAATCAAAGGTTTAAAGAACCGTGCAGTCTTTTACTTAAACTAAAACTTCCTAGGGCAAATTCACACCTACAAGGCCACAGCTATCTAGACCCCACTCATGGGGTGAATCCTACCATTTTAAAGCTGCCATTTCTTATCTGTTGTTTTTCTTATTTATGTCATTTTTATCAGATACATTGCAGAAAAAAATGACCTTAGTTTTATGTAGCACCCTAGGTCCAACATATACCAAAGACAAAGATCCCCACAATAAATTCAGAGACTCTAGAGTGCCTTTGCCTGTGAAAAAGACAAATATGCTACCAAGTCCTCACATAAACCCTGAAAAAACTACTACTACTACAATAAACCCATCCAAGGGACACAAATAATTCTTAGAACAATTTAGGATTTGTTTTACAAATGTTGTGCTTCTACAGAACATCTTGCAAATGACTGTAAAGCCGCAATCAAATGCATAGTGTGTGGCAGCATTGCTCAAGTTTAATCACTATAAAAAATCCAGTGGAACTCTTTTCCTGCAGATTCTCCTACTCATACTGTTAAGTATAAGTGCAGTGAACTATGTCACAAAGGAATTTTGGGAAAAACTTGTGGGAAAATATGTTTTATCAAGGTGTTTGCTGATAGACAACCGAAAGAGAAATGTTAAGATGTCTCTTGGATAACTAAAGCAGTCATTCACCCGTGACTTCAGAATTTTGTGATTTGTTTGGCAGAAAGAAAAATGTTTTGTCCTATACACTACATACCTATGCTGGTTCATTAAAGACTAAAGAAAGATCAACTTGTTCTTCTGATTTCGTTATTGTGTCTTTAGAATGAACTCATTAGATTTCTCTTCATATGCTTATCAAGTGCAATCGAATACCTAATGATAGAGAGGAAATCTGTACACCAGAATATGCCCTTGCACAACTTTACCTAAGCCATTTAGCTGACTTCTTCCCACTAGTTGACAATGATGGTAAAAATCACTCTCCTGTTGGAAAGAAACATCTTGAAAGCAGCACAATGGTTGCAACGGCGATCCTCTTGACCAAAGGACTGACCTAGGTTGGGTAATTATTGGAATCCAATTTCCATACAACACTCAAGCCTCATGTGATGTGGATTCCCATAAAATTATTATTCATGGAGGTCAAGTTTACCTTGGAGAACTGCCTTGTCTTATCCTCGGTAACTCAACACTCCAAACTTCTAATAACAGCAGCAAGTCTGAGCTGATCAGGAATTTACCAACACTGAGATCCTGCACAATATTGATGTTCCAGATTTAATGCACCATGTAACTAGTGACTCTAAACTACTATCTACTTCAGTAGATGTAACAGAGTTGTTTAGAAAGGGCAAGCTGCAACCTCAGGCTAGTCCTACCATCAATGAAACTGCACATTACAACTGCAAAATTGTAACATCTCTTTACATGGAGAATTCCAGTGAGAGCTCCAAGACTTATTTCATACATTTAAGCAACGGAGCTTTGAGCTGAGCTGCAACTCAGCTTCTGATTTATCTGTCAAGGCCTGAGCAGATACAACTGACAGCTAGAACATTACATCTAGTGCGCTGCCAGAGAAGAGAGACTTAAGTAGCACATCAGTCATCATACAAGAATATCCCTTTCTTCACAAGCTGGAATTAGAGAATTCTGTACTTGTCAAAAGATTTCTTCAACCAACTAAAGAGACTACCCAGCTACTGTATGTTCCATAAGGGAGTTTGCAAGCTCTGTCACCCTTAAATGGGTGCCTTGAAGTTTCAAGGACTTTTCTAGAATGCCAAGTCCAGGGCATCAAAGACTTAACAGGACAACATTATCTGGTCAGTTTATTATGTACAGACTGAGTCACCTGAGCTTGTCAGCTTGACATTTTGTGACCTCTCTGCCTGATGGGGTTAAAGATTCATCTCAGAGTTTATTCTTCTTGGGAACTAGTTTTTGTTTTCATTGAATGTTGTTCTGCATCTCTTATTTCTTACAGATCCAAAGGACAAATCATCTGTATGAACTTATGTCACTTTCTACTCATCTGTATTTTACATATTTCACACAGTGTCTGTATTTAGGGCTTTTTGATGGCTATCTGACTATGGTTACCCTAGGATTCCTCTCTTTCCTTTCTCAGTTTTAAATGAATGATAACTATCATCTTCCTTATCTAACATGCAGCTTTATTTCAACTATCTTTTTTATTTCAATTTTCTTTTTTAATTTTTCTTTTTTAATTTTATTGAGACATTTGTCCTTTGCATCCTGGTACATATGTATTCCATATGGATGCACATTTTGATTATCTCTGTTGATATCTATTGGCTCTCTATTTTCTTTCTCTTTTCCAATCAAAGTTCCTTTGGATTACTTGTTCTTATACACAAATCAGCTAATTCTGTCCATTACGAAATCTCTGTTTTATCATTTATATTTCTCTCCATTCTCCCTTTTTTCCTCTCCTCCCAGTACCCATGTTCACATATCACTATGTACATGCGTTTAGGTGTATGTATACATATGTATACTTCAATGTCCATTCCTTATTCTTTTTCCATAGAGTCATTCAGTATATCTCTACTGGACTTATATATATATATATGTTTTTCACACATCAGACACCCTCCACCCTATGCTCTGAACTTATCATTTTTAAGTGAGTATCCATATTATCCCATTTATATATTTATTTAATCTTAAGATTTTTACCTATTCAGTAATTTGAAAAATTATTTTTCTTTACTTTGCATTACCCATTTCTTTTTTCTCTATGCATTTGCAGCCTGGTCACTTTGTATGCCTTCTGTGGCCGCCAGAGTCCCTCTAATTTGGGTCGATAGGTCCCCCGTGGCGGTGGTTGCCCCTATGAGGTCTGGCGCGGTAGGTTCATCTCGCTTGGGGGCAGATATTGGCAGGGGACACATGCACCAATATTTGTCTGTATTTAAGATAATTTATGTTCTGTTACTCTGTATCTAATGTATTTTCCCTTTTTTTGTTCATATTCTTGTACAGTTTTTTTACGCTTCCTAGATTCGTATATGCCCTGATGAAGCTAAATGCGAAACATGTCAGGTTAATATACGAAAAAGCAATCTCTGTTAAAGTTAAATATTCGCCTTCGACCACCTGTATCACCCATTGTTGACTATCTATGACCCAATTGGTTTTGTCTATATATTTTTAACCATATTCTCATTAAAATTACTATAAATTTTATATCATTGGTTTTCATTGATATTTGTCAGCGTCGTTAAAATCCTGTTTTTCTTCCTTTCCTTCATACAACAAATTTATGTCATGTTATACAGTGAAATTAAAGATTTCAAGTGAGGAAAGTTGTTTCCCACCTGTGATGTTATTTTCTGCTTTTGCTATGTATTACAATTGTTACTAGTCTTCTAAATTGTACTGCCATCTAATGTTAGATTAGTACCATAGCAACTTCTTTATGTAACATTTGGTATGCTTCTCCTGTTTTCCCCACCTGTTTAGTGCTATATGGTCTTGGTTGGTCCTTCTCTGTCTTTTTCCATGCTCAATTAGTTTGTAGTCTTCATAGCAGACATTAGACTTGGAAAATCATTGTCATCTTATTATGAGCAAAGGTTACGAGCACTGAACTTATTCTCTCTGGAGAAGAGACTCTTGAGAGGGGTTATGATTTCAATGTAAAAATACCGTACTGGATTTCTTGTTAAAAAAAAAAATACCGTACTGGTTACCCCACAATAGGGATAAAACTTTTCCACGAAAGGGAATTAAAAATTACACGCGGCTATTCACTAAAATTAGAAGAGAAGCTCTTTAACCTTAAACTGCGTAGAGGGTTCTTTACTGTAAGAGCGGTAAGGATGTGGAATTCTATTCCATAGGCAGTGGTTTCAGCGGGGAGCATCGATCATTTTAAAAAACTATTAGATAGACCCCGAAACGACCACAACAGACAGGGATATACAATGTAATACTGACATATAATCACACACATAGGTTGGACTTGATGGACTTGTGTCTTTTTTCAACCTCACCTACTATGTAACTATGTAACTATTTTACACTTCAAGGGACTGGAAAAACATCCTCAGTATGGTTCTTTGAGTAGTAAAATTGCAATGGATTCAACTTCTGTGTCTTACGGGAGCATTAGCTGTCTGTGGGTTATGTTGAATCAGCAGGTGACCATACTATCCAGATAAATCGAGATCTATGGAGGTATGTCAATACATAAAGCAACATTTGAAACAGAATAATTTGTACAAAGAGTAAAAGCTTAGTGTAAGCTGAGCTTAAAGTGGACATACATGTGAGGTTTCTTTGTAAGTGATCACAGCCTTGTCATTCTCTATTTACCTTTAATGCATTTACACATCTCCCTAAGCAGTCAGTCAATCTCTAAGTTATAGATAATTTTTTATTCCAATAGTACTTTGTGAGAGGGCAGGTCCCATACCAGCATATACTCTTGATTTTGGTGGTTTAGTTCCTAGGCCCCTTTCACACAGGGTATGCTCCATTTAGATCAGCAGGGGATCTGTCCACTTATCATCTGCTGATCAGAGCGGTCTGATGGATGAGAGGTTTGTGTCCACTCCAGTTTATGCAGAGTGGACACAGACTTTGCTCAATGGGCGTTCGGGTGTACTTCATTGTCTGTTTACACCCAACAGCCCTCGTGTCCAATCAACCTAGACAGATGGGGACGGATCCCCTTTCATTTTTTTTTTTTTAGCTTGGATTGGAGGTAGGCGGGTGCAAATGGGCACAAGTCTGTTTACACCTTCTGGTCCATAGGGTTGAATGGAAGGTCTGACCAAGTCTGCCTGAAAACCTGACAGGGGGACAGGATCATACCCTTGGTGTGAAAGGGGCCTTACCCTTGTTATATGCTTAGCACATAATAAACTCCATTGGACAACATCACATGTAAACAGACTGTGACAGAAAATAAACATTTAATCATCAGTCTGTGATTTAGAGAAACCTGTCACGTTCTTCCGTTCTGGCTTAAACACAGTCTCCACTGTAAATAGAGTTCTACATCAGTATTTGGTTGGCAGCAGTAGCTGCATTTAGACTTGACAAGGTCATCAACATGCCAAGTGGTTGCTTTAGTATGACCTATAAATGTGATGAACATAGATAAGATATCTTTGCTGTGGCTCCAAGACCAAGTGACAGTAGCCTGGCAGGGGGCATTCCTGCCTCTCTGCTGGAAGCCGTCATTACATCTGAACTTAACCACAGAGGGATATTTGAGATGAGAAGCACATGCCTTGTAGAATATATATTATACGGGGAGATAGATGTAATAAAATACGCCACCTATTAATGGAAACACTGACAGCATACTCAATCTTCTTTTAAACGTTGAAGTATTAGGTGTCTTTTCATTGCCCAAACACATTCAGATGTTGTTTAAAATGCTAGTAACATCAAGATATAATTGTAACCCACCAAAACATAATAGCAGAGTCTTGGTTGTATGGAGAACCAGTATTGTGGGATTCCAATGGAATACTTTCTATAGCATTGATTTGGAGAAGGAACTTGGTATACTTCAGTCTTCATTTAAAATGATTCTAAATAAAAAGAACTGGTCCAGACCAATAATTAGTGTAAGAGATAAAAAAATAAGTGTATGATTTTTTATTTAGAGTAATTTTAAATATAGCCCTACCATTATATATGTTTGGGTTTTTACTGGGCAGTAATGTGGATAAGTGGTTATTACTTCCGCCTAGCAGTACTAGGGTCGTCGGTTCATATCCCAACAATGATACTACCTGCGTGGAGTTTGCATGTTCTCCCTGTGGGGGTTTCATCCGGGTACTCTGGTCTCCTCCTACACTCCAAAGACATGCTGGTAGGTTAATTGGCTCCTGTCTAATTTGGCCCTAGTATGTGTATGTATGAATGTCAGTTAGGGACCTTGGAATGTAAGCTCCTTGAGGGCAGGGACTGATGTAAATATACAGTACAGCGCTAGGTAAATTGGAGCCCCTCCAAGTTTAGCAAACAGTACTAGGCCTCACCCAAAGTTCTTCAGTAGGGACAGAACATTGACTTGAAATAGGTTAGGGTGTTATGCTGGCCTAGTCCGTGAACAACAAAGAAACACAGGCAGCAATCTTCCCAGCTGTCCATGTAAATTTTTTACCTGCGAGCTGAATGCTCCACATCAGTCTTTCGCAGGTAATAGTGAGGATTTGGCAGTCTCTTCAGGTTACCATCAGCTCCTCTAACAGCAACAGAGTGGCTCTTGGTGGAGTGTCCTGCTTTCACAACCACCACCCTGTCTTTGTAAATGTCTCTCCCCAGCCGCCATTCCTGTTGAATGTCCTGGAACCGGGTACAAGCTTGTTCACAATGTGGCCCCAATAGGGGTTGCAGGCACAGGCAGCACACTGAAATGATGATACTCGCACTTGCAGAACTCAGCACCGACTGTGCCCGAGCAACTGGGAGCAGGTGATAACAAGCATTTACTGTGGTTGCCATGAGCAATAGCAAAGTCTGTGACACATGTCACACTGTAGTTAGCAGGGTTAGGATGGTCTTTAACATCAGCCGTGGTTGGGCAACTGATAGACCCCTTCCTGCAGATACCCTCTGGCATACCCTGATCACCATGGGCAACAACAGACACTTTACTGTTCTCAGCAGGACATTGCAGGATACAGTCACTTTTTCCAGCTTTTTCCAGCTTTAAGCAGACTGATGGACATTTTGTAATCCATCATCTGTGGCAACCGATCGCCCTCCTTGGTTGCCACAGATGACAGCACATAACACCGCTATTTACTTAATAGCAGTTTAGCACAAGTGTCCATCCCAGCCGCAGTTGGGGCAGCTGGATATGTGGTGCAGCACTAATTCAACAGCAGCACCTGCACTTGTCTTAAGCACACAGTCATAAATAGGCTAAGCACATAAGTCTGTTTCCCCAGTATTAACCCTCAGTGGTCCCGGAAACAAAGCACAGTTCCCCAGCTCGATGAATGTCCGGTCACTAGGAGCAACGGCTATGCAGGTTGCCATGAGCGATATCCCAGATGAGCCCCCAAATGTAGCGCACCTGCCAAAGGAGATGCAGGTGAAATGGGATTCCCCCCCCTGCACAGGAAGGCAGACCGAATCCCCACAGTCTCCCAGAGTCATAAAACAGTCCAGAACTTTGTTTTGTTATTGTATTGAGGGGGTTAAAACTTGGATGGGCAATATGGGGTATTATGGGATGCCCACTTGACTTAGAACAAACTTCAGGGACAACTTTGCCTATATACAGTCTATATACACTCCTTTGCTTCCTCCAGCACACTTGCTTGCAGAACTTCACTGGCACACTGATAATAAAGATGATCCGACACAGCACTCAGTCAAATTCTTGAGCAAAGGCCTGTTATAGGCAGGAACCCAAGGCCCCTTTAGACGTGTAACAAAAATCAGTGCCCAGCTTTCATTCCTGTGGGTACTGATCCCAGCACCAACTCTTCAGGCACTGCCAGCCTGCCTGGCTGCAGCTGCCTATTTCCCTAGCCCTCCTGGCTACTTCTACACAGCCAAACGGAAATGATCTTTTCTCCCCTATCAATGGCCAGCCACACCTTAGGGAAAATAAATGCACTCAAACTTCTTGACAATTAAATCCACATTGACAGCCAGTCCTCCCAGAAAATGCCCAAAAGATCCTCAACCGTTGGTACTTAACTCCATATAGACTCAGCAAAATATTCCCAGCTCTAGGTGTTGGAGATGTGAAACCCACATAGGTAATCTGATACACACACATTATGGAGTTGTAAAACTCTTTCTAGCTTTTGGAAATCGGTCTCCACCTTTCATAGCTTCTTTCAGGGTAATTTGAAGAACTCTCACCGAAATGCCCTTGACATCTTTATAGAATTATAATTTCTAATATCCTTATAGCAGCAAGACTCACCATTACCAAATTATGGAAATCTACCTTAACTGAGGTAAAACTAAAATCAGTGCCCACTATGAGTTAATTTCATTCCTGTGGGTCGCTGCTTCCAGCCTGCCTGGCTGCAGCTGCCTATTTCCCTAGCCCTCCTGGCTACTTCTACACAGTCCTCCCAGACTAAAACTCAATCACCAGCCCACCTGGCTGACTACTCTGGAGAACTCCTGGACATGCTGACCTGCACCTGCTGTCCTCTTCTTGCTCCCATGCCTCCAGGAAGGATTTCCTCTGTGTGTTGTAGAGAGTCCCTCCAGCACCCAAGCCCCAGGCCTGAGGTCATCCCCCCAGACTAGGGGGCACCCTCAAGGGCCACAGACAGCCTCCTCAGCACTCCTTCTCCATCTTCCACCAGACTGTCCCTGCTGGCATGACCCATGAGTATTTATGAGGTACCTGTAACCTGCCAGCCCACCTTGCTGGAGATTGACTGGGGCCCTCATCAATACTCCAAGCAGCTCCTCCTGGATGCCACCCTCTACTTCTGGAAGCTTCTTCAAGGATCTAGAGAGCAGGGGGAGTTACCAGCGATGCTGCTTGTTGAGTCATCCAGTCTCCCTGAGTCACTCAGCCCTGACCCGGATTCAACCCAGGCCTGGCTCTCAGTCAAGCCAAATTTTCCTACACTACCAACTATATACATCTAGCACACTACAGGGGGTTCTACAATACATTTACATATTTTTATAATAAATATATAACTGCATTGATGGGTATTATTTTAAGGTCCATTCACACCAGTAGCCACACTGAACGCACAGTTGCTGGTGTGTGCTGGGAGGAAGAGTTGCACGGCTTCTCCCTTTTTTTGTTCTAACTTTATTGAAACATCACAATGACCTATCGTTATTCTATTCACACAGTGGCGTTGGGATATGGTGGTTTCTGCGGCACCCGCTGCAGTACAAAAAGTACTTCATGCAGTACTTTTTTTTAGCACCACCCCCCACAACACAGTGGTGGGAACTGACACCATAGGAAACAAGGCAAATTTTCAATTGTTTGCCTTGGGACTGCATCGGGCAACGCTGCCTAGCACATCCCATTACAATCAGTGTGCATGGACCCTTATATGTTCCTGACATTTAGCTTTAAATCACTAGGAGCAAGAATAGAGAAACTGAATGTAAATTGCTCTCGTGTGCCATATTTATGACTTATTTTGCAAGACATCAATTTGGAGCATAACTAGTGCCATAAATCACTCTTGTGTCAAATGCAAGTGCACTGCTTACACCATAATTGATTAATTTAGGTCTGTGAGCACTATAATACTGTATGTATGCTACTATGTAATAAATCACTACTAATCATGCTCAAACCAAAACATAGTGCTGAAGTTTAGCAGTTCCTTTCAGAGATCATCCATTGCATGTACAATGCAGTGGATGTAGCATTGTGGTTCAGCTGAATATACTGTATGTGCTAGAGGGAGAAGGTTTATGCTTTACTAGAAAAGCAATATATTAACCTCTTGCACAATACTTGAATATGTTTTACAGGGGGTACAATCGGGAGCTTTGGCAGTGGCTCCATTAAGAGCTTCAACGGCACCTCCAAAGAGAGATCAAGTGTAGTTTTCTCC
This sequence comes from Lithobates sylvaticus, assembly GCA_028564925.1. Taxonomy (NCBI): domain Eukaryota; kingdom Metazoa; phylum Chordata; class Amphibia; order Anura; family Ranidae; genus Lithobates; species Lithobates sylvaticus. The sequence goes on along the minus strand of CM053028.1, from coordinate 241,412,025 downwards.
GAATTATTAGGGGGAGCTTTGGCTTTACCAAATCACTCACACAACTAATGAGGTGGATAGCAAAATGTGTACAGCTGGATTATAGCATGAAAAGAGAGGGCAGGCATTGGCTTCCTGACAATTTATGTTCTGCATCATTTGATGCAATCAGTGATTTCAAGGAACAATATTGTGCATTACAACAGTTTGGGAAAATGACATAAAAGCAAAGCTTGGAGTTTATAGTTAACATGTAGACTTTAGAGGGATGATTGCTAAAGGAATAGAGACTTTACACTTATCAATGTTTATGTTAACTTAAAGATTAACTCCGGTTTTTGAAACAAAAGACAATCCCCTCTGGGTGATCGATGTGCATTTTAAGGATTTTAATAAACCTTGATGCAGAGTCCTACCTTTTTCTGCCCGAAGAAAAAACTGTTTATTTTGCTGTGTCTTTTGGATACTGATTCTGAATGAGAGGGTCTGGTTCATTATAATCAGATGGTGCACTTTCAGTGGTCTAGTGTGAAAAGCTGCTGTGTTGAGATTTCTTTAGAAGTACAGTATTTAAGAATTAGAATTAGGGTTCTATCTGCATCTGTGTGTTTTTACTAAAGTGCATTCGCAGGAATTATTGTGCATGCCTGGCACTGGCTTTGGGTGCCCAGGGGCCTATGTAAAGTGGGTGTAAACTATTACATATACCCAGTGAAGTGACTGACCTCAGGTAATCCATAGAGATGAAACAAATCCTACATAAGTTGTATCTGCAGCCCTCTCTTTTCCAGAAACCCTCGAAGTACAGAATTTCTCAGCTCTAGAAGGCAGGATGGCAGGGATCGGATGCCACATACTGCACAGCAAAGCATGGAGCTGAGGTAATTAGAGACCTGATTGGGAGGAAAGGTTACACTGTACTACACAATCTCATAGGGAAACATGCACAGCTAAGGGTTCCCAATCACTTTCTGTGCGTCTTGAGGGGGTTGGGGGGGGAGGGGGGCATCTTTTGGGATTGTCTGGTTTTGGCATAAACCAGGCATCACTAAACGGTGGAACGTCGTCCGGATCCAAACCAAGCTACTGTCCCATTCAGACCCGCATTGCACCATTTAGGAACCGCTTCTTAAATCCTGGCTTCCACCCCTGCCATTCTCAAGGCAGAGCAGAGAACAGGAGGCAGAATATTAATGGACGAAAGGCACAGCCACACTGGATGGATGGCAGGAGTTAGCTGCATGAGTTAACGCCTATGTTACACAGATCAGGGTGCGGGAGGCACAGTCGCACTAAATGGAGGGTGGAAGTGGGAGCTGCTTAACTTTCCAGACTAACTAGCAGGTGATTGGTTGGTAGGACACCATGCGGTCTTTACAGTTATGGAATTAACACAAGCTTTATATAAGAATAGAATAATAATTGTACATTCATCCAATATAGAGACAGGTAGTATCAGCAAAGGGCCAATAGCAGTCCTGTGCTGGAGACCTAAAGACACAAACTGTGGTGATGGGGAGAACTCAGAGTCAGCCTATCCATGTGTTCTCTGTGCACTTTAAGCTCTCTCAGTTCTTTAGTCCCTAGTAGTTTCTAATATACTAAAAGGTGACCACTACATACATACGGTAGCTTAGATCTAGTTATCTGGCACTCTGCCTATGAGATAATAAAATTGGACAGAGATCAATGTGTCACAAGGATTTAGATACACACTCAAGAAGCTATGGACAGCAGAACATAGGAATACTTGCCTAATAGTCTCTGCTTTTGGTCTGGGTAAAAATACAGCAGTAGCAGCCCCTGTGTGTGTATAAGGCTATATAGCTCAGTCCTCTCATTCCACTTTCTTCTTCTGCATACTTAATATATTTACAGGCACTTACTAATACAGACAGTAGAGGACAGCAGATCACTCCAAGTGTATTTGCTTATTGTCAGAGTTCACTACAAGCTGTCATTGATTTCCATTTGTATCACTGTTCAGTGGCACACAATGGCATCACCTGAAAATATCTTGTATGTCATTGTTGGCCACAGTGCCTATTCCGTTAGTCACAATAAAAATCCTTCCTGGCCCCCAAAGCTAATTTGGCACTCCCTCATCCAACATTCTACAGTGTTTTTTCTTACAAATAATTCTATTTTATGTATTTAGAAACATATTTAGACCATTTTGAAGCAATTTATGTTGCAATGAACAAAAAACACACTGTATTTCCAATTTTGTAGCAACATTGCTACATGTTTTATTCACATAGCATAACTTATTTTAATTATTTTAAATTGCTGCTTTTCAGATGATCTTTTCTGATAACTCCAAGTCTGAAAATCCTACTTTGTTTCTCTACTTGGGGGGCTTTGGAGATGTTTGCCATAACTAACCCCGTCTGTACTTTGATAGTAGATCCCATTATCCGTTATAAACTAGTTTATTACCCTGTCCTTACAAAGAGTTAAATATTTAGAAGCCGGCCTCCTGCAGTACATTGTACGTTAAATATAGAAAGCTCAGCTAGTGTTTCGGACAGACTCACTCTGAGATTGTTCAGATATGCTTGAAGTCACCTATGAGGGCTTCTCCTGAGAAATATCATAATAGTAATGCCCTGTACACACAATAGCATTTTCCCATGGAAAATGTGTGATAGGACCTTGTTGTCGGAAATTCCGACCACAAAGTGCCACGCATGCTCAGAATCAAGCAGAAGAGCAGCACTGGCTATTGAACTTCATTTTTCTCAGCTCGTCGTACGTGTTGTATGTCACCACGTTCTTGACGTTCGGAATTTCCGACCAACTTTGTGTGACCGTGTGTATGCAAGACAAGTTTGAGCCAACATCTGTCGGAAAAAATCCCATGGATTTTGTTGTCGGAAAATCCTATCGTGTGTACAGGGCATAAGAAGTTTTTTTTTTTTTTCTTTTTACATTTTTTAATATGCTGTGGGAATTAGAACATACAGTATAACAAACATACAGTGGGGTTTTCTCAAATCTGACTGCAAAAGTGGAAATACACTTGAAGTTCTGTTTTCTGCAGATCTACAGTAGTTCTGCGTATTTTTAACAGTTCTTTAACACACTGTAACTATTTAGATTAAGTTGTCCCTTATCAGACAAGCATCATACAATAGTTTCTGTTAATTATTTTTTGTAAAAAAAAAATTCAATCTTTCTGGTGCATTATAATATTATTAAGTTATTTTACATGTTTCCCAAAGCAGGATGCTCTCAGCAGAGACCTGCTGTGCTCCAGTCCTGTTCCCTTAAATGAGCACACTTCCTTTAAGTGCTGGGATACATGCTGCATGGCCCGCCTTCTGACTGGAGAACCAACCAATTAGAGGGCAGGATCGTTCAGCACACTGCATGAACCAGAGCAGTACATAACAAATTATGCCCAGGAGGAGCACAGGTGCACTGGCGAGATGAGTATTGCCACTTGTCACATACCTCCCAACTGTCCCTCATTTGAAGGGACTATCCTTCTTTTGTAACGTAGTCCCTCTTTCTTCCTCAGTAGTCCATTTTTTTGCCTCAGATAATGATCTCTATTTAGAAATATAATATTTAGCTATCTACTAGAGCTGGGCGATTTTCTACCCCCAAAAAATCAGCGATTTTCCAAAAAAAAAGCTTGATTCACGATTCAAATCAAGTTTTTTTTTTTTGATGGACACCGCGCCGGTCCTGAGGAGTTGCGGGCAGGAGTTTTTAGGCGAGGCCGCAGCTTCGGCTTAGTCTGCGGCGTCTGGCCTTGTGGACTAGGCCGAAGCCGTGGCCTCGCCAAAAAACTCCTGCCCGCAGCTCCTCAGGACCGGCGCCAGCGCCGGTTCTGGTGAAAAAAAAATAGATTTGCTGAAAATTTGAATCGATTTGAACTCTCAACTCGATTCAAGATTCAAATCGATTTTTTACCCAGTCCTACTATCTACAGTGTTTTACTGCACTAAACCTTTTATCTACCCTTTAAATTTGAATTGTTGTCTTGAAAAGCCAAAATAAAGGAACAGTAGTACTAAAAAATTGGGGTAAATCAATAATTTTTCAGCATTAATCCTCATGGTCCATGTTATTGGAAGTATGCCAGGAGCATATCATTTGCTTACATTCTTCGTCCTATAATGTATCCCTCTTTCTCATCAAAGTTGTGGGATATGGAATCTACTCAGGATAAGGAGGACATTTGCTCCTCATGAGAGTCTGCTACACGCATGACTAAAATCTTCTGGAATACACTTTTTCTCCTAAGGCCTGGAATGTAGGCTGCCAGGGAACCTGGGCAAAAAAAAGATGGGGCCCCCAAAACCTTTGAACAGGGAGAAATGAGAAATAACAGGTTGAGGACTGAGCCAGTAACTAATACTTAGTTACAAGTTTATGTAGGCTGTAGATGTCCACTCCCCAGCACCACAGAGTCTCGGTGGGCACAGCACACTCTTCTTTCCATGCTGTGATAGTGCCCACTGGAGATAAATGGCTCTTTTGACCATGCTCCTTGTTCAGATGCAGCAAGACTGGATCTTGCTGCATGCTGGCTGTGCTATGCTGCTATGTCAGCCTGGTTCTATGCATTGGGATGCCTGGCTGCATGATCATGTCCAGACTCAGTTGGAGCTGGGACATGCTCCACTCAAGTCTCACAAAGACCTGTTCTTTGTGAGACTTGAGTGGGCTGCCTGTATGCAGTAACTACTGGCTAGGGACGCATGAACAAATGGCCTGTTCACCATGTTCAAGCTTCAGCTCCCATGTGAACAAGGCCTAAGACTAGGTCAGACTGTTACTTTTGCAATAACGTGTTTTGCATGTTGGTGTACTGCAGAGGCATTCATTCCTAATGCAGTGCGTTCATAATGGCGCACGGGGGCCGCCCCCCTCTCTCCAGCTACCCCCTCTATCACCAATAGATAGATTCATGCATTGCATGAATCTATCCATGGCCGCCGCTGCCACCCCCTATTCGGGCGCCTGAATTGGGGTCTTTTTGAAGCACCTGATTAGAGCCATAGGCTCTAATAGGCATCAAAAAAGGTAAACAGCGAGCACCATGCTGACAGTTCACCCAGCTGTGTTAGAAAAGCGAATGAATATTGGCTTTCCTAACACTGAACCGCCTCTCCGCCAATCAGGTGATCGGGTCTGTTACCCATCACCTGGTTGGCTGAAATGACAGGCGCTGGGATTGGACGCCTTTAAGGCGTCCAATCATAGGAGAAGACAGTAGGAGAGGACGGAGAAGAAGACATCGAGGACATCGCTCGTTGCCCGCTGCCGCCCCCTGCTGCCCCACCAAGACATGGTAAGTGCCGGGCAGATGGGGGGCACAGTGGCAGCATTCGATGGGCACAGGGGGAGCATTTGATAGCACATTGGGGGCATTTGAGGGGGCACAGTGGGAGCATTTGATGGCACAGTGGGAGCATTTGATGGGGCACAGTGGGAGCATTTGATGGCACAGTGGCAGCGTTTGATGGGCACAGTGGGAGCATTTGATGGCACAGTGGCAGCGTTTGATGGGCACAGTGGCAGTGTTTGATGGGCGCAGTGGCTGCTTTTGATGGGCACAGTGGCAGCATTTGATGGGCACAGTGGCATCATTTGATGGCACAGTGGCTGCGTTTGATGGGGCACAGTGGCTGCGTTTGATGGGCACAGTGGTTGCAATTGATGGGCACAGTGGCAGCATTTGATGGGCACAGTGGCGGCATTTGATGGCACAGTGGCTGCGTTTGATGGCACAGTGGCTGTGTTTGATAGTACAGTGGCTGCGTTTGATGGCACAGTGGCTGCGTTTGATGGGCACAGTGAGGCTGCAATTGATGGGGTTTTTTTTCAGAATTTTTCAGTTTGTTTGCGCCCCTCAAAAATTTTGAGCACCAGCTGCCACTGTTCTAATGGCACCTCAAGGCAGCTTGGGAACACCACAAACACATACAGGATAATGCACAAATAACACACGTGCGCTAGTGCAGTGGACCAGTATGAACCTTCTTTACATACTTTTTTTTTTTTTTTTACTATATATCTTTATTTAAATTTTTACAATTTACAGAATATTCACAGTCTCCTACAACACTTTTCACTTTTACACGGGTCAAGTTAAACACAAGTCAATTAGCAGTTCGGTTATAATCTACCTCCTTCATATCACCTTGCGTTCCCCCTTTACCCCATACATCCATCCTCTTACTCCTCATTAGTAACTGGTTATCCACAAGGTGCAGTTTAATTGGGTTAGTTTGATTAACACTTTCTAGATCCCATGACATGTTCCTCTCTCCATCCATGGTTTCCATATCAAATGGAATTTGGCAAGGTTCCCTTGTTTTATATATGTAGTTCTTTCTTTCAAGATCACTCTGTCCATGTTTTGCTCCCACTCAGTAGCTGTAGGGGGGCTAGTAGACTGCCACCTACGGGCGATTAGTATCCTAGCCTGAAAGAGGCAGCGCAGGACAGCTAGCTGACCTTCCCTGGACCCACCAGCTCCCCCTCCTCCCCCGAGAACACATAGAATAGGGTCCAGTTCCAGGTGAGTATTGAATACCTGGGAGACCCTGTCCACCACCTCTTTCCAGTATTCATATAATTTTGGACATTTCCAGAACATGTGGACAAGGTCACCCCCCGGTCTCCCGCATCTAGGACATCTGTCATCCTGCCTACACCCAAACCTAAACAGTTTGTTTGGGGTATAATAGGCCCGGTGTATTAGGAAAAGATGTGACATCTTCTGGGGGGGGGGGAGAGTGAAACCAATGGAGCCAGTTCGAGTATCCTTTCCCATTGAGGGGTTGTGATAGTTCCCACATCTCTCTCCCACTTTGCTTTATGTAGGCTTATTTGTGTGGCTCCCGAAGTCCCTTTATACAGATGCAGGTATAAATCAGATATCAAACCCTTCCGGGTCCTCATCCGTGACAATTTCTGTAGAACCTGCATAGTTGTCCACTCAGGTAGTTCACCTTTAAACTGTTCAGCCAGAGCATGCCTCACCTGTAGGTATCTGAAAAAGGACTTCCTAGGAAGGAGGAAGAGATCTCTGAGGTCCTGGAAGCTTCTGATCCCGCCCTCGTGGTAAATCTGAGCAATATATTTTAGGCCTGCTCTCTCCCATTCCCTGACAGTCCCCAGTTTTTGTACTTCGCGTAGGTTGGTGTTCTCCCATAATGGGGAGAGAGCCATAAACCCTCTGTATCCCAGCATTTTTTTTGCGGTGCCCCAGACCCTGGCCATTAAGTCCTGGGTAGGGAGCCCCTTATGAAAGGTCCCTGCCTCTAGAATCTCGATCAAGGAGTTATGTGAGGCTTTATAGAGGAGGATCCTCCACTCATGCCCCTCTTTATCAACATCGCAACCCCCCCAACCCCCTTTACATACTTAGGGAATATTGGAACCCTGTTGGCTTGTTGCTTGCAGGAGATAGGAGGGGAAGGAGAAATGCATATACAAAGAGGGATGCTGGTAGGGGAGGGCTGGCAGCCTTAGGCCTGGGGGGGGGGGAAGTCCAGTCAAGTGGCCCATTGAACTACCGAATCAGCTCACCATCCATGCCCAGCTGGTTTTTCAATGCAGCCTCACCAGTGCCCCTCGATGCAGCCTGATCAGTGCCCATCAATGCCGACTCATCAGTGCCCATCAATGCAACCTCACCAGTGTCCATAAATGCAGTCTCACCAGTGCCCATCCAATGCAGCCTGATCACTGGGGCAGGGTAAATGGGGTGTATGGGGGAGATGGGGTGTGGGGTGTCAGGGTCTCTTACTTGGCAGCTCAGGTTGCACGCCACGGCCAGCGCAAGCCAGCACACAGTCCCACAGTCCGAGCCAGTCACGGGCACCCTGGTCTCTGAGGGTGGTAGTTTCCTCTGCGCTGCTTGGGAGCTTGAGTGTGGACTACAACTCCCAGAATGCAACAGTGGCCGACCGCCGCAGCTGTAAAAATAGCAGCGGGCGCCAGCCATTTTCAACGTAAGTTAGGGCGGCCTGGGGGGCAATTTCCACTCTGCCCCCCAGCCCAGCCCTCCCCTGGATGCTGGAGGCACAATATAAGGAGGTAGTGGAAAGAAGAAGCATAATTGAGAGATGGAGGCAAAGGATAAATTCAGAACAGAGGTGGAGGGGGGTGAGAAAATCAGTACAGAGGGGTGCTGAATAAGGGAAAAGGAGCAGTACAGATAGGGGGCACTGAAGGTAGATAAGTGGAGCAGTATAGATTGGGGGGCACTGAAAGCAGATGAGAGGAGACACTGGATGGGAAACTGACTAATCATCATCACCATGGCTGTACATACTATATATCTAGGAATTTAAAGATTGCTGGGTACTTTAAAGAAAACTGTGATGAGAAATATCTGTTGCCATTACTAGTCTCCTTATAACAATAGGGACAAGCTATAACCCCTATAGGGGGAAGGTGCCCCAAAACTATGTATTAAAAGGCAAACCATTACCACAAAAAATGAATTAGGGGCCCTTATTACAACCTAGTAAACCCATTTGCTAGCTAGAATATTATGGCACTCACTGGCAATGTCAAAAGGTCACTGGAGGCAATATATACAGTATAATGTAGCCAGACTGGGACCGCAGTTCATTTTAATAGTAGCCCTTAGCTAGGCATTGGTGCACATGAACAATGTGATGTGACCTCTGCAGTCACTACCAGTGTTTTTTATGTGTGCTGCAAGTGAGCTGCCCAATTCTACATTTATTGTTTATTTTTTTATTGTGCATTTCTTTAGATTTCTGTTTTTGTATGAATTCTGCTTCTACTCACTGGGGTTGATTTACTAAAACTTGAGAGTGCAAAATCTGGTGCAGCTGTGCATGGCAGCCAATCAGCTTCTAAATTCAGCTTGATTAATTATGCTTTGACAATAAAACCTGGAAGCTGATTGGTTTCTATGCAGAGCTGCACCAGATTTTGTACCCTCCAGCTTTATTAACTACACCTCATTATGTCACCCTCAGTGCCTTATTGAATCTGTAGGACCCTTGCACAGTACCTCATTTTGTTCTGTATGTTGATTGTAGTTTTCATTATTCATTCTTTTTGCTTAGTTTGTAAAAATAAAAATGGCATTTGCTTTGTTGGATAGGTTGTTTTCAGTAAGTATCAGTGGATACAGCATAGTACCCCTTGTGCTGTATGCTGGTTGTTATTCTTCTGTATATATGACCAACGCATATTACCAGTTGTTCTGTATTCTGGGTATAATTTTCTGTATCTTTTTTTCTTCTGTATGTATGAATGCCACACAGTAGCACTTTTCCTGTTCTGTATGCTGGATGTAATTCTCTGTATCTGTTGTTTCTATCATGTATGTGTGTATTACCACTTGTTCCGTATGCTGGGTGTGATTCTTGTTAAACAATTTAATTTCTTATACATGGACACTGCAAGCTGGATGCAATTCTTATAGCCTGTTCCTCATTTATTTGCTGAAGTTCTGTGTTAGGTTAAGTAACTGTACTCAAAAAAGAAACATTTCTTTGATGTTTTATGTTGGAAAAGAGGCATGTAGTGAGAAACAGTGAAACAATTTGTGTTTTGTGGGGAAAAAATTGTGCCTGGGGACCCTCCTATGATATGTTTATCCGTGGCCCACTAATGGTTTTATACAGGCCTGAGTACAAGAATGCAGAAAATAATTAATTTCAGATCTCTTCATCATACTTGTGCTGGAATAGTGATTTAGAATGTTGTAAACCAACAAGACAGTCATGGAACTAGTATCCTCAGAAGTAGAGTTTAGCAGTGATAGCCTACATTATTTCAAATTACAAGTTTTCCTGAGACCTTGGTTGGCAAGAGTGTATGTCGTCTTTGAACTCAAGAACATATATGGCTTGTGCCATAGTATATCACAAGACAACAAGGTCTCTTTTTGGTTGGCCAAACTGTTTCCCTGATAGACTTTACCCTTAAAAATATGTACCATTAGTTTGATATTTCTGGGTATACTTGACCAAAACACTATTGAGGGTGATTCGAAAAGGCATTTGCAACACATTTCTGGTGATGTGGATAAAGTCGTGAGCCTTGTATCAAGTTCATGAAACTCGAGTTAGTACTGACGGGTGCAACAAATGCATGACGTTTTTACTTGCAACCTTTATCGCAACCATGTGGGGATAGTTTGGATCCCTCCATTTTCTTTTCATTCTTTTCACTATTTTATTTGGTGCACAGATAGTTTTTTCATTCCTGACAAAGCTTATCATTGTAGAGTATTTTTGCGAGTACCTTTCTATTTCTTTTGGGGGCATATATGATTTTGTGGAGAGGGTGTTTTTGAGTTTTTTGTTAGGCAGGTAGCTTTTGATAGGAACTGAGGTATCCTGTATTTGAGGCATAGTTGATAGCCAGAGGAGGCTCTCTTAGCTGGGGTAGTTGACCTATATTTTCTTTATAGTACATATAATAACATATAAAGTGAAAAGTGATTTGTGAAATAAAGTCTCTGAAAAATGGCAAATAAAACAAGTTCTATGACGGTAGAGATCCAGAAAGATGGAAGAGATTCTCAGAGTTTCACCACCACCAAGGGAAAGAGATGGAGCTCTCCATGTGGCAATCACCCGAAAGAATGGAGACTCTTATCGGAAGGGGTGGACCTCCTGTTGCTGCGAGCTCACACACGCCAGCAGATTTAGCCCTCTGCGGGGTCTGAGATGGGCCTTGACTCAAAGGTGTGTAGGCAGACTCGGGGCATCCGCCTCGATATATGGCCACCGTCCGTCCCCCTTCCTTGAAAGCTCAATCTCCCAAGTTAGCACAGAACATATAGAAAAACAAAGGCTCCAATAGTGGGTTATCGTTTTTTTTTTTTAAATACTGGTTTATAGTATAACATTTCTGGTTGTATATACAAACATCATAAAAAAAACTTGCCGGCAATAAAATTCCAAACACCCGCACTTACGGGGTCACTTGGGGCATGATGACGTCAGCGCATAGCTCCGCCCGACACATTTCGTTATATGTCACATCTTCCAGAGGCAGGGGCGAGGCACTGAGCCATCACCTTATATGCACACAGAGAGACAACCAAGCCTCGTTTTCACATGGTGGCCATATCAAAAAGTGAAAAAGACAATCAAGCCTCAATTTCACCTAGCGGCCTACTTGCAGACTTAGTATATGAACTCTTTCCTCACACCGGAAGCCAAATCTCAATGTGACTTCCGGGTATGTCTACCTATTTTATTCATCGTATTGCTCAAATTCATATAGAAAGCAATTACGGTAATATATTTAAAAACCATACTAAAAAACTGGCATTAATTAATAACCTATTTACGTTAAAATACCCAATAAAAACTTAATATTAGCCTATCGTCACTTTGAGATGAGGACCTCTAGTGAACATAAAGTATATTACCGTTAATCCAAGGAAAATACATGTAAACATAAAAAATGCAATACATATAAAGTTACATGGATAAAAATAAATAAAACCATAAAAAATGATATATAAATGTACAGATGTACATATTAAGGCATTGATTTTAACGTCAGCATTCAGGCCCAAAGGTCCAAGACATTTGATGCGATATATCCAACTCATTTCGAGTTTGGAAACGGCACGCCTCTTTGGCCCACCTCTCCAATGTGATTTGAGTTTATCGATAGCTATAAACGATGTACCCCTAGGGTTTTTACTGTGTACCTCCAAGAAATGCCTGGAAACTGGGTGACTTTTAAAACCTCTCCTTATATTTCCAATGTGCTCATTTAATCTTACTTGGAGTGGTCTTACCGTACGCCCTATATATTGTAATCTGCAAGGGCAGGTTAAGAGGTAAACGACATGGGTAGTAGAGCATGTGATGAAGGACTTTATTTGAAATTCTTGAGAAGTGCTAGTAGAAACAAATTTTCTTCACACTTATTAGTATTATTATCAAAGCGGTATACCACTTTGATAATTTTTTGATACCTTTTGGACCAGGCAGGAGCTAGAGATATGTGAGTCATTGATAGTAAGCCTAGACTGTGAGGAACCCTGGGGCGGATATAACAGTTTATGCCCGAGTTTATATTCAGGAAGAGTTCCAATCATAAGAGTTACAGCGAATACTAGTCTAGACCATTATGAATTCACAGTGGATAGCCTGGTTTTGTTTAGGGTCACACTCACTTAATACCTTCAGCAGACAGCCAGACTAGCCAGAAATCCTTATCTATTGAGCTATGAATATTCAGTAAAGGAGGGATTCTTTTTTATTCTTTTCTTCTGGTGGCTGTATCTACAAAAATCATTGTTTATGCCTATTGCCAATCAATTAACATTAATCCTCCCTTGAAGTAAATATATACACACAGTCAATACATTTTATATCATGTGAATAAAGGTTACGTTTTAATACCAGTGGCCTTGGTGCGTAAAGCTATGCGCCCTTGTTCAGTTTAAAAGTATTTAATTGCCAGCATAGGTATTGTAGCGCCCTGTGGTTTTGTCAGGGAGCTCGTCATCAAATTCCTTGTCAGGAGTAGCTCCTGCAGTTAATTGATAGAGATCTATTGATTTCTCCCTAAGTTTGGCCTTGTTGCACTTTTCTCTTCTACCACTAGGTGGCCGGGAACTTGGTGGTACTAGATATGAGAAGGGCAACCCAAGGTCAGGTTATGGGTATATCGGGTATCTCAGCCAATGAGCAGGGGTTTTCTTGAATCCCTTGGCCTGCTGGGAGAACCTATATATTCGGTTGAGGTCAGGTGATCTACGTTCTGTGCCACCAGGACCGCTGTCTGGGTGGATGTGTGTCGTACACCCCGGGCTGCTAGGCCAGACATTGGGCCTATCCCGGGGGCATCTGGCTGCCAGGCTTTGTGAGGGCCTATCCAGAACTGACAGGGCAACGCAGGGTTGGGCCTGCGGCTTGCAGTACAACCAAAAGTGACGGTTCTGCTGGCTGGAGAACCTGTAGTGATCGGAGGTAGAAGGGAAGCCGTTGCCACCAAGGGACCAACCACCTTTACCGGGGACCACAGTCAGTAACTGAAGCACGTACCAGAGCAGTATTCTCACTGAACGCACATGGTGGAGAATCGGGTGGTGATCAAGTCAGAGACCCAACCAGTGGAGGTGACGCTTGAAGAGCATCCTTGTGTGTCAAGCCAGGGACCGAGCCAGTTAGCAAGGGTTAGCCTTGAAAAGTATCTGGAGTGCCAAGCTAGGGACCCAGCAGGGAAGCGTGGGTGACGCTTGAGGGAGATACCACCGCAAAAGCCTTGAGGAGCTCACAGGATTCAGAGTCAGTGAATCAGAGAGTCCAGTGAGAGACTCGAAGCTCAAAGGGCTGAAGAACTACAAGTAGAAGTTGTAGTGAAGCTGAGTGAACTGTTGAACTTTATGTTTGGAACTGTCAAGTAGTGTTGCCATAGGAGACAGCAATCCTGCACGTGCAGAAATGGTGCCTTGCTGGGGCCTTTCCCTTTACTGTTGCCCTCCTATTGAAGTCTCGGAGTCTGCTAACTGAAATTGCAACTACTTAAGGGTGTCCTGGCCCTAACCCTATTTCCCTTGAAAATATAAATAGACTGTTAAAATAAATAAAACCTATTTTGCATCCAAGAAGTGTCTGGCGCCCAATGACTTTCTACATCTTTGCACCCACTATGCCTCACAACCCACTACATATTGAAGGATGTCAGCTGTCTTTGGCCTTGAAGGTCCTCATTAGGCTGGAAGAGGTTAAAGACTTTGCTACAGTATTATTTCTTGTTACTCAAGGCATTAGTAAGTAGAGAAACTTTTACTTTCTGGTTTTGTTGTTGTAATAAATTCTTGAAGAAATATGGCCATGCCTTATCTGTGATAAGGAAAGATTATGCAAAGAAGACCTCTTTCATGTTGGAGTAAATTTGGTTCTATGTTGAAGTAAATTGTTGCACATGTAAGTAGTGTCAAAGACAAAATTCTATTTGAGACAAAATTATTGTGGGACAATTCTGCTACAGATTAATGTACACCTTACTGACACATACATGAATCTGTTGCAAGTTGCGCTATTTGTTGCACTACTACTGGACACATTTCTAATAAAATGAAAGAACTGTGCTTAGACTGAGATGTGCGTTCTGGGAGAATGATAGCATCTGGGAGAATGATTACCGCAGGCAAGAGGAAGCCTTGCCTCCATCTCCTTTTCCCCAATGGCCACACATACTTTAAAATTATAACTATATGTGGTGTGGTGCAGCGATAGTAAATAGGAGAGGATTAGGTGTAGGTTTTGTCTTAGTGTCCTTTTTTTAACATATGATTAAAAAAAAGCCATACTTTGTATGTGTTTTCTATGAAATTATAAGCAGTTGGCAACCCCGAGAATGGCTGTTTTCTGATCCAGTTGTCAGACTGGTCCAGTTGTTTTCATCTCCTTTAGTTTTTACAGAGGATTGGGAGGTTTGGTTTGCTCTTTGTGGATCATGTGTACTCCTCCCTGCTTACAGTAAATGTGCTTTCTAGTAAAGAACACAAAGCAGCCTGGGTCCTCCTCTTCTTGGGTCTCTCGCTGGCGCTTCTGGCCCCTCCTTCCTCTTGGGTGCCCCCACAGCAAGCTGCTCCAAGCAGGCAGTAGTGTGAGCCAATGGCTCACACTACTGCCAAAAGCCAATCAGGAGTGCGAGTCCCTGGAGAGCCAAGGCACTCGTGGACTTCACTGGATCAAGAGGGGGCTCAGGTAAGTATTAGGTGGGGCTGGGGGGGCTTCTGCACACAGAAGATTTTTTTCCTTCATGCATAGAATGCTGTACTTAGAATACAGTAGTCAGGATTAAGAAATGTAAAACACAGTGAGGGGAATTTATCAAAACAGGTGCAGTCAGAATCTGGGACAGCTGCGCATGGCAACCAATCAGCTTCTATCTTCAACTTGTTTAGCTTTGAAAATTAAAGCTATGAGCTGATTGATTGCCATGTGCAGCTGCTCCAGATTCTGTCTGCTCTAGTTTTGATAAATACCCCTAAGGGCTCATTCAGACAGGCGCTGAGATTGGTCCTGTATACTGAGCCACTTTTTGCTGCATCTGTATCTACCAGAGAGCTTTACCTATAGTAGTGGGTAAACAGATCCAAATGCAGACACTTTGTGTTTTGGATACATGCATTCCTTCCTGTCTGCATGTCAAATTTGACTTTGAATATGACATTTAAATATGTCCATGCAGATGGTGCATCCCAATTGACTTTGACTGGACTGCCACCATGCATCCCCACATGGTACGAGGCCATCACACTGGGTATGGACATATCTGCTCAATGCGAATGAGGCCTAATTATCATGTGGCCCAGATGGCAGGAAAGAGGAGATGATGGGTAATTAAAAAAGGGGAGTATTGGAAATTTTCTTTTTTTAATCATACTTACCTAGGTGGATGCTGCATCTGTACCCCGCCGGCTCTAAGGCTGAGAACTGAGTCATCAAACATGACTGATCACTCAGTTCTCACAGCTCCCTGAGCAGAGAGCTGGTGACTGTCAGTCTCTGGCTCTCTGCTCTGCCCCCCCCCCCCCACCCCATGCTCACTGAAACAGTGGGCTGTGTAGAGGGCTGGAGTGGTTGGTTCAAGCTCTCAGCGGCTCACTGAGAGGCTGAGATGGGTGCCAGTCCAGGCATGTGGGCAGATCCCAAACATATGGTTGCGATCTTTTCCCAGCCTGTACCAGCTCTGTGACATCAGCTGAAAATGGGTCACAGGAGTGCAAAACAATCTGCATTGCTGTGATCCACAGGAGAAGTACAACCAAACAAGCAATAAAACTATCACACAACCTGTCTCTCTGCTCCTGTTTGGCAATACTTGTGAAAATTGATAAATATCCCCATTTATGTTGCAAACTCACTCTCCAGGGCCCAGGCAGGCTCTTCCGCAGCCCAGGCTTTAGATCAAGGGTCTTTCTCCCTGAAGCTGGCAGGTCCTTCAGGCACCCCACTTTTCAAGTCCAGGGCCTCCTCTACACCCCCCATCAGCCCAGGGCTTTCTCTGCACCCCCCATCAGCCCAGGGCCTCCACCACACCCTCCAGTCCAGGGCCTCCACCACACCCCCCAGTCCAGGGCCTCCTCTGCTCCCCTCCCAGCCCAGAGCCTCCTCCACAACCCTCCCCTCCAGTCCAGGGCCTCCTCTACACTCCCCCAGTCCAGAGCCTTCTTTGCAGCCCCCAGTCCCTCCAATCCCCTTCTGCACACAAATCCCTCTCCCTGTCTTAATAAATGCCTTCCAGTTCCAGGAAGGCTCTCCCATATAATTGTATTGCAGCTGGAATGCCTCACTCAGAAAAGACATGGGCTGTTTGGGCACTGGGTAGGACTAGGAGGGAGACCTCACAGCACTCTCCCAGTGGTGCTGCTCGCACCAGGTGCCTCTGCTCTAGGGTGTCATTGCAGCCGGTTCAAGTAAAATGGAAAGACAGCGACCACTGTACAGTTGGCCAAATAACGGAGAATCAATAGGAGGGAGACTGCACAGGCGCACTAGCGCTGAATCACTCCGCTCCTCCCACACGCATAGTTGGCCAAATAACTGAGAATCAATAGAAGGGAGACTGCACAGGTACACTAGCGCTGAATCACTCCACTCCTCCCACGCGGCCGTCCTATAGAAAAGCATTCCAGAGCGATGCTGCAGCTACTGTTGCTTGGCAACATAGCAACAGTAGCTGCAGTGTCACTCTGGAATGCCTTTCTATAGCGTGGGCGAGGGGAGCAGAGTGATTCAGCGCTAGTGCACCTATGCAGTCTCCCTCCTATTTGATTTTCTGGTATATGGCAAACTATGCAGCGGGCGCTGCCTGTCCATTGCACTTAATTGTGCGGCAGTGACACCCTTAGAGAAGAGGTTCCCAGTGCAGGTGGGGGCGACACCCCTGGCGGTACCCCCCTAGATGTGTCATCTGGGGAATGTGCTCCCTCTAGTTTCAGCCCTGGCCTGGAGTGCCTTCTCATGAGATTTCACCTGCTCTGCATTCTCCAGGAATCTTCCTAAAAGGATGGCTACATCACGCCATAGTGGGGGTAAGGTAACAATTAATCAGATGTTTTATTTGATTTTGATAGGTATGTTTTGCAATGATTTTTAAAATAAGAGGGGTCGTGGGCAGTATATGTAAATCTTTCAGTGTACTGCAAAGTTTGCTTTAACACAGTAGCGGAACAGTTATTTTTACATGATAGACCAGACTCCAACATCAAGAACAATGTTTCAACTACAGACTTATGTTGTCTAGAAATTAAAGTGGCCACACTAATAAGTACAGCTCTTGGTGATTTAATTGATGACTGCCAATGGGAACACTACACTTGGTTCTCCAGCACCACCTTTCCTTGTTTTGCAGAAAGTTTTTTTTGGGGAAAGGAGGCAAAGGATAATTTTGCACAATAAAATGTCATATATTGGTCACATGAACCATTATGCTGATAATTACATTGCATTTACAATTACACCACTGTGTAAAAACAGAAAATACACTGTCAGTGCTTATTTTGCACACACATACCCATGCATCAATGGAATTCAGATTACTTTTGCGATGAAAGCAAAGAGAAATCTGTTATCAGTGTTTCATGGAACAGCAATAAATTAATATAGCTGGTTAGTAACGGCTTTTCTCTTTTATGGTGGCTGTGAGTAAATATTCAGTAATCCCCCTTATGAGTCAGATCATAATCCGAGCCAGCATGTAATCAGAAGAGGGTAACTTCCTTCATTTTCTATCTTGTGTTGGGAAAGCTGTGTTAAATTTTAAATATCCCTCTTTTAATTCTGTTAAATAAAATACTTACCATATTCATCGGCATATAACGCGCACTTTATTCCCCTTAAAATCGTGGGAATCATGGGTGCGTGTTATACGCCGATCCCCGCTGTCTGGAGGAGCGAACGCAGCTGATATGCACCTAGCCGAGTGTACTGTGTACTCGGCTAGGCTTGGCTCTGCTCGCAGTCATGCCCAGTCCCGCCATAGGACCTGTGTTATGTCCATCATAGGAGCCGGGCCAAGGGACTGGGCGGGACTGCGAGAGGAGCCAAGAGGAGCTGAGTACACAGGACATCTGGCTCTTTGTATCTCGGCGGCGGTAATTTAAAAAAAGAAGGCTGCAATGACACTAAGCAAGAAGGTTGCAATGACACTAGGCAAGAAGGCTGCATTGACACTGGGCAAGAAGGCTGCAATTATGGGCAAGGCTGAAGATGGACACTGACCATTCTGCATTGATGGGCATTTTAATGTAAGTTTTTTTCCTTAAACTTCCCTCCTAAAAGTTTTTTTCCTTAAAATTCCCTCCTAAAAGTTTTTTTCCTTAAAATTCCCTCCTAAACTAGGGGTGCGTGTTATACACCAACACGTGTTATACGCCGATAAATAAACATTCAGATTTTTCTGAGGAAAAGTACCCCTACAAAATGTGTATTTGGGGGTAAAATGGGCAACAAAAGTACATGGGATGCCCTGCATTTGAGTGGCTGGAGGAGATCTGAGCCTGGAAGGTGTATTCTGAAAAGCATACTATGGGGTGCAAAAAACACTGCTCCTAAACTTTCTTCACGAAAAGCTTAAAAACAGTCTATTTAAATGTTAGTGTAGCCCCCTGATGTTTAGGCAGGGTTGCTATTAAATTTAGTTGCCAGGTGATAGTTACCTTGGCCAATTGTTAGTAGATCAATTGACTTCACCCTAATTCTGGACTTGCTGCACTTCTCTTTTCTGTCACTAGGTGGCATTGTAGCTGCTGACATTAGATAGGACAAGGGCATAGCAAAAGCAGATTAGGAATGAATGGGGTGTCTCAGCCAATAGACGGTGATTTTCTTGGGTCCCTTGGCCTGCTGGTTGAGCCTATTTGTTTGGGTGGATATAGGTGATCGGGGGTTCTGTGTCAGCTGGACGGCTGTTTTATGTTGTCCCAGGCTGCTAGGTCGTAAGCCTTAGGCCTATCCTGAGGACATCTGGGTGCTAGGCTGTCTGAGGGCCTATCCAGAAGCAGGAGAGCAGCAGAAGGTTGACACTGCGGGCTTGTAGTCCAACCAGAAGTAACGGTTCTGCCGGCCGGAGAACCAGTTGTTGTCGGAGGTAAAGGGGAAGCTGTCGCCACTAAGGGGCCATCCACCTTGTGACCGGAGACCACTGTGAGTAAGCTGAGGTTAGTAGCAGAGCAGACTTCTCGCCAGCCAGTCACGGTGAAGAACTGGGGACTCCTGGCCAGGGGTGGTAAGGGCCCTTGAAAACCTTATCGCTCTTCAGATACAAATAACTAAAAAAAAACAGTGCAGCAAGGATGTTAAAATGTGAAAGTTTTATCCTACTGTATGTCCATACAACATAGACATTTGGGGAATATAATGTTTTAGAATGCTAATTACCCCTGTGATAGGTCTGGACTGATTTGTACCAATCCTGTTCCAATTAGCACGGGCGAAGAAATTGGAACACCTGAAACTAAACTCATCCTTTATACCTCCATAATAACGTATATTGTCAGAATTTGGAATCCATTTTATGAAGCATAGTGTTCCAGATGTTTTCCCAATTGGGAAAATTATTTGTAATGTTACTTATCAAGTCCTAAAATGCTGCTATCCAGTAGCTTTCCAGTAACTTTGAAAAAAAAATGACAGTTCTCCCTCTTTTTCTAATACTTAAATTCTTGGTGCGCATTGTGCCTTTGAAAAGAACTAGTGCATGTTAACATAAAAATAATACAAGTAGTATAAAACTATTCTATACATTTCAACATGTAAAAATGAGAAGTAGCAGAGAGTACCAGATTACGTCAAAATCTATTTTTCCTCCTTGTACGTCAGAGAATAACTTTTTTGCCAGTATACAGTTACACTTGGCACATTCTGTAGAAGCTATTTGTGTATGTCTCGTGTGTACATTTGACAGTCTAGACAAAAGACATGCAGTAAAGCTGCGAAGATGCTCCCAACCAGTATGATTTCGAGAGGTCCTAGGAATGAAAGAAGTGAGTGCCATATAAGCTCTAAAGATAGCAAGGACATCTATTAAACCCACCACTTTAGTAGTTTACAACAAGCATCACCTCATGTATCTTTGCTTGCATGATACTGGGTATACTAGTATTTAAAGTGATCTAAACAAATTATATTATAAATTGTGATTTACATAGGTTTCAGGTCTGGCTGAGTGAGTAGGAGAATTAGCATGTGTTAATTTATTTCATGCTTATCAGGCAAAGAACCTATGCAAATGCATATACTTAAAGAGTTGATTTAATTAATCTTGTATAAGATCTTGCATTAGTAACTGTTTACAAAGTTGAACACTGTGAGGAACAGTTATCAGAGCCTGAAACCTTGCAATATTCACTTGGGTGCAGAGTTTTAGTTGCTAGAAAACAAAAGTGAATGGTGAATTGTGTACCAACTATTACATATCCCTTATGTTTAACCACTTTTGCTCCTTAATAATCTTCAAGCTACTAGATTAACCTAACCACTAACACTTAACATCCCCCTTACACTGAAAATGAACCCCTAAACTAACCCTAAAAATAAATTCTTAGCACATAACTTATGCTAATACCTAACACTTAAGCTAACACTTATAATTAACACAAATTTCTAACCTAATAGCTTTGGCAGATACTTTTCCTAAATATACCTCAGTTGCTTCCCCTAACGTTATAAGCATCTTTACTGGCATGGACATTTCCATAAACTATAGTAGTTTCCTAAAAGTGAGTAAATGCAGCATAGTTGTCAAGCTTGTGTAATATTATTAGGGTAAAAGAAAAAGGTAGGGCAATAGGAAAAATGTTTGTACTATTAGGCCGCGTACACACGAGCGGACTGGAGTCCGCTGGACAATCTGCCCGTGTGTGGGCGCTGGCGGACTTTTTCCGCCAGTTTTAAGTTCAGACTTAAAACTGTACTAAGTTTAACTAACTAAGTTTTAAGTTCAGACTTAAAATTGTCTGCTGGACTCGCAAGTCCGGCGGACAATCCCGTGGTCTGTGTGCTAGTACGCGGGACTTTTGAAATGAACGGAAAGTCCGTTCATTTAGAACGTGACTGCAGGTAGACGGGACTAGCGAAGGCAATGAATGCCGCCGCGCTAGCCCCATCACCTGGCATGGATTTAAAGGGGAATCCCTACACCGTAAAAATGGCGTGGGGGCCCCCCCAAATCCATCTCAGACCCTTATCCGAGCACGCAGCCCAGCCGGCCAGGAAAGGGGGTGGGGACGAGCGAGTCCCCCTCCCCCTGAGCCGTACCAGGCCACATGCCCTCAACATGGGGGATGCCCTGGGGAAAGGGGGCCCTGCGGCCCCCCACCCCAAAACACCTTGTCCCCATGTTGATGAGGTCAAGGGCCTCTTCCCGACAACCCTGGCCATTGGTTGTCGGGGTCTGCGGGCTTATCGGAATCCGGGAGCCCCCTTTAATAAGGGGGCCCCCAGATACCGGCCCCCAACCGATGTGAATGAGTATGAGGTACGATGTACCCCTACCCATTCACCTAAGGTGTAAAAGTGTAAATAAAAAAAAACACACAATTTTTGTAAAATATTTTATTGCACAGCTCCGAGGGTCTTCTTCCGTCTTGGGGGGTCTTCTCGCTGGACTCCTCCGCTCTCTTCTGCTCTTTTACCTAGCTCTTTCATGAGCGGAGGAGCCCGGCTTTCTTCTTCGTCACGCTGTCGTCGTCTGGGGGTCTCGTTCCGCCTTCGGGGGTCTTCGGGGGTCTCTTCTGTTCTTGCCGCTGTCGCCGCCTTCTGCGCCGCCTTCTTCTTCCTCTTCTTCTTCTTCTTCCGATGTTGACTCAGCGCTCTCTCTGGCCGGAATGGCAGAGACACGCCATGTTGTGACTTATATAGCGACAAGGGGCGGGGTCACATGCTCATGTCACATGGTGACCCCGTCCCATATGATGTCACAGTCCCAGCATCCCCCGGGACTGTGACATCATATGGGGCGGGGTCACCATGTGACATGAGCATGTGACCCCGCCCCTTGTCCTTATATGTCACAACAATGCGTGTCTCTGCCATTCCGGCCAGAGGGAGCGACGAGTCAACATCGGAAAAAGAAGAAGAAGAAGAAGAGGAAGAAGAAGACGGCGCAGAAGACGGCGCAGAAGACGGCGCAGAAGGCGGCGACAGTGGCAAGAACAGAAGAGACCCCCGAAGACCCCCAAAGGCGGAACAAGACCCTCAGACGACGACGGCAGCGATAAGGAAGAAAGCCGGACTCCTCCGCTAGGTAAAAGAGCTAGGTAAAAGAGCAGAAGATAGCAGAGGAGTCCGGCGAGAAGACCCCCCCCCCCAAGACAGAAGAAGACCCCCGGAGCTGTGCAATAAAATATTTTAAAAAATTGTGTGTTTTTTTTATTTTACACTTTTACACCTTAGGTGAATGGGTAGGGGTACATGGTACCCCATACTCATTCACATTGGGTGGGGGTCCGGGATCTGGGGGCCCCCTTATTAAAAGGGGCTCCCGGATTCCGATAAGCTTCCCGCCCGTAGACCCTGACAACCAACGGCCAGGGATGTCGGGAAGAGGCTCTTGTCCTCATCAACATGGGGACAAGGTGCTTTGGGGTGGGGGGGGGCGCACGGCCCTCCTTTCCCCAGGGCACCCCCCATGTTGAGGGCACACGGCCTGGTACGGCTCAGGAGGGGGGGAGCGCTCACTCGTCCCCACCCCCTTTCCTGGCCACCCGGGCTGCGTGCTCGGATAATGGGCTGAGATGGATTCAGGGGGGACCCCCACGCAGTTTTTTCGGTGTAGGAATTCCCCTTTAAATCCATGCCAGGTGACGGGGCTAGCGCGGCGGCATTCACTGCCTTTGTTACGTTCTAAATGAACGGACTTTCCGATCGTGTGTCGGCAAGTCCGTTCATTTCAAAAGTCCCGCAGACTTTTTCCCGTGGATTGTCCGCCGGAAAAGTCCGGGCGTGTGTGGGCAAGTCCACACGCTCAGAAAGTCCGGCGGACCTCCGGTGGAAAGTCTGGCGGTTTGTCCGCTGGACTAGGTCCGGCGGACAATCCCGCCGGAAAGTTCAAGCGTGTGTACGCCGCATTACCCTTAAAGTCCTCAAATGCTGACGTCAAATATTTTTATTGTTCAATGCTTTTTATTAAACTTTAAGGTTTTTACCAGTACAAAAGAAGTAATGCAGACAAGTACGCTTAATAATAATACACATGATCGGATTTTCTCCGAGGGTAAATGTGTGAAGATAGGCTGCTGGCGGAAAATCCGACCATGTGTATGCTCCATCGGACAATTGTTGGTCAACTGTCCGTGGACAAATGTTGGATGGCAGGTTTATAAATTTTCGTAGATAATAATGGGATAATAATGAAGCTGCTTTGCTGGTGATACTGATGGAGTTATTGCAAACTAATTTTCAAAGGCTTTTTTTTTTTTCTAGTGATATCAAGAATAATATTATGTTTTTTTTTCATTATTTGGGCAAGTTACCACAACACCATTATCCCCTAGTTCTTAAGATCAAAGATACAACTATGTTGGTTTACCTTGTTAATTTTACATTGTATTTTTTAAAATGTAACTGCCTACTCCCAAAATGTAATTTGAAGTAAAACACATAGCAAGTATTACTCTCCACAATTTTTTTTATTGTGCATTAAAAAAAGAAAACAAATACAAGTAGACATGCTATCTGTCAATAGAACTTAACCAAAAAGTGCATTCTATGCATCCAAAAATATAGAAAATATACAAAATCTAATCATTATTCAACCAAAAAAAATATAATGTCAAAGCAATAACTCCAAGGCCAATAATAAATAACACGTTATCTACTCTGATTCTTCAACATGGCTGGTTGACGAACGGCTGTTCAGAAACGAACTGAAACATGCAAAATGAAAAGTGCGAAATGAAAAGTGCGAATCAACTCTCACCATACTTCTACTAACACAAAATTAACAGAAGGAGCCCAAAGGGTGGCGCTAAAGAGCTGAAAAACAACGTAGTATGTCACTACGTTTGTAATTGTTGGCCAAGAATTGTGTGACCGTGTGTATGCAAGACAAGTCTGGGCCAATGCCCTTCAGACAAAATTCCACGGTTTTGTTGGCCAACAATCCAATCGTGTGTACGAGGCTTTACAGTATACATACTAAGTTTGCCAGTGCAATTTAAGGTCAAAGTCCACAATACAATTATAATAAGTCATATATAACCACTGGCTCTGGACCATTTACAATGTACTATACAGGCTATAGCTAAGGGAAAAGGGACATTTTGTATTGGTTTGTTTAATAGGACCTCTTTAGAGGTCTTGCTTAAGTTACAATTTAAAATTGTATTTATGAGTGAGTAAACCCAAATCCATAGCCTTTGTGCCTTGGGGCATGTCCACCAAACCTGTAACATTGTACTCTTTTGTCAGCAGACCTGAAAGCAAAGAGGAGAGTAGTTGGGTACATATTTAGTGATGCAAGAAGGCATTGATTACCACTGAAATAGAACTTTATATGCATGCAAGATGTTAAATAAGCTCATAGTCGTGGAGGTTCGGATCCCTGACCAGTCCGCTTCTGATAAAGTTTTGTCTAGTTCCACTTTCCAGCATAGCATTTTTTTTAGTTTTGAGGGGTTCCTTAGATTCATGTTTGGATGGCTATATGAGAGAAATAGGCCCTGGGGAACGGGGAGAAGTTCTGCGTTTACTTTCAGAGCCAGTGAGAACTAGTGGAGTTTCGGTCTTTTCAAGACAAAAGAGACAAAGTGCTTTAGTTATATATGTATTTAAAGAGTTCTTGATTTGGAGCCTCATGGTTCCCTCATAAATATTCAAAGGACTTAATACTATCAAATAAGGGAGAAAACTTCTCCTAAAAACATTTTTTGGAGTGACCATTTGAATCTATTGTGGGATTTTTTTCTCATCAAGTGGAAACTGTGGGAATCTCACCAGGCCTAAAAAGGGTAGATGGGGAGAGACAAGACCCCTGAGTGCTTTATTGAATCTATACCGTAAGCCAATGTGTCAAGGAAGGGCTTACATATACCTAGTGAAGTGACTGGCCTCAGGTGATACACAGAGATGAAACAAATCCTCCTGCATACGTTGCATCTGTTTATCTGCAGTCTCCTCTTCTCTACATCCATTCAAAGTGCTGAATTTACAGCTTATCTGAAAGCTCAGAAAAAAAGTGAGCAGAGAGCTGATATTACACTCTGATGTTACACTTGATGTCAGGAAAACTTGTCAGAAGTGATTCATGCTGATAGCAGAGGAACAAATCAAAGACAGCAGAGCTATATGGGCTAACAGGTATGTCTAAGCCACTATTAGTTTTATGTTTAACCACTTGCCAACCGCCGCACGGACATTTATGTCAACAGAACGGCACGGACAGGCAAATGGGAGTACAGGTATGTCCCTTTAAATTTCCCGCCATGTGGTTGTGCACGTGCCACCGGCGGTGCACGCGCGACCCTGCCGCAAGCTCAGTCAGTGTGATCGCGGGTTCTTCCGGAGAGGAAGAACGGGGAAATGCTGATGTAAACAAGCATTTCCCCATTCTTCCTAGTGACAGGACACTGATCACAGCTTCCTGTGATCGGGAGCCGTGATCACTGTCATGTCACACGTAGCCCATCCCCCCCAAAGTTAGAATCACTCCCTAGTACACACTTAACCCCTGCAGTGACCCCTACTGGTTAACCCCTTCACAGCCAGTCACATTTAAACAGTAATCAGTGCATTTTTAATCGCACTGATCGCTGTATAAATGTGAATGGTCCCAAAATAGCACCAAAAAGGTCTGATCTGTCCGCCATAATGTCGCAGTCACGATAAAAATCGCAGAGCGCCGCCATTACTAGTAAAAAAAAAAAATTATTAATCAAAATGCCATAAAACTATCCCCTATTTTGTAGACGCTATAACTTTTGCGCAAACCAATCAATAAACGCTTATTGCAATTTTTTTTTTACCAAAAATATGTAGAAGAATACGTATTGGCCTAAACTGAGGAAAAAAGTTTTTTTTATATATGTTTGGGCATATTTATTATAGCAAAAAGTAAAAAATATTGTGTTTTTTTTTTCAAAATTGACGCTCTTTTTTTGTTTATAGCGCAAAAAATAAAAAACGCAGAGGTGATCAAATGCCACCAAAAGAAAGCTCTAATTGTGGGGTAAAAAGAACGTCAATTTTGTTTGGGAGCCATGACACACGACTGCGCAATTGTCAGTTAAAGCGACGCAGTGCTGAATCGCAAAAAACACTCTGGTCCGGGGCTGAAGTGGTTAAAAAGAGTAGACCTGTTGACAACTGGATGCACAGAAATCCATATAAATGTAATTATCTTGCTTTGACATTTTGACATTCAATAACTTTCATGTATTTAATAAAACCTCTTACTCATACAGATTTTTTTATTTTTTTCTTATACTGATTTTTTAAACACATTTTGGGAGAATATTTTTTGGGAAATAAATAAATCATTTGCCCAGTATGGTTAGTGATCTGTATAAGGCCGGGTTCAGACTGCTGCGGTGCGGGAGATCGCATATGATTCGCACCGCACTGCAGTTCAAATCATATGCGATCTCTGTGCGATGCAAATTCAGCCATACAGATAGTATGGCTGAATTCGCATCGCATTCGTCCCAAAATCGGACAGGACCCTTTTTTTTCGCTCCGCAGCAGAATCGGATCGCATGGTGTTCTCACCATGCGATCCGATTCCTGTCCGAGTTTGCAGATCGCACTGCGATATGCGAGCTGCTATGGGGGTGTCATTAACATTTCATTGACACCCCCAGCAGCTCGCATAGGGCAGTGTGAACTGCCGGCGGGAGACATGCGGTGCGGGAACTCGCAGTGTATTCGCAGCGTTCCCGCACCACAGCAGTGTGAACCCAGCCTAATAAGGATCATATTTATGACCTTTATAACAAAAAGATCACTTTACTTTATCCAACCTTAATTAGGTCTTGGTCCAGAATCACATCTCAGGTTTTCTCAATCATAAATTTGCATACCTTCAGATTTTCTAAAGTCTAAGGCTGGGTTCACACTGCTGCGGTGCGGGAACGCTGCGAATACACTGCGAGTTCCCGCACCGCATGTCTCCCGCCGGCAGTTCACACTACCCTATGCGAGCTGCTGGGGGTGTCAATGAAATGTTAATGACACCCCCATAGCAGCTCGCATATCGCAGTGCGATCTGCAAACTCGGACAGGAATCGGATCGCATGGTGAGAACACCATGCGATCCGATTCTGCTGCGGAGCGAAAAAAAGGGTCCTGTCCGATTTTGGGCCGAATGCGATGCGAATTCAGCCATACTATCTGTATGGCTGAATTTGCATCGCACAGAGATCGCATATGATTTGAACTGCAGTGCGGTGCGAATCATATGCGATCTCCCGCACCGCAGCAGTCTGAACCCGGCCTAAAAGAGAGAGGCACCTATTAAAATAAAAAATGAATGTACTTGTTATACTTCTTTTCATTTAATATATCACAAGCATAGACTTTAGCACACTGGTTCATTTTGGAAAGCCACTATCTATAGAATCAAAATAATGAGAATCAAATAAATAAGTTTGAAAATAAAAACATACATTTGACAGGTGTCTAGGGCAGCATCATTACTTTAACTTTGTTTGCAATAAGGAAAAAAAAAGAACTACTAGGTAGAGCCTTACTAAGGTGCAATAAAACACTTCTGTTAAATTAACCGTACATGAATAAATTAAGATCAATTTTTCAAACCTGAAAAAAAAAGCATATTTGAAGCAAATCAAGGGACAAATGATTTGGGACTAAAGAAGGACAGCCAGGAGGTTTGTTTTTACACACTAGTCAATGAGTTTGTAATCTTGTTAATCCATATAATATGCCAATTTGTACTCAGACACTCAGTCATAACTAGCTCATTGCAATGAGTACTGAGTTCTCTAGTCATCCAAGACTGGATGACTGGAGTCCTCATATTTCATAGTTGAGTTCAGTCTCAATGCAGTATACAGTAGCATGGAGCATGGACTGTGTGGAGCGTTGACAACTTCCTGACTAAAGCTAGAGTTACGCTAAAGGGAAAGAAAGGTTAATAGATCAAAGATATCAAATATAAACTGTTGATTAAAAATCTACATATTATTGCAACAGGTTCTGTTTTTTATATTACTAAACAAGAAAAAAAGGTACAAATAGTTACAATCTTAAATTTACCCAATAGTAAGAATTTAAAAATTTTAACTTTGACATTTGCAGGATGTTGTTGGAAACTTTTAAAGAAGAGGTTTAAAACAGTAACTATATGAAACAAGCCTAGTACTTAGTAGGCTGGGATTGGGGCAACATATGAGAGTGGGAAAGGTAACTTCTTACACTTTGAATGTTTATTCTGATGTTTTTAACAAGTGTAGCACCCTTGTCCCTAGAACAGGGCTAGAGGTTAGCCTGGCCAATTTGTAGTATTCAGTGATTACATTACTTTTGTTAATTCCATTCTAAGTGGGGTTTCTCCCTTCTGTCAGTTGCCTGTGACATTAGAGGGATGAGCTACAGTGAAGCTCAGGTTATGATAAACATACTTTTCTCAGCCAATCATATTTTTGGCTAAGCATGCTGGGAAAAGGTATTTAATGGAATGAAGTCAGGTGATCAGGCAGAGTGTTCCCGCCCTGGGCTACGGCCTGGGTGGATGGTGTATGAAGAGTTCCTGACTGCTAGGCCCGAAACCTGGGGCCTATCCAGGAGGCTTCCGGCTGCTAGGCCTGACCGAGGCCTATCTTGCTTTTTTTGAAGAGGAAAGCCTGCCAAAGATCTGGTAATGATTCTAGATGGAATGGGATGGAGTTCTAAGGAAGAACCAGAGGGGACTTTTCATGAGCTGGAGGCTATGAACTCGCT
Organism: Lithobates sylvaticus; assembly: GCA_028564925.1. Taxonomy (NCBI): domain Eukaryota; kingdom Metazoa; phylum Chordata; class Amphibia; order Anura; family Ranidae; genus Lithobates; species Lithobates sylvaticus. The sequence continues at coordinate 241,383,154 of CM053028.1, read as the reverse complement.
GGGCGGACTTCAGAAAGAACTCATCCAAGGGAATTAGAGCATGAAGTAGTGAGTAAAGTTTAGTTGCTAGAGGAGACAGCTTGTCCTACAAAGTACTGTTGTGCTGGTTCAGCTTAAATGCTCTTATTCCTGTACTGCTGTCTGCCTTACTTCACCTATATTTGTCTAAGGAGTCTGCCAATCTGCCTTTTGCTGATCGTTACTAAGGGTGTCCTGTGCCCTATTCCCCTCTCTCCCACATTTTTCCTGTTTGAGAAATAAACTTCTCTATTGTTTAAAGCATAAAAGTGACTGGTGCCCAACTTCTTTCTTGTTCATCACCCACCATGCTCACGAACCTGAACCCTGAGAATGTATGTCAGCCATCCCTACCCCCAGTAGTCCCTATCGGGCTCCCGGAATGTCAGGGCCAGGGCTACACACATATACAGTACTTTAGGCTGTTCAAAATATGTCAGCAATATTCCACAATTACATACACTGTTTTTCAGTTTAGCATTAAAATTTGGCAATTTTTAATGAAGCAAAATCATATTGTATTATAACAATTTCATAGCCTGGTTGCTATGCTTGCATATTTGCAAAATGATGCGTGAGAATACATATTACATGTTTTTGCTACATTTTCCAAAATGTTTGTGTTGCTATGATTATTTTAGTGATTTTTTATAGAATAACATTTTAAAACTGTATTGTTTTTAGACGCTAGACTACCCTTATTCTTATGCTAATGAACCCGTTGGACTGGTTCATTGAGCTCATGCAACATGAAGTGATATTGGCAGGAACTAGGGGGAAGGAACAAAGGGCTTGAAAACAGTCATGTGCTGGACAGAAAGGGACTAGAAATTGTGCAGAACTCCAAGACACAAGGAACAGTCTGAAGAGATCCTGGATAAAGAAAGAAGACTCTATCACAAGGAAGTTAAGTAACTGTTTAGTGCATACTGATTGCATACATTGTCCATGCTCATTAGCTAGGGAGGATAGATAGCTTGTACATGTGTATATTGTATGCATATTTTGTAATATTTAGTATTGTTGAAGGGAATTCCACATCCTTGCCGCTCTTACAGTAAAGAACCCTCTACGTAGTTTAAGGTTAAACCTCTTTTCTTCTAATTTTAATGAGTGGCCATGAGTCTTGTTAAACTACCTTCCGGGAAAAAGTTTTATCCCTATGGTGGGGTCACCAGTATGGTATTTGTATATTGAAATCATATCCCCTCTCAAGCGTCTCTTCTCCAGAGAGAATAAGTTCAGTGCTCGCAACCTTTCCTCATAACTAATATCCTCCAGACCCTTTATTAGCTTTGCTGCCCTACTTTGTACTTTCTGCATTTCCAGTACATCCTTCCTGAGGACTGGTGCCCAGAACTGGACAGCATTCTCTAGGTGCGACCGAACCAGAGTCTTGTAGAGCGGGAGAATTATCATTTTATCTCTAGAATTAATCCCCTTTTTAATGCATGCCAATATTTAGTTTGCTTTGTTAGCAGCAGCTTGGCATTGCATGCCATTGCTGAGCCTATCATCTACTAGGATTCCCCCAGAGGTTCTCTCCCCAGTGTATAGATTGCATTCACATTTTTGCCACCCAAATGCATTATTTTAAATTTTTCTACATTGAACCTCATTTGCCATGTAGTTGCCCACCCCATTAATTTGTTCAGATCTTTTTTGCAAGGTTTCCACATCCTGCAGAGTGTACCCCATCTCCAGGTCGTTTATGAACAAATTAAACAGGATTGGTCCCAGCACAGAACCCTGTCTTTTAGTGACCTTAAAAGACAAAGCAAAACAATTTGTCTATGTTCTGGCCACAAAAATTTGCAAAGTATGTTGCATTAGGGCTTGCTTACACGTGTATTGATTATGAAGAATGAAGTAATGCTCATTAACGCACCTATAGCAATTATGACATGTTTTTAACACATTTTTATTGTGTTTTTGAAGCATTAAAATTGCATTAACATTTTTGTTAAATGCACATGAAAATGTTGTTTTTCTAGGGGAAGAGCTTAAAGGAGAAGTGATGTAAAGGAAATAAATTGCTTTGATGTGTGGTTAGGTTGTCGTATGATAACAGACATTTTTGTGAATTCTTGGTACTTGGCATTGCTCCAGTGCATGTCAAGCTGACCAAGATTTTCCACAGAAGCCAATGTTAAATATTACTGGAGCCGTGCCATGTCAAGCTGACCAAGATTACGCCGCACTGCACATGCGCAAGATCGGCAGGTGCATGCTCAGTAGCCAGCATGCATGGAATCCAGGAAGAAGCACACTGAGGCTTCAGATGCCCACACTGGAGATGGCCCCGCTATGCAGGAACGATGCTGCACAAATAGAAAACTGGGCAAAGTTTACAGCATACCTTTGTTACATTGCACGAGGCATGAGTATTTTAGTGGTATTTTTATCTTAAAAGTCATATTTCGGACGGAAATCCGCTTTAACTTTTAATGGATACATTTTTTTCCCACATTCAATTAAATTAAATTGACATATATACCATCCCCAGCCCCAGATTGTGTGCACCATCTCATGGTGGAAGAACATATTGACATCCAAAATAAAATATTACCTAAAATTCAAAAATGACATGTACCATAAATTTACATGATATGTATAAGGCAAATAATAACCCTTATTAGCTAAAAAAATAATAATTTAATATCTAGACAAATCAATGAATAAATAATTACAAAATTCAAATTCATAGCAAATACTATAAACAGATTTTAACTTACAAACAAAAAACAAAGCATCAGTGGTTACTCCATAATAATCAGGCATTATTAATGAATACATTCATGTCCCACTCGATGTTTAACTCATAGGGGACATATGTTTTGAGGGTGTAGATCCACCAGGTCTCCAGTCTGGAGATCTCCCTCCTAGTGCTCTTCCCCTCCAGTTAGGGGCAAACCTGTCATTTGCCATAAACAGTGTCCCCTCTGGGTTGCTATTATGACAGAGAGCATAATGCTTTGAAACAATATGGTTAGGGAAACCCTTTCTTATGTTAGCGATATATTCATTAACGCTAACTTGAAAAGTGTGGACCGCACAGCCCACATATTGGAGGCCACATGGGCAAGTTAATAGATAAACAACATTTTTTGAGGTACATGTTAAAAAAGACCTAGCAGTACACTTGAATTGAAATGAGGTGCATTTCCTAATATTGAGTCCACACACCACATTTCTTAAAAGGGTAGTAAGTCTTCATATCCTGCAAGAATGTTGTTTTCTTTGGGTGATTGAGGACATTGGGGGCCACAAGTAGTCTAAGGGGATGTGCAAGAAAGGCCTCCACAAGATTCCAGTCTTCACCAGCTATGTGATAACACCTCCATAAATCACTGAAGGAGTCTCAGGAAGCAGGGATCCCAAAATACAATATTTTTTTAACACCCCCAATGCCCACCAAGAATCCTTTTGATAGAGAAATGTTGGGTGGAATATGATGTGAATAACTTCAAAGTGCGACAGCACTGAAAGCTGAAAATTGGCTGGTTTAAGTGCCCAGTAGGCAAGTGATTAAAGGTAGAATCACCCATCATACCCACTCTGGGCACCAACAACTCCCCTCTATCACGTTGATCTACATCAGAAAGCATCTTATCTAGCTCCTTTGAGTTATAACCCTTATCTAGAAACCACTGTCGAAGGCCCTTGGCTTCAGGTAAAAAAATATGTTTTTTCTTCAGTCCAGAGGTGTGGCCATGGGGGCTAAGTTTTCCCCTAGCATGGTGAACCTTTTTATCGCCAAGTGGGAGGGGGACATTGTCTATAAGGAGCAGAGGTCTGAGCTCATACTTTGGAAAAAGCATATAGATGAAATCCTCCTCCTATGGGAAGGCGACTTTCAGTCACTTAATGCGTAAATGTGCCTTTTGAATGCTAATGACCGGGGCAGCAGGAAGCTAGCAACACAGTGTACATTTTTTGGACCTTGGCATTAACCACTTTAGCCCCGAGCCTCTTTTTGAGATTTGTTGTCTACAATCTAAAATCAGGTTTTTTGCTAGAAAATTACTTAGAAGCCCCAAACATTATATATATATTTTTCAGACACCCTAGAGAATAAAATGGCGGTCATTGCAACAATTTATGTCACACCGTATTTGCGCAGCGGTCTTACAACCGTTTTTTGGAAACAATACACTTTTTTGAGTTAGAAAATAAGACAATAGTAAAGTTAGCCCAATTTTTTCTATATTGTGAAAGATAATGTTACGCCGAGTAAATTGATATCCAACATATCACGCTTCAAAATTGCGCCCGCTCGTGGAATAGCAAGAAACTTTGGCAATTAAAAATCTCCATTGGCAACGTTTAACATTTTCTACAGCTTACCAGTTTTCAGTTGCAGAGTAGGTCTAGTACTAGAATTATTGCTCTTGCTCTAAAAATCGTGGCGATACCTCACATGTGTGATTTGAACACCGTTTTCATATGCAGGCGCAACTTACGTATGTGTTCGCTTCTGCACACAAGCTTGGCGTGACGGGGCGTTTTAAAAAATGTCACCTTTAAGAGCATTGGGCGGAAGGAATGTTTGACATTGCTTCCACCCTCCAATGCTTTAGAGCCGAGCGGGGGCCATCTTTCCCTCACTCGGCATCCAGGCAGTGAGGGGAGCTGATGCAATTGTCTCCACCGCTACCGACGGCTCCGGTAAGCGACAGAGACGACCGGAGCGTGGCGGGAGAGGGCCCTCTCCCACCACCTATAAAAGTGATCTTGCGGCGAATCGCAGCAGAGACTATTTTTATCTTAAAGAGAAACGCACGCTGTTCCTGAAAATACCAGGGTTATTGCATCAAAGTACCGACGTACAGGTACGGCGATTTGAGTGAAGTGGTTAAAGTCCAAGAGGGTAGACTTGTCACCTCTACCTATTTTAAGCAGACAGAACGTAATGGGTTCATAGATGTGAGGAGTTTTTACCATCCATCCTGGCTCAGGTCAGTTCCAAAGAGACAATTTTTGAGGCTCAAGAGGAACTGTGCCCATCATGAAGTTTACCTACATAAATCCGAGGTCCTTCGACAGCGGTTTCTAGGTAAGGGTTATGACCCCAAGGAGCTAGATAAGGTGCTTTCTGATGTAGAAAAATGTTATAGAGGGGAGTTGTTAGTGCCCAGAGTGGCCCAGAGTACCACACGGCTTGCTACACAGGCTCTGGTTTCTCCCCGGGAACCACCACAGACAATTACAGCTCTCCGACAGGTGGTGAGATTAACAGAACTGAATGTACTGTGCTACCATTTTATTGGATGCTTTTTCTAAAAATTTGTTTGTAAGTTCAATGTATTAAGGGAAGGGGGTCTTTTATAAAAATTAAAGCTTTACAGTTTTACACTATGAGGCTTCCCTCTCCCTTTCTTTGCCCGAGTATCATGAAAAACTTTCAACTGATCGGATCTTGGTGAATCAGAGGATGCAGGTGTCTGTTTTCATTTTAGTTGATCGTTTTCTGAGGGTCGGATGGATGTTCATTTGGCAGTGATCCCAGCTACCTCACATACTTAAAGAGGCTTGTATTGATCTCCAATCCGGTGAGTGCAATTCCTATAGGGAGTACAAGCACTAGATGTGGTAATGCTCAAATGTTCAAAACAGCAGATGAATCACTTATGAACTGCTACATGCAAAGTTTTGTGTTTTGTGTCCCTTTCAGATTAACAGAACACTATTTTTACATGAAAAAAATTATTAAAATGTCATTTGGGTACAGTGTTGCGTGACCACGCAATCGTCATTTAAAGTGCGACAGCACTGAAAGCTGAAAATTGTTCTGGGCAGGAAGGGGGTTTAAGTGCCCAGTAGGCAAGTGGTTAATGGTAGAATCACCCCTCATACCCTTTTCTAAAAAGGAAGCAATCAAAACTAAAATGAAAATAAAAATAATCCTTCAAACTTCAAAATTTAAATTGAGTGCCCAGAATCATCCACATCAGGCACTCGTGTCCCTCCTGTCCTTCGGCTTCCTCTGCCTCAGTGGGGCCAGGACAGAAGATATAAGAGAGGCCAACCTCATCAACTCAGTCTCCTATCAGGTACATGACACTCATGCTGTCAGCATGAGGAGAAAAATTACCGGCTCTGTTTACATCACATGATCATCTGTCATTGGCTGACAGCTGATCACGTGGTAAGGGGTAAGGGTACTTCGATCTATGATCACCTGAGTTTCCTTGACTCGCTGATCACAGAGCGGGACGCGCAGGCCACTTGAGCACAGGAGGAGTACATGGATGCCTTCCCGGTAATTTAGGCCCGCGCTGTAGCCGTCTTTTGGCTATAATGCGGGTGGGAATGGGTTAAACTCTCATTATTCTCATCATATTCCACCCAACATTTCTTTATCAAAAAGATTCTTCGTAGGCGTTGGGGGGTATTAAAAAAATGTCATATTTTGGGCCCCTTCGGTGATTTATAGAGATGTTCCTCCCCTTAGACTACTTGTGGCCCCCAATGTCCTCATTATTTCTGGATATGAAGGGTTACTACCCTTATAATAAATGTGGTGTCTGTAGAGTTAATGGACTCAATATTAGGAAATTCACATGATTTCAATCCAGGTGTACTGCTAGGTCCTTTTTAACATGTACCTCAAAAATGTTGTTTATCTATTAACTTGCCATGTGGCCTCCAATATGTGGACAGTAAGGTCTGCACTATTCAAGTTAGCGTTAATGAACATATCGCTAGCATAAGAAAAAATTACCGGCTCTGTTTACATCACATGATCATCTGTCATTGGCTGACAGCTGATCACGTGGTAAGGGGTAAGGGTACTTCGATCTATGATCACCTGAGTTTCCTTGACTCGCTGATCACAGAGCGGGACGCGCAGGCCACTTGAGCACAGGAGGAGTACATGGATGCCTTCCCGGTAATTTAGGCCCGCGCTGTAGCCGTCTTTTGGCTATAATGCGGGTGGGAATGGGTTAAACTCTCATTATTCTCATCATATTCCACCCAACATTTCTTTATCAAAAAGATTCTTCGTAGGCGTTGGGGGGTATTAAAAAAATGTCATATTTTGGGCCCCTTCGGTGATTTATAGAGATGTTCCTCCCCTTAGACTACTTGTGGCCCCCAATGTCCTCATTATTTCTGGATATGAAGGGTTACTACCCTTATAATAAATGTGGTGTCTGTAGAGTTAATGGACTCAATATTAGGAAATTCACATGATTTCAATCCAGGTGTACTGCTAGGTCCTTTTTAACATGTACCTCAAAAATGTTGTTTATCTATTAACTTGCCATGTGGCCTCCAATATGTGGACAGTAAGGTCTGCACTATTCAAGTTAGCGTTAATGAACATATCGCTAGCATAAGAAAGAGTTTCCCTAACCATATTGTTTCAAAGCACTATGCTCTCTGTCATACTAGGAACCCAGAGGGGGCACTGTTTATAGCAATAGCCAGGTTTGTCCCTAACTGGAGGGGAAGCAACATTAGGAGGGAGATCTCCAGACTTGAGACCTGGTGGATCTTCACCCTCAAAACATATGTCCCCTATGGGTTAAACATCAAATGGGACCTAAATGCATTCATTGATAATGCCTGATTATTATGGAGTAACTCCTGATATTTTGTTTTTTGTTTTTAAAGTGTTACTAAATCCAGAACCTGCATTCACTATATCTGGTCTCACATAGTACACAGAACATGGAAATGCAATAGTTAGTAAATATAAACTGATAAATACCCTTTTTCATCAGCTGTATATAGCAATTAGAGCAATCTTGTGGCTTGTATCAGTGTGTGCAGATAGATTGTAGGAGGAGTTTTAATTTCTCCCACGAATGTCCTATCAGACTTCAAGACCTCTGACCCTGTGTCTGGACAGTGCTGATTGGCCCTGTGCTGATCACATGTACCCTCCCAAGAAAAAAAAAACTCTCTAACAATAAACACCAAACTGAACACTCCATACACTCTATAAATATCAGATTATTTGTTGGAGTCTGTGGAAGAAGGGGAGGGTCAGAAAAGACAGGATCGAACAGCCCTTTTACACAATGCACAGCATTAACACGTTAGGTTCCACACTAAGAGGTATAACAAGCATGCTTTACTGCATATACAGACTGATTTTACTGTTGTGGGTTTAGTAACACTTTAACCAACTTGAGGAAGGCATTCAATTGAGCTCTAGCCCGAACTCAAATTTATCTGTTATATGACTCTCCCAAACCTAGGCAATCAGACACGGTTAAGATCATTACTGGATTCTAGGCCTGCCATCACCAACTCTGAACTCTTTTATCTGACCATTGGCACCTTTTGGCTGACCACCAAGTTCTCAATAAGTACATTAGGACAACTCCGGAATTAGTTTTCCACAGAGCAACCTCGCTTCGTGATCGACTGACCAGTAGCCATTATACACCTGAGACACGTATTCCATCTTGTGGCACCTTCCTTTGTTAACAATGTCAATGATGCCCTTGGGTACTTGAGGGCACCAGATATAGATTACCTAACAGCGAATCATTTTCATCTCGTACCCGTGCTGATTGTGGCACTAGAGGGGTTATATACCTGATGACATGTGTTTGCAATGCTTTCTATGTTGGAAAAAACATCTGGGAACATCAGACAACAGATCAGTGACCACCTATACTATTCTAAACTTACCACTGTGGGCCGACACATAAGCCTACATCATAGATTTAATCCCCACAAAAATGGTTTGTAGGACAGTACTTCATTGAGACCTGGTGGAGTGGTGGTATTGAGCCTCTCAATCCACAGGGTCTCACGTTGTAAAATTGCCTGTCCCAATTGCCACCCCTTGAGTCCTGGGGGACAACTTCGAGAACCATAAACTTGACCACCTAGGGGTTGTTCTCTTGCCCCCTCCGGCATTATATGCTCCTTTCCTGTGATTTGAGGTCAGTGATTCTAATAGTTGTGAATTCTTTCTCATCTTTCCCCATCCCTTCCTCCCCCTCTTTCCTCACTCCCCGGTTTTTCACTTCTCACCCCCCTTTTCCTTCCCTCCTTTTTTCCTCCTCATCCCCCATTTTCTCCCCTCCCCCTCTTTTTACTTCCCTTTTCCTCTTCACTTTCTTTCCTTTGCCCTTCCCTTGTTCCTATTCTTCCTATCTCCTTTTTCCCCTCATGCCCTTTTTTTTTCCTTCTCTTCTCTTCCCCTCCTTTGTCTGCCTGGCTAGCCTCTCTTCCCCAGCTTCCCTCCCTTCTTTTCCCCCTCCCCCCCATCTTTTTCTTTTCCCTCCTATCTGGTCGGTTATTTTCCCTCCCCTCTCTCTCCCTCCTCCCCCCTCTCTTTTTTCTTTTGTTTGCCGTCTTTTTTTCCTTCTCTATCCCCCCTCTTTCCTTTTCTTTTTCCCTTCCCCCTCGCCCTTTTTTTCCCCTCCCTTTGCTCCCTCTCGTTTCTATGATTATGAATTTCTTATATATATACAGTTCTTTTTGAAACCAGACACATTGTATATACATTGTTTATAGTTATCACCCAGCATCATCTTATCCACCTAATCTATGTCCCCCATGCCCGCCGTAGGGGAACGTTGGGGGTACCACTGTCTTGGCCTCTTCACGTGTGTTGGTCCACATTGGTAAGCATCAGTATCTTTCTCCTTCCCCTTCTCCCATTTGTGTAACCTTTGTACATTATGTTCTATTGGTTTATTCATTTGATATTATATACACCTCGTTATCTACACTACAGACTTCATTTATGTTCCCCTGAATAAGTGGTAGAGTTGCGCAAAACATGTAAAGGAATCACACATGTTTAGACAAATTTTATCAATTTATGTATAATTAAAATTGTTGTTTCAATGTTTATCTGGATACTCTGTATTAATATCTTCTGTATAAATAAAAAAAAACGTAATTTTACTCTATGTGTAATTCGTTCAGGGTACCAAGATTGTATATCCCCCTCTCTTTCTCTGGAGACTTATAGAAGAATTGTCTCCTTTTTCACATTTTCAATTTTTGCCCACATTTTGATAACCTGTGAAAATCTATTTCCAGTGCTGCTTTAACCTCAGAATATAGCTCAAAATTGGATTTTATGGGCAATTGAAAAAAAACATAATATATTTATAAAACATGTATATTTTTTACAAATAAATTTGAATAACATTTCAAATTGGAAATACAAAACAACAACACATGATGATCTCACATTACATAGAATTTTTTTGAAATTAACATGAAGTGGTAGTCCCCAGCTACTTGCTGTTTCTTCATCGGTGGATTACGATGAGATAAAGTAGGTAGGGCTCGCCAACAGGTTTTCGAAATGTGTAAATATAAGCAAATCTTCTTCAGGGAATAATATCACTTCTGAAAAAACAGTTTCAATGGAAAAACAGATAAATATTGTATATTACTGTATATGGAATTACATCTGCAAATATGCATGCAAACGTAAACAACTATCCATACTCAAATATACACTTACAATGTTTAGCAGGAGCACTTCTTCAGGTGACAAGAGAACCATATATCAATGTTTTAAAACTCTTCACCAACTACAGGGACAAATCAGCAACAAGCTTCACACTAACTCCAAAGGATGATGAAAAAATGCACTATAGAGGAGGAAGGAAACAACAAAAATTATGAAAAAAATCCCTCGAAAGATAATTAGTATCTATTCCATGGGATACTGTGTCAACCTACATGATGTTCACCAAAAGGCTGGCCCAGTAGCTGCCTGAATTCAAAAAATGAACTTACTTGTATGAACCCTTTCCCAATCTTGCATTTAGAAAGTATGTTCAGTATACAAATACCAGCTGTATTCTGTTGCAAAGTGCTAATATGCTGCTAGCAGTCCTGGTGTATATAGCATGGCTCCACATCAGTGGAACGTCTATACCCTGCATAAATGAGGAAGGAATGACGCCGGTTCACATTGCTGGCATTTCTAATGTACTGCGCATGCGCGGGAAAATGATGCAAATCGTGTCAACATGATTACGTCATTGCCACATCATATCCTGTCTCCAAGATGACAACATCCGGAGGCCAGGGTGGTGGCCATGATGGAGACAACTAGGGAAAATAAATCCTGTACACACAGCACACAAGCATTGAAAAGGGTGGTAAATCCCTAATTTCCAAAAAGGAAAGAATAAACCAACAATCGATAAAGTTAAACAAACAATGTAATGTCCTGCGACCCACCACTTGCTATAAGCCCAAAATAGGGTCTCTCAAATGACACTATCATTTTGAATCAGCAGCTAGTGTTGCACATGTCTCATAAATCATGCAAAGATCATCCAATATTCTAAAGTACGCTGTGCTTTCAAACTTAAAATCCAAATAGTGAAACGAAAAATGTGCTATATAACAACAGCAATAAAGTGATAACGTGCTAAAATACATACAATATTCCAAAAGTGCTCCAATGTAATCCATGCGATTCAGTGGTTGCTGTGATATCAATCCAATATTAAGGTGCTGCGTGTGCACTCAGGTGTTCCCCCCAGGTAATGGCCGCTCACCTTAGAGCGTGTGACCTTGCTGATTAGGCTTGGTCAATACACGCATTGGAGCCTGTAAATGGTTCAATGGCAAATCCAGATTCCTGTGGTGGCCTCACTTTGTGCTTCAATATGGTAATGGAGTCCCTTTTGTGCCTCAGTAATACCAATAGAAAAAGGAGGACTTCATAGTCTAGTATATTAAAACTTTTATTATAAACACAAAAAAATCCCTTGCAGGGAACTCACATTTGCATGGCGTGTCAGGGCGCCACTCTAAAATAGCATAAAAAACAAGCTGTAGCGGCTGATATCAGGGTGGTATGCTGATCGTCCTTAGTAGGTGCTCTACACCATTAATCGATAGTTAGAGGTCTCTTGTACACAAGTCAGCAGTGCCCCTGCTATTACACATTATTTTTATACATAAAATTTTCCAAAATGTATTTATATATGTCCAGTTAGGGAGCATTCTGTATATCAGAAATTAACCCAAAGAAACCAAACAAGAACTGGGTCAACGGGTCATTAAGCACATGCATAGCATGAGTATTGGCAATCTGTATTTGTCCCTTGGCCGACATGTAGCCAGGGGACACAACTATAGGATGCCTAGAGTTAATTTCACTGTTCTTGATAAAGTCCATATTCCAGCCCGTGGGGGGGATTGGAAAAATATTCTACTCCAGCGCGAGATGCGCTGTATTAGATTTCTTAATGCCACCACACCCCTGGGCCTCAATGAATGTGGGAGTTTCAGACCCTTCCTTGAAGATTTTTCCTTGGGGAAAACGGACTAATTTTCATACAATGTGATCATAGGTGCCGTTCTCTTCATTCTATGTATAGAGTCTTAAAAATGTGCATTTTCTGCTTTTATTCCCTCCTTTTTATTTTTTTTGTTTCTTTATTGATAATGTTATCTTGGTTTGGATGATGGGGTTGAGTGAGTTTCTGGATAGGATTTCCTTTCCTCTCATCTTGTAGTTTGATTCACCATCTTTGCTTTGATGGTTTTGATTAAGATGGCACGTCTTTGGGTTAATTTCTGATATACTTATACAGAATGCTCCATAATTGGACATATATAAATACATTTTAAGTATAAAAATAATATGTAATAGCAGGGGCACTGCTGACTTGTGTACAAGAGACCTAACTGTATTGAGTGTTGGTTTATTCTTTCCTTCAATGATTTTGGAAATCTGGTATTTACCACCCTTTTCAATGCTTGTGTGCTGTGCGCACAGGAATTTTTTTTCTTCCTAGTTGTCTACATCAGGGATCTCCAAACTACGGCCCTCCAGCTGCTGCGGAACTACACTACCCATGAGGCATTGGAAAACTCTGACATTCACAGACATGACTAGGCATGATGGGAATTGTAGTTCCTGAACAACTGGAGGGCCATAGTTTGGAGACCCCTGGTCTACATCATGGCTGCCACCCTGGTCTCTGGATGTTGTCATCCTGGAGACAGGATATGATGCGGCAACACGGGGCACGGCTATGACGTAATCGCGTATGTTGACGCAATTTGCGCCATTTTCCCGCGCATGCGCAGTACATTAGAAACTATGACAATGTGAACCAAAGCCATTCCTTCCTCACTTATGCAGGGCATGGACGTTCCACTGATGTGGAGCCATGCTATATAGCACAGGACTGCAAGCAGCCCATTAGCACTTTGCAATAGAATACAGCTGGTATTTGTATACTGAATGTACTTTCTAAATGCAAGATTAGAAAAATGTTCGTACAAAGAAGTTCATTTTTTGAATTCAGGTAGCTACTGGGCCAGTGTTTTGGTGAACATTATGTAGGTTGACCCAGTATCCCATGGAATAGATACTGATTTTCTTCTGAGGGAATTTTCATCATTTTTTTGTTTCCTTCCTCCTCTATAGTGCATTTTTTCATCTCCCTTTGGGGCTAGAGTGAAGTTGGTTGCTGATGGGTCCCTGCAGTTGGTGAAGAGCATTGATATATGGTTCTCTTGTCACCTGAAGGAGTGCTCCTGCTAGAAAATTGTATGCGTATATATGAGTATGGATAGTTGTTTACTCTTGCATGCATATTTGCAGATGTAATTCCATATACAATATTTATCTGTTTTTCCATTGAAACTGTTGTTTTTTCAGAAGTGGTATTATTCCCTGAAGAAGATTTGCTTATATTTGCACATTTCGAAACGGTTTGAGAACCCCACCTACTTCATCTCATCGTAATCCACCAATGAAGAAACATTCTTCATTTTTATTTCAAAAAAATTCTATGTAATGTGATATTATCATGTGTTGTGATGTTCTGTATTTCCAATTTGGAATTTTATTCAAATTTATTTGTAATAAATATACATGTTTTATAAAAACATTATCTTTTTTTCAATTGCCCATAAAATCAAATTTTTGGGGTTTATTCTTATATTCCATTTCAAGGGATGATGGCAGTCACATGTATAGCCATATGGGTCATCAATTCCGTGCTGCTTTAACCTTACCTCTTGTTTAAGCAATTTGACAGGGCCGCTTATTTTAAAGGAAAAAAAAGAACACTCTCAACTGTCTGCAGACATTAATAGTTTTATTGTTTCAGAGAACACTTTATTCATACAGCCATATAAAACTCAATGCAGATCACAGAGAATTAAAGGCACCAAAGCTTGTTGGTTTTTAAATCTGACCACCCCTATTTTACATAAAATTAATAAATATATTAAATGGAGAATGCAGTGTAGTTAAAACATCAAATACTCACACTGGACCAGAATTAGAAAAAAAATAATATGCCAAGCAGCCTTAATAGCATTTAGACATCCTTCAGTGATGTGAAAATCTCTGAAAATGTAAAGAAATCCCCTTGTGCATAAAAGCTGTAGTAGATCCTGCATACTAGGGGGAAGAGATGTTAGGAAAATCACTGGCTTGTGGATTTATTGGGCTGGAGTGAACTAGAGAGTATCAATAAGTATCTCCTACACAGTGCAGAGCATTACTTTTCTCACACGTAGAAGTTATAGCGCAAAAAAATGGCTTCTTCCTAAATAGAAAATAAGCCATGATCTTTATATAAAAGAGATTCATCCACACATATAAATTGCCACTCAAGTCGGTGTGCACCTCTACTTATAAAGCGTTGCATGCAGTGTCAACACGAGTGTGTGATCACGCATATAAATGTTACAGTTGACTCAAATGATTGTTTGTGGATTTTGTCAAAAACAAATTTTCAACTGATTCTGACGCTATTAAAGTGGCAATGTAGTTATGATTTAAAGGCTAACTCACTAAATGCTATTTTTAACATAACCCCAGAGCAAATCTCAGAAAAACGATAACTCTTTATGTCAAAAACATTTATTGTTTGTGTTGCCCTATGCCACTAACTGCTAGGCATGTGTATAAATATTTGAATTTTAGCTCCTATGTGTAGTCATTCCTCCCCATGAGATTTTAACTATAAGGCTCCATGCACACTGGCTTAAAAAACTTTGCTTCTACGGGAGTTTTGTATTATGCCTGTAGAAGCAGCTCAATGTTCACCTATGTGTCTATGCACATTAGGACGTTAAGAGGCGGATTTTGAGTTTAACGTTTAGAGGCAGAAAAAAAAACCCTTCTGTTTTGCGTTTCTGATTGGAGCTTGGAGGCAGAAAAAAATCTCCTAAACTCGTCTAAACTTTGTACAAAAAATGCTCTATATGAGCTTTTTTTTTACTCCCGAGAGAACAGACGTTTTTTTAAGCCCAGTGTGCATGGAGCCTCAGTGTCTGAACATGGACAGTTCTAATCCTGGATAAGAGGCTGTCAATCAGTATTACAGAGGGATGTACACCAGGCAAACCCAAGTAATCATATGCAAGGCACAGTAAGCCCTAGCACCCAACCAGATATCATTTTACTACAGTCATATCAGTGAGGGATGAATTTAGGCTGCTATGGGTTAACACCCCTAAAGGATTACTAGGTCCAAAACAAAACATTTAATACATTGCAGCCTACAAGTCCTTAGGTGTGGTGGGTGCATTCGTTTTCCTTTTCAGGTTTGCATAATCATACAGGTTTTGATGAGAATGGACTAAAGCAAGCAAAATGTCCTCACTCTAATCTGTAATTAGAATAGTAAAGCCTCCCTACAACATAAGATATACACATATCTCATTCCATCACACATCCCAAAAATAAGAGGATTATTCCTAATTTTAGGTCATGCAATAATTGCTTTACACCCCATTTGCCAGATACAATCCAGAACTGCTTGTGTCCAAAGCCCTACTCGATAGAAACCATAGCTTCCATACATTGCATGCAGTTTGGAAAAAAGGGGCTCTATAATTGTAAGCTTAATTTGCACTATAGTCCACAGTTCAGGGCGTAAAGCAATTGTCTGCATGGTTGAGCGCACTGTCCTGAAATTAGGTATATTTTGGGGATTTTTGGGATATGCAATGTAATAAGAAGTGAATACATTCTGTTTTAAGAAGGCTTTACTATGCTTTTTTCAGGTTAATAACCTTTTGTTGATCTTATCATAAATGCAGTATCACTTCCTGTGAACTTAACAGAAAGCCAGAAAGCACAAGGTTACCTTTCTTCTGTAAACTACCAATCCTATTAGTTCCTTTGTAATGGAGAAAAAGTCCAGTCCAGTCCAGTCTGGGTACCAACCATGACTCCTTTCATAGACTCAGTGGCGAGAAAAGGAAGAAAAAAAAGCCTAGAAAAAAAGAAAACTAATGCAGGCCCATCATCGAGGGACTGGGAAGCTTACATTTTTGCTTTTGGATTTAGATAAAAGCCTTCTAGACTTAAGATAGGAGGTTTGAATAAAAGCTACTTTTTCCATACAAAGAAAGTAAAAAAATAATCTTGGGTAGTTGAATTTGTTAAATTAAACAACTTTGTATTCCTAAACAATATCATGTTTTTTTAACGTAATTTGACCTGAGTTTTTGGTAATAATGCAATGTATTTTTTTTCTTTACACTTGCTGCCTTAAAAAAAAACAATGCTTAATTGGCCACATGAAAGATATTCCATCAGCAAGATGGTCATTTACTCACAGCAGGAATATAATTTATTACATCTAACTTGAGATGGTGAAAACATATTTGTAGGTGCAGCGTGTAAGATTGCTGGCTCCACAGTTGCCATATATCTTGTAGCTACTGATGCAATATTTGTGTACACAAGCCGATGCCAAAATCCAGGCTAAATTTATAAGTGTACTGTAGTTCTAATATATCAGTCAACAAAGTTTACCCACTGACTAAAAGCGACTAGTAACATGCTAACAGTGTATTGATGGAAATAACATAAGTGCTAGTCCTTGCTCCCATCAACAATTTACAAACACTCCAAAGTAAATGTAACATCAAACATCCTGTATTCATGACTTTAATTTCACAGGCAAAATGGATCCACGCAACAGAACTAGGACTACTGTGACACTACAATTTGGCAAGTAACACTGAATGGTCCTATGCAATGAGAATAATACATTTTTTTTGGAATGGCTCTACACATAAAAAGCCATATTATAAAAAAAGCTATTTAGCAAAATCATGTGTTCTGGCAGACCACAGTAATATTTAAAATTTAATGAGTGTTTGTTTACCAGATTGCTATATATGAGTTACTAGATATGATCCACCAGCCTACCAAAACAAAAAAAAAGAGCTTCTGCTTATAGTCATACAGGATCATTGAAATAAATGCAGAACAAATTATTACGGCTTCATTAGAAACTTGGTTAATTCAACATCGGAATTAAATAAAATTTCCATAAAAATAACGAAAGACAGCAGAGTATATATTAACTGAGAAACATGCCTTTGAACTGGGGCTACCATTTGTACTGATGAAATCTTTCTTCAGCTGTACACAAAAATAGCATAATTGCTGGCTAATAGAAAAAGTTGCAAATATAGTCGATATATAGTTGCTTTTTTTTTATTTTACAAATAAAGAAAGCTAAGATTAAATAAGAAGTGTATGTTCTGTGGATTATATGTTAACATTGCTCCTGCAATGTCTGAACTCAGTATGTGACAACATCTGAAACATGCAAGATGATTAAGTGACATGCATATGACATTTACAACTGTTCAAATGTTGAAAATATTTAACAAAATGGAACTGTACAAATATCTAGTTTTACCAACAAAAAAAAAAGGACCAATGATACAAAATGAAAAATACGATGTAATAATAAAATGACAGAAATATAGTTCTGCTAGTCATAAAACACTGAAGACTTGAGAGTGGTGATATTAGAAAACTTTTGTTAATATAACTAGCTACCTTTGAGCACAAGTGTTAAAGGAACATAGTAGTTTGCACAAAATCATGTTTAAACAAACTTACCCTCGTTATTTATTTTTAAGTAATTTTTTGCCTTTATTAAAAAAGACATACATGGAAAGATCCTACCTTTACATTACGGCTCTGATCACACTGTCGCACTGCAGTAACGATACGTGTGTTTGTGTGATACGGTGCCATTCATTGTGAATGACACCTAAACACACCTTCTCAACACATATGCATTGCCATGTGCTGTGTTGCAGAAAGCCTAATTTTAATACCTTAATGTAGGGGTCTTCAAACTATGGCCCTCCAGTTGTTCAGGAACTACAATCCCCATCATGCCTAGTCATATCTGTGAATGTCAGAGTTTTGCAATGCCTCATGGGATGTGTAGTTCTGCAACAGCTGGAGGGCCGTAGTTTGAGGATCCCTGCCTTAATGCAAAGCAAGTTAATGCAGCGCATAACACACGTTAATGCGCATGCACTAATGCAGCGTGACAGTGTGAACCCAGAATAACTGGGAGAATTAGGTATCAGTATAATTAGGCGTTAAAGGGAAACTATAGTTAATTTTTATTTTTTGTAAAATAAGATGTTTGTGAATGTGGTCAGCTTAATGTACTTAATTTTATCAATGAGTGGTAATGTTTTAGAAACCTTCTTCATGTGTATAGTTTGTAAATGCATACACATAAGGAAGGGTATAGTGTATGTATTATGTGTATAGTTTTTTAAATACATATAAACATGGGGGAAGCCCTGTTTGCTGTGTACATATGCAATATCTATTTCATAGTATGTAGTGTTGCAGGTTTTTGGTTCCTGTATGACCTGACTGAAACCAGGGACTTGCTATAAGACTATTTTTGCTTACCTCAGCATATTTTTTTAAGTAGGGATGCAAATTATATTTACTGAGATATAGAAGACCAGAGACAATGTCACTTTGCCCATTTGTGTCAAGCTCACAACCTCAGCAAGCTATACTCACCCGTCTATGCTGCCTGACAACCTCAGAAGCCCACCCTGAGTAAGTTCTGGTGTCACAGCTTACCAAAGTCAATGATGTCACTGCCCCCCCAGTGCTCAGTCCACATAAGCAGCCACTTTGGCTGGGGTACTGTCACAAAGGGAGCTCACATTCTTCCTTATACTTGAAGCCCAATTGTGTTAGAACAATGGAGCAAGGGCTCCAGAGCAGAAAGCTGGTAAAAGGAGCACGGATAAGTGAGTCAACCTTTTTGGTATGAGCTATGAAGACCAAATGGGCAAAATAACCTTCAGGTAAATAATGCAATACAAACTTAACTTATCCTACCTTCCTAATATATATTATAGTTTCCCTTTAAATTATGTCTTTCTCACTGAGGGTTTTTACATCAATTTTCAGCTTAGACGCATAATTCAGGAGCCAGTCAAAAAGTCTAGGACCAAGGAAACAGGTGCTTCCATTTACTATAGACTTCAAAATGTTAAGCATCTAGTACACATTTTTACTCAGGTTGACCATCTGGCTCCTGGGATTTATCTAGTCCTGAACTATGCAAAAAGCTATTAATTTGTAGTTATATAAATTATATATCATTGTTCTAACTTCTTAACTGATGAAAGCTGAAATCTGACTTGAAGGTGAGGGTTACTGTACATTAGTGCACTGTAGCATTAGCTCTTTGTGTGACTGTTCCTTTAACAAATGTGCAGGAAGAAAAGTTTGTATGCAATCTATTTAAGAGCTTCTTTGACGAAAAGCTTCATTTTCTGGAACATTAGCTGCCTTACTTGTCCGCACAACAGTCCATTTCACGCAAAGTGCCATTTTGTGATGATTATTTTACAGGTCAGTTGCCTTCTTCACTCATTTGTATCTCCTAGTTTTTCTTTAGCACTTTTAAGAGTCAGCTTTAAAAATCGGAAGTCACTACATAATTCAGAACCAGATTCATGGCTTTTTATCCAGGTTTGACATTCCTCTGCTTCAGAAATCAGTGTGTTGCTCTCCTCACAGCGGGAATTATGGTTGGGGTACTTGCTGCAGCCCATCTTGAAGGTGGGCGCTGATTTGCAGGCCGTGCAGGGCGAGAGAATCCTCTTCCATCTGATGATTTTGTTAGTGATACCTGAGTAGGAACAAAAGAGCACAGAACACAGCAAAAATTAAGTCAACTGAAGAGAATAATCAAGACACATCTGCAAGATATAACTTTATACAAAGTAAAGCCAAATGATTAAAATAATGCTAGTCATTGTCCACCAAAAAAAAATCAGACTGTTTCTCTATTTTTGGTCAAAATATCTCCCAAGTCCTAGACTGGCTCTCCTCCTTGGCTCAAGGGTGCTTACACCAAACCAGAGCTCATTCCAGCCCCTAAAGGAAAGTTCATTAACTGAAAGAAAAACAGCTGCACTGCAATGGTATTCAGTGTGAGTAAAACTTCATTGTTCTGGACAAATGAAACACAAAGCCCTGCCAGGGACTAATGCATTTCACCCAAATATGGACCCAGTCATAAAGATGCATCAGAGGAGGAGGTCCCAGGTGAGGCTTTGTGTTGCATTGGTACAAACTAATAAAGTTTTAAATGTGCTGGATACATATATCTTCATTTCATGCACATCAGTGTATGGTAGCGATGTGCCTTCTTCATAGCTTTTAATACGTTACCTTGTGCTTTTGATGGGTTACCTTTACTAAACATAAACTATGGCTTGACCCTGTGCTTACATCTACAGTGCCTTGAAAAAGTATTCATACCCCTTGAAATTGTCTACATTTTGTCCTCTTACAACCAAAAATGTACATTTATTTTATTGGCATTTTATGTGATAGACCAACACAAAGTGGCACATAATTGTGAAGTGGAAGGAAAATGATAAATGGTTTTGAAATTTATTGACAGATAAATATGTAAAAAGTGTGGCGTGTATTTGTATTCAGCCCCCCTGAGTCAATACTTTGTAGGACCACCTTGGCTGGAATGTGAACCCCCGGCCCATTCTCAAGTCTTTTGCAGACTCTAACAGGTTTTCTTCTAAGATTGCCATGTATTTGGCTCCATCCATCTTGCCATTAACTCTGACCAGCTTCCCTGTCCCTGCTGAAGAAAAGCATCCCCACAACATGATGCTGCCACCACCATGTTTCACTGTAGGGATGGTTTGTTGAGGGTGATGTGCAGTGTTACACACATCACACATAGCATTTTGCTTTTAGGCCACAAAGTTGAATTTTGGTCTCATGCAACCAGAGCACCTTCTTCCACATGTTTGCTGTCAGGGGAAAATCGTGGGTGCGTGTTATACGCGGATCCCCCAGCCAATTGTGAGTGGAACGAGCCCGCGAGATACATATAGCCAAGTGTACTCCGCTAGGCTCGGCTCCACTCACAGTCACGCCCAGTCCTGCCATTGGATCTGTGTTATGTCCATCATAGGGCAGGACTGGACGGGACTGCCAGAGGAGATGAGAGGAGCTGAAAGCCACCGAGATACACAGGACATCCGGCTCTGTATCTCAGCGGCACCATTTTTAAACTGGAAGGCTACACTGACAAGGCTGCAAATGACACTGGAGCAATGCTACACTGACAAGGCTGCAATGACACTGGAGCAAGGCTACACTGACAAGGCTGCAAATGACACTGGAGCAAGGCTACACTGACAAGGCTGCAATGACACTGGAGCAATGCTACACTGACAAGGCTGCAATGACACTGGAGCAAGGCTACACTGACAAGGCTGCAAATGACACTGGAGCAATGCTAAACTGACAAGGCTGCAATGACACTGGAGCAATGCTACACTGACAAGGCTGCAATGACACTGGAGCAAGGCTACACTGACAAGGCTGCAATGACACTGGAGCAAGGCTACACTGACAAGGCTGCAAATGACACTGGAGCAAGGCTACACTGACAAGGCTGCAATGACACTGGAGCAATGCTACACTGACAAGGCTGCAATGACACTGGAGCAAGGCTACACTGACAAGGCTGCAAATGACACTGGAGCAATGCTAAACTGACAAGGCTGCAATGACACTGGAGCAATGCTACACTGACAAGGCTGCAATGACACTGGAGCAAGGCTACACTGACAAGGCTGCAATGACACTGGAGCAATGCTAAACTGACAAGGCTGCAATGACACTGGAGCAAGGCTGCAATGACACTGGAGCAATGCTACACTGACAAGGCTGCAAATGACACTGGAGCAATGCTAAACTGACAAGGCTGCAATGAAACTGGAGCAATGCTAAACTGACAAGGCTGCAATGACACTGGAGCAAGGCTACACTGACAAGGCTGCAAATGACACTGGAGCAATGCTAAACTGACAAGGCTGCAATGACACTGGAGCAATGCTACACTGACAAGGCTGCAATGACACTGGAGCAAGGCTGCAATGACACTGGAGCAATGCTACACTGACAAGGCTGCAATGACACTGGAGCAAGGCTACACTGACAAGGCTGCAAATGACACTGGAGCAATGCTAAACTGACAAGGCTGCAATGACACTGGAGCAATGCTACACTGACAAGGCTGCAATGACACTGGAGCAAGGCTGCAATGACACTGGAGCAATGCTACACTGACAAGGCTGCAATGACACTGGAGCAATGCTACACTGACAAGGCTGCAATGACACTGGAGCAATGCTACACTGACAAGGCTGCAATGACACTGGAGCAATGCTAAACTGACAAGGCTGCAATGACACTGGAGCAAGGCTGCAATGACACTGGAGCAATGCTACACTGACAAGGCTGCAATGACACTGGAGCAAGGCTGCAATGACACTGGAGCAAGGCTACACTGACAAGGCTGCAAATGACACTGGAGCAATGCTAAACTGACAAGGCTGCAATGACACTGGAGCAAGGCTGCAATGACACTGGAGCAAGGCTGCAGTGACAAGGCTGCAATGACAAGGCTCCACTGACACTGACAAGGCTGCAATGACACTGGACAAGGCTGCAGATGGACACTGATAAGGCTGCATTGATGGGCATTTAAATGTAAGTTTTTTTTCCTTAAACTTCCCTCCTAAAAGTTTTTTTCCTTAAAAATCCCTCCTAAACTTGGGGTGCGTGTTATACGCCGATAAATACGGTAGGTGACTTCTGAAGGCTATTGGTTCCATTAGATTTTAGTTAGGGGTATAAGAGTGAAGGGAGCTGAATACAAATGCACGCCACACTTTTCAGATATTTATTTGTAAAAAAAATTGAAAACCATTTATCATTTTCCTTCCACTTCACAATTATGTGGAACTTTGTGTTGGTCTATCATATAAAATCCCAACAAAATACATGTTTTGTTATGTTTTTGGTTGGAGCTACTTTTTCAAGGCACTGTATCTTTGATGTAAACAAGCTGTTTTGGAGACAGTTGATTTGCTCTCAACAAGAAATCCATCCACCAAGGACTGTTTTTTCATAGTACCATGGGATGTCAGGAGGCTGCAGGCAGCATTATAGGACTTCTCTTTAGAAAAGTTTAACACATCATATTGGCATTTTTAGGAGTCAAGGTTGCTAGGACAAGTACAAATCGATATTTAAACAAAATCAATTTGGCATCTTCTGCTAAAATCACAAACCAGCTATACAGCGCTTAGTTGAGCATAGTCAAAAGTTGCCCTATACCCTAACACAGCAGATTATTCAAAATGGTTCCAAACAGAAATAATTTTGTATTATTTTATAATATTAATAGAGAAATTATTCAAAACATTAGAAATATAATACTTTAATTAACCGCTTTCCGACCAGCGCACACCAATATACGTCGGCAGAATGGCACTACAGGTACGTTCCCTTTTACGAAGCGCACGCTACCGCCCACCACGTCCTCCGTGACCGCGGGTTCCGCAGACTCGATGTCCACCGGGTGCCCGTGATCGTGTCACGGAGAGGTAGAACAGGGAGATGCTTTTGTAAACAAAGCATTTCCCCACTCTGCCTAGTGACAAGACAGAGATCACTGTTCTCTATTATGGAGAGCAGTGATCGCTGTCATGTGTGTTGTAGCCCCTCCCCCCACAGTTAGAATCACGCCCTAGGACACACTTAACCCCTTCATCGCCCCATAGTGGTTAACCCCTTCACTGCCAGTGTCATTTACACAGTAATCAATGCATTTTTATAGCACTGATCGCTGTATAAATAACAATGGTCCCAAAATAGTGTCAAAAGTGTCCGATCTGTCCGCCATAATGTCGCAGTCCCGATAAAAATTACAGATCGCTGCCATTACTACTAAAAAAAAATTATAATAAAAATGCCATAAATGTATCCCCTATTTTGTAGACGATATAAATTTTTCGCAAAACCAATCAATATACGCTTATTGCGATTTTTTTTACCAAAAATATGTAGAAGAATATATACAGGCCTAAACTGAGGAAAACAATTTTTTTTATATACTTTTGGGGGATATTTATTATAGCAAAAAGTAAAAAATATTGCTTTTTTTCCAAAATGTTCGCTACTTTTTTGTTTATAGCGCAAAAAATAAAAACCACAGAGGCGATCAAATACCACCAAAAGAAAGCTCTATCCTTCCAGGGCTGAAGTGGTTAATAGATGTATAGTTGTTCAAGCATTTTTCTCTGTGGTATTTAGTCCTACATATATCTTGTAACTGTGATAATGTTTAAGTTTCTTGTCTTATTTCTTATCATTAAATACCAGCTACTTTCAATCTCTTGCAAATCTCAATGCAAAATACATACAAGATTATCTTTATCTTTTTCCTCATCCTATGTTTATATGGCCCCTGGAATTTGCCTGATAGTAATATTTTGACTATGTATTACTGTATTGACTAACACAGTGTGCAAGGCAAAGGTATTGTTTATTCACTGAGCAAAGCTGCTAACCAGTTCTACTTTACCAATAGCAATATTTCATTAAATAAAATAAAATAGCAAATATTAATCAGTTGTGCATATGATCACAGAACAAAATGTACTCATAGAAGCTCTAGTCCTTAAAGCGGAGCTCCGTCCTGGGGAAAAAAAAAAATTTTTTTTTAAAAGTCAGCAGCTACAAATACTGCAGCTGCTGACTTTTAAAAAATCGGACACTTACCTGTCCCAGGGTCCAGCGATGCGGGGGAATGAGGCCCCCCTCGTTCCCCGAGCTGCTCGAGGCGCCGGCATTCCTAATGTGGGAACCCGGCTGTGGCTTCACAGCCGGGCACCCACTGCGCATGCGCCGTGATTTGACGCTGGGACACGTGACAGGTCCCAGATGACTGTGCGGCGCCGAGGGGGAAGTGACGTTTAGCCCGGGCACTGAAGGTGGCAGACTACGAGGGACTCCCTAGCAACAGGCATTTAGAGGTGAGTAAAAAATTTTTTTTTTCCAATTATTTTTTTTTTTATTTTTTTTATGATTTTTAAGCCCCCCTTTTTTTTTTGACCGCAACCCCACTTTAAAGTGATATTAAAGTCTTTTTTTTTTTTTTTTGCTTTTAAAAAACAAACATGTTATACTTACCTGCTCTGTGAAATGGTTTTGCACACAGCAGCCCCGATCCTCCTCTTCTCGGGTCCCTCTTCAGAGTTCCTAGCCCCTCTCTTCTGACGAGTGCCCCTACAGCAAGCAGCTTGCTATGGGGGCACCCGAGCCAAGCCGCAGATCCATGTGTCCATTCAGACACGGAGCCACGGCTAGGCCACACCCCCTCTCTCCTCATTGGCTCACTGACTTTGATTAACAGCAGCGGGAGCCAATGGCGCTCCGCTGCTGTCTGAGCCAATGAGGCAGCCGAGTCTCCTGTGACATCGCTGGATAGAGATGGGCTCAGGTAAGTATTAAGGGGGCTTCTGCACACAGAAGGTTTTTTATCTTAATTCATAGAATGCATTAAGACAGGGCTCGACAAACCCCGGGCCCTAGGTCGCATTTGCGACTAGAATTAGCGACCTGGCGCCTGGGGCAGCACATCTGGGATATTCTGTCTCCATGGCCCCCCCCCCCCGCTGCGATCGCGATGGGCCTTCCCGGCCGGTAATAGAGGCCGCGGCTTTGTGGCCTTGTGCAGTCCTATGGTTACTTCTATAATATGGCGCCCTCTTGTGGTGGCCGTTGGTATGGCATCCAGCAATGCTAATTGAGCTGTTTGTTTTCACTGCTTGCCCATCTCCTTCCCTTTACTTAGAACCCCCAAACATTATATATATATTTTTTATTCTAACACCCTAGAGAATAAAATGGCAGTCGTTGCAATACTTTCTGTCACACCGTATTTGCGCAGCGGACTTACAAGCGCACTTTTTTGGGAAAAAATACTTTTTTGAATTAAAAAAATAAGACAACAGTAAAGTTAGCCCAATTTTTTTTTTCATATTGTGAAAGATAATGTTACGGCGAGTAAATTGATACCCAACATGTGAAGCTTCAAAATTGTGTCTGCTCGTGGAATGGCGACAAACTTTTGCCCTATAAAATCTCCATAGGCGACGTTTAAAAAAATTCTACAGGTTGCATGTTTTGAGTTACAGAGGAGGAGATCTAAGGCTAGAATTATTGCTCTCGCTCTACCGATTACGGCGATACCTCATATGTGTGGTTTGAACACCGCTTTCACGTATGCGTTCGCTTCTACAAACAAGCTTGGCGGGATGCGGCGCGTTTAAAATTATTAGTTTTTTTTCTTATTTATTTGAACTTTTATTTTAAATGTTTTCACTGTTCTTTTGAAAAAAAAAAAATTGTGTCACTTTTATTCCTATTACAAGGAATGTAAAAATCCCTTGTAATAGAAAAAACCATGACAGGTCCATTTAAATATGACATCTGGGGTCAAAAGGACCTCAGATTTCATATTTACACTAAAACGCAATAAAAAAAAAAGAAATTGTCATTTGAAAATAAATAAATAAATAAAATGTCCCTTTTAAGAGCTATGGGCGGAAGTGACGATTTGAAGTCGCTTCTGCCCTGCAATGACTTGGAGACGGGCGGGGGCCATCTTCCCCTCACTCATCTCCATGTCAGGCCAGGGACAGGTCTGGATCGCCTCTGCCGTTACTGATGGCCATGGTAAGTGGTGGAGAGCACCGGAGTGCTGAGGGAGGGGGGCCCCTCTCCCACCGCCGATAAAAGTGATCTCACCGCAGAGACCACTTTTATCTGAAAGAGAACCGCCGGGTCTTGAAGAGGATACCAGGGTTATGGTAGCTAGCTGCGGTATTCCTCTTCAAAGACAGGACGTATATAGTCGTCCTGCGGGAAGGAAGCGGTTAATTAAAATTAATTTATTATTTGTCATCTCCCTGTTTTTCAGGCGGACCTGATCGGACCCTTAGCGGGGATATGGCGGTCTTGTGTCCCTGCAAGGCAGGAAATAAAAGCAGTCACATTCGTTCTAGTTGGCTATGTAAATTTAAGATTTATATTGAAAATAAAGCTTTGTCGGTCGTTTAAAAAAAAAAAAAAAAACCTGGCTCCTAACTTTTTTAGCTGGCTCCTAGATTCCAAGCAAATTTGTCAAGCCCTGCATTAAGATAAAAAAAACCTTCTCCCTTTACAATCACTTTAAAGCCCAGACAATGTTATGTTTTTATTGTTTAGGGCAGAGCAAGAAGGGTTTTACATGTATATCATCATAGAAGAGACTTTTTTTTTTCTCTGGCATTTTTGTTCTGGCATTCATCACCTGGACATAAAAATTCATGAAAATGACAGCAATAAAATTCCAAAATATCACATCCTATTCTGTCATTTGTCAAATGGACAGGAAGTTGGGAGATTATTACCTGACTTATATTTTGTTTGACATTAGTCACAGAAGAAAAATGAAAATGTTTTGGCTAAAGTTGAGCTTCTAAACAGTTTTTAATGAAATTCTCAGTGGACTTATCGTATTTTTTTTGGTTACTTTGTATGTCATCATTCTTAACCAGTATTGTTACAAAGAGCATGGGGAAAAAATGGACATACTTTAAAAGCCTTTACCTTATAACACAGAAGAGGCCTCACCTCCATCAAAGCATGTAAACAAGATCAATTATATTTTTTTATTGTTACTTTTTTAACGATGTTGTTAATAAAAAAATGGAATTTTAATAGATGTGTCACCCTGGTACCAGTAAAGTCCTTTCTATTTTTTTTCTTTTGGTAAAAGATCAGTTATAACTAGTGATGGATGAATCTGCCTGGTTTGGATTCGCTGAAAACTCGATTTGAAATTTAGCGATAGGGAACTTTGCAGGGAATAGGTTTTAAATAGTATTGAAGTCTATATGGGGGGAATCCTGTTGCTAAATTCTGGCGAGTTTTTGGGCTCATAGAAAACCTATTTTCAAAAAAGGGCATGAAGAATTGAGCGCTGCAATCACTATAATGGTAGACATTTAGCAAAGAAAAAACATTTTTTTAAATACCATACAGTGGGAAGAGAGTAATGTGCCATAGAGGGAAACATAAAAAAAAACAATCCTTTACATTACATGCATGGGAGATGCCTTGAAGCTGTGTATAATGTTACAGAATAGTGTGATCTAGATGGACACCTTCAGTGACTAGTGGCTTCAATAACTAGACAGTATGTTAACAGCTTGTTTAAGGCTAATTTAACCCCCACCTCCCATACCTTTAAGAGATTTCAGATGCTGGGAGGCATAGTTTATGATCATGTGACCAACATGATTGGCTGTCACGGCGATCACATGATTGGAAAGCTACCGATCATGGGAGCTTTCCGTTGGCTGCTGGTAACTGTGCCGTGAGCACGCAGGACACGCTCTCATCACAGCTGTGTCAGCTAATTTGTATGCAAATATGCGGCTGCTTAGCGCCAAAGCCCACCTGCCGAGATGCTGCATATTTGCGTATTGTCGGTGCCGTGGAGTTAAAAAGAGGCAGAGAAGAGGCAGGTTTTGTCTTTAAATAGAAGTTATTATCTGAGAGACAACAGCGACAAACATTGTACAGTGGCTGGGCAGTATGTTAGCAATACAAAATTTAACAGGGCAGAGGCATGGTTTATCTTGAAAAAGAAACTAAAGTATATTAGTTGAGAGACAAACCAGGAACAGTGCACCGGAAGAGGCTGAAAACTTTGAGGCAAAACACAAGATTTACCCTGAAACTAACATTAGAAATTGTGCAGCTAAAATCCAGCTGCAGAAACATTGTGTGGCAGGTTTACAGCATTTGAGTACTGGGATAGGCCTCAACGAGAGATTTACCTTGCAGCATATAACATTTATTTTGCAGCTGAGGTCCAGCTGCAGAAACAGTGTGGACCAGTTCACTTAAAATTAACCAGTTACCGTATATTTTACCAATGACTACAAAAGTCCTGCTGCTGATGCTATAGACTAAACTTTTAAGTGTCATTGGGACCAGAAACATTGAGTGGTGCCACACAATATTTGGAGACATTTCCCCCTCCTCTGATAAAACCTCCTGCTCTACTGATGGTTATCTCAGATAGCACACTGGCTTCTGGATAAGCCAGAAGCTCTAGCACTAGAGATTAAACATCAGCTCTGAACCCAATGTATTCAGCAATCATGTTGTTCAGGCACTGCCTGCAATTGATAAGTCCTGCCACTGTGGTTTAAAAGTGGCACTTTCAGAGTGTATAGGACTGGATGCATGTTGGTCATCGGAGGCGATCCTCCCACCATCAGGAAATTAAGCAATGAACTTCTTATGCAGAACCCTCTCAAAGTGCTTTATCTTGGATAGTAGCAACAGGTGAATCATTTAACCATTGTATCAGGGATCTTATAGGGAAGCTACACAACAGTGGTCCCTCTCTTTGATGACCTGAATCCATTGGGCCCTTGAGAACCCAACGTCCTCAGTATAGTTGAAGATAGAACTGTACTCTACAAGCTCCACAACCACGAACAATACTCAGGTTTTGTGAGGGGTGAAAGCTCCCACTTGCCTCTCTCGCTGCCTCTGCTTCATGGGAATAGAGGCAGTAGACAAAGCACAACCTTTGTGGACTCATAGACCCAGCACTGGAGGTACAGCAGCAAGAGGAAGAGAACCTTCCTGCTGTCTCACCACATTGAAAACCATGGTAAATTAACACAATATAACTTTAGCCCAACTAAATCTCCCTACATACTGTCAGCGCTCCCTTAACTACTCCAACATAGATGAATTCAAATTGTTTAAGATTTCTTGAAAATCTCCTTTAAAGAAAAATTGTCAGGATGGAAATATGGGGAAAACTGTCAGGATAGAAATATGTCAAGACAATTTTTTTTGGATACAGGAGGAAAGGGTTACAACTCTTGTTGGGTTTTTACTGCTATGCTTGGCTGTCGGCATTTCCTGTGCTTGCAACAAAGGTTTTAAAGTTGGGAAGTAGGGGGCAACACAAAGTATTTTAACATAACATGCACTTGATGAAGTGCACAGTCAATGTATGATTCTGTGCCAAGGTGACTTAAAGAGGAAGTAAACCCTCATGGGTTTACTTCCTCTTTGTTTCCCTGCAAAGGTAAAGCATAATGGACTACTATGCATCGCATAGTAGCCCATTATGTGTCACTTACCTGACACAAAAGCCAGCGATGTCACCGTTGTCCCCTGTAGAACGGAGCGTCCATCTTCTTCCAGGTATCGCTGCATGCGGAAGCCGTAAGTAACGGCATGTTTGCCTTCACTTGCTGCACGCCCAGTGCGCCTGCACCTTTGTCTATGGCGCGCATGCGCCATAGACAGCAGTGCTCTATTTTTGTAAAATATCTCCTTAACCGTGTAGGTTAAGAAGATATTTCTTGGACCTACAGGTAAGCCTTAATCTAGGCTTACCTGTAGGTCAAAGTGGTCTGTAAGGGTTTACAACCACTTTAGCTCAGATGCGCATGCATTGAAGTTAAAGTGTAAGTAAACCCCCTTATTGTTTTCAGTCAAGGAAGCTACCATCTTTGCCTCCGTTTAATCTACAACTGCCATGATGCTGCACATGTGATCAGTTATGACACCAACCATTGGATGTTTGGCTGAGAGCACAACCAATTGGAATGTTACATTTCTAGCATGTGCCAGAAATGAAACTGTTTTATGGCTGGGTTTAAGTCATCTCTGTCCAGCCAATCAAGCGGCAGAAGATACCAAACCCAGCGGAAAACTGGGAGAAGCTGGAAACGCTGGCGATGGAGGGAAGCACTAACATCACACTGTTGGAGGAGATGGTAAGTCTGTTATAATGTGCCGATATGCTGTGCATACTAGCACATTATGGTAAACAGCTACTCTGGGACCCAATTGTTCTTTTGTTGTGGTGTTTTAGACACACTTTCTTGCATGTGTATCAAGCTTCTGGAGTAGGAGAGGAATTCTTCATGTGTGAAAATGAACGCAAAAATGTCCACAAATGTGTATTTGGTGTATTTACAGGTGTTACTACCGAAGTTTTTGGGAGAACACCTGAATACACTCAGAAAATGCTCATGTACTTTTTTGTATGTATAGCGTAGGGCAACTCAGCGTACAAGTGAACAGGGACAATTCAAAAGAATGGGATTCTGTGTAGTCAGGCACAGGGAAACAAAAAAAAAATGCTTGTGTGAATGGGTGCTTACTTCCACTTTAAATATAGTAGAGGATCCTATGGTAGGCCTTGGCGTATATCATGCTTCATGCAAATAAAATGTAGGAAAAGTGATTATATTGAAATACCTTACAATCGTGAAACAAACATTTGAGAATGAATTCAAAAGCTAACTTGAAACCAGGGTAAACCTATGCGATGATTTTAACTGTAAAATATTTAGGTTTAGAATTGCTTTCCATTAAAAATAGCTCTGCTATGCATCGGTGTGGGATGGAAAATAATTTGTTCTGACATAAAACCTTGTACCCTGAGTATCTTGTATCTTGGACATTATGTCACATGCATAACACAACAGTAAACATAGGCATAAGAGTTATATTTTTACCTCCGGAAGCTGGAGGCTCACTGTATCCTGTCGTGGCTGCCAGTGGATGTCATTCTGAAAAACTTTTGCTGTTTGTTCGAGATGAAGCATTTCTAAGCATTGGCTCAATGTTTCAGAATTATTATCAGTCAACAGAAAATCTGATTGTGTCAGTTTGCTCTGTGACTGCTTAGAACTACAAAAGGAAGCAGCAGTTTTGGTCTCATAGCTTTTTAAAAGCTTTTCAACAACCCCATAGTTAGATCTAGAATCAGCTGACCGAGGCCGTCCTGACAAGTTGATTCTTTTCCAGTTATGTTCTTGTAGGACATTTTGGTACTTTTGGCTACTTATATTTTGAGGACCAGCTGTCTGGCTTGGAGTGTTGGTTTTCACAGCTTTAACAGACTTACAAAGGCTGTTGTTCAAACAAACCTGTTCACTGGTGTCAGGTACTTTAACTGGCTGGATAATGGCGTTCTCAGTTGTTGGACATTCACCCTTTGGTAAACTGGATGGCTTTTTTTCCACAGGCTGTTCCACATCTAACGATTCATCAGAAACTGAATCCCCCTTGCCTGTCTTAAATACAATCCTGTTAAATTCATCAATCTTGGCTGCTAATTTTCCATTCTTTATTGTGTTAACATAATTATATCCAGAGCCTGCTGTGGAATGTTCTAGCATCATCATATCAGGGTATAAATCAATTGAATGTAAATGCCCATTTTTTGACACTGAGGCGTTTTGTTTGTTCCTTTCTGGAGTTAAGCTGCTGACATCTGTTAAGCTGTTAAACAAAGTTTCTGTCAGGCTCACTTCTTCAAGTCCTCCAATGTCACACAACCACTGAACGTGACATAGCCCATCATTATATCTGTCCAGGCTAAAGTCTGAAATCTGATTCTTACTTGCCATACAACACGGATTCATATTAATGGATGATTTCTTATTGATATCAGGAAATATAGAGCTTGATAAATCTAGTGAGAAATTCCAGGATGATAAATTGCAATCTTGATCTTCTAAGGGATGAACACCTATCTTGGAATTCTGAGTCAGGCTGGATGGCTTGGCTTGTATTGATGTATTGCTGCTTGAATTGTCCTTTTGCTTAATTCTAGAATATTTTGAAAAATGAGCAGGATTCCGGTCTGTTTTCATGTTCAGTTTTTTCTTGGAATCCTCATCATCTGGATCTGCCACAGTCCTGGACACAGGAAAATACATAGATGCCATTAACATAATATATTACTATTAACAAACTCTTACAAAATCATAATTTCAGTTCTATAAATAGGGAAAACAACAAAACCCAGTATAAAAATAAAATGCCATAGTACAGTATGTTAATTGGCCACAATTAGTAAAATAACATACTATACACACCTTTTTGCCAGTAAAACTAGGGGCAAGTTTTGCGCCTCGTTCTGCAGTAATAGCAGACTTTTGTCCCTGTTACAGATAATCTTTTACAGAAATATATATTTGGGTGGACACGGTTCACTGCTGTGCGAAACCTGTACAACACTCTTTTGTCACATATAAGTGTTATTGTCTTCAATCTAGTGGCATTTTGACAACATAATTTGGCGAGACTGTTCATGCTGCAAATAGACTCTTCAAATGTGTGACATGTCAGTGTGTTTGTGAACTGAGCCCTATTAACCACTTGCCGACCGCCCCATGTAGATATACGTCGGCAGAATGGCACGTACAGGCAGAACCACGTACCTGTACGTGCCATTCTTTAGGCGGTTGGGGGGTCCGATCGGACCCCCCTCCGCCGGCGGGGACGGTCGGCATCGCTCAGGAGCGATCCGGGACGAGGGGACGGCCAGTGGTTTCTGGCCACCCCCTCGCGATCGCTCCTGGCGAATGAAAAGCTTCCCCTTCCTGTCTATTGTATAGACAGGAAGGCGGAAGTGATGTCACGCTCGGTGCGCCGGTCTATGTGACCGGAGACGCCGAGCGGCGAACATGTTAAGGTTAGTGCACAACAGTACACTGACACCAGTACAGTTAGGCACACAAAACACCCCCCTGTCACCCCCTGATCACCCCCCAGATCACCCCCTCCCCCCCCAGTCACAGTGTCACTAATTGCAGTGATCATTTATTTACTGATCACTGCATTTAGTGTCAGTGTGACTGTAATAACTGTCAGGGCAGTTAGTTTTAGGTCCTAGGTAGCCCCCTACCCCCCCCTAATAAAGGTTTAACCCCCTGATTGCCCCTAGTTAACCCCTTCACCCCCTTTTGCCAGTGTCACTAAGCGATCGTTTTTCTGATCGCTGCATTGTGTCGCTAGGTAACCATTTTTTTTTTATTTTAACCGCCATGTTTTATATAGGTTCATAAATAGTTTTATAGGTCAGGTACCCCCATATTACAACCTAAATAAAGGTTTTTAACCCCTTGATTGCCCCTAGAGTTAACCCTTTCACCAGTGATCACTGTATAACTGTCACTGGTGACGCTGGTTAGCCAGTTAGTTATTTCGTTATTTAGGTTCCCCGTCAGGTTTTTATATAGCGTCAGGTACCCCCATATATTACCTAATAAAGGTTTAACCCCCTGATTGCCCCTAGTTAACCCTTTCACCCCCTTTTGCCAGTGTCACTAAGCGATCGTTTTTCTGATCGCTGCATTAGTGTCGCTAGGTAACCATTTTTTTTTTATTTTAACCGCCATGTTTTATATAGGTTCATAAATAGTTTTATAGGTCAGGTACCCCCATATTACAACCTAAATAAAGGTTTTAACCCCCTGATTGCCCCTAGAGTTAACCCTTTCACCAGTAATCACCGTATAACTGTCACTGGTGACGCTGGTTAGCCAGTTAGTTATTTCGTTATTTAGGTTCCCCGTCAGGTTTTTATATAGCGTCAGGTACCCCCATATATTACCTAATAAAGGTTTAACCCCCTGATTGCCCCTAGTTAACCCTTTCACCCCCTTTTGCCAGTGTCACTAAGCGATCGTTTTTCTGATCCCTGCATTAGTGTCGCTAGGTAACCAGTTTTTTTTTTGTATTACTGTTACGGGTGACGCTGGTTAGTTAGCTTGTTTTTTTATACTGTCAGGGCACCCGCCATTTATTACCCAATAACGGTTTAACCCCCTGATCGCCCGGCGGGTGATATCAATTAGGTTTTAGGGTCAAATAAGGTCTGCGTCGCCCCAGGTTAGTGCCAGTACCGCAAACACCCACGCGCAAAGCATACACCTCCCTTAGTGGTATAGTATCTGAACAGATCAATATCTGATCTGATCAGATCTATACTAGCGTCCCAGCAGTTTAGGGTTCCAAAAAAACGCATTGTTAGCGGGATCAGCCCAGATACCTGCTAGCACCTGCGTTTTCCCCCTCCGCCCAGCCCAGCCCACCCAAGTGCAGTATCGATCGATCACTGTCACTTACAAAACACTAAGCACACATAACTGCAGCGTTCGCAGAGTCAGGCCTGATCCCTGCGATCGCTAACATTTTTTTTGTGGTAGCGTTTTGATTCAGTCGCTAACAGTCAGGAGCTTTTTTACCTGTGAATCTCAAAAAAATAAAAAAAACAAAAATAGTTGTCGTTTTATTGTTCTCTCTCTCTCTCTATTGTTGCTCTTTTTTTACTCCATTCTATTCTGCAATGTTTTATTATGTTTTATCATGTTTTATCATGCTTGCTTTTCAGGTATGTAATTTTGTTTACTGTGTTTTAGTGTTAAGCATTTTTTTGTTTTCAGGTGCGCCATTCAGTTGCAGCGCGGAAAAAGATTACAATATATGTCCAGTATGTTGCTGGACTTTGAATGGTTATACCAGAATGATGCCTGCAGGTTTAGGTATCATCTTGGTATCATTCTTTTCAGCCAGTGATCGGCTTTCATGTAAAAGCAATTCTAGCGGGTAATTAGCCTCTAGACTGCTTTTACAAGCAGTAGGAGGGAATGTCCCCCCTCCCGGATATAAACCGCGCCATTGGGAAATTGGGAAAGCATTTTATCACACCAATCTTGGTGTGGTCAGATGCTTTGAGGGCAGAGGAAAGATCTAGGGTCTAATAGACCCCAATTTTTTTCAAAAAAAGAGTACCTGTCACTGCCTATTGCTATCATAGGGGATATTTACATTCCCTGAGATAACAATAAAAATCATAACAAAGAAAAAAAATGGAAGGAACAGTTTAAAAATAGAATAAAAAAGCTAAATAAATAAAAAAAAAACTAAAAAAAAAAAAAAAAAGCACCCCTGCCCCCCCTTCTCTTGCGCAAAGGCGTACACAAGCGTTGGTCTGGCGTCATATGTAAACAGCAATTGCAGCATGCATGTGAGGTATCACCGCGAAGGTCAGATCGAGGGCAGTAATTTTAGCAGTAGACCTCCTCCGTGAATCTAATGTGGTATCATGTAAAGGCTTTTAAAGGCTTTTAAAAATGTATGTAGTTTGTCGCCACTGCGTGTTTGTGCGCAATTTTAAAGCATGTCGTGTTTGGTATCCATGTACTCGGCCTAAGATCATATTTTTTATTTCATCAAAAATTTGAGCAATATAGTGTGTTTTAGTGCATTAAAATAAAAAAAAGTGTATTTTTTCCACAAAAAATGCGTTTGAAAAATCGCTGCGCAAATACTGTGTGGAAAAAAAAAATGCAACACCCACCATTTTAATCTGTAGGGCCTTTGCTTTAACAATATATATAGTGTTTGGGGGTTCAACGTAATTTTCTTGCAAAAAAAAAATATGTTTTCATGTAAACAAAAAGTGTCAGAAAGGGCTTTGTCTTCAAGTGGTTAGAAGAGTGGGTGACGTGTGACATAGGCTTCTAAATGTTGTGCATAAAATGCCAGGACAGTTCAAACCCCCCCCAAATGACCCCATTTTGGAAAGTAGACACCCCAAGCTATTTGCTGAGAGCAATGTTGAGCCCATTAAATATTTTTTTTTTTTTGTCCCAAGAGATTGAATAATGAAAAAAAAAAATATATATATTTTTTTTACAAAAAGTTGTCACTAAATGATATATTGCTCAAACATGTCATGGGCATATGTGGAAATACACCCCAAAATACATTCTGTTGCTTCTCCTGAGTACGGGGATACCACATGTGTGGGACTTTTTGGGAGCCTAGCTGCGTACGGAACCCCAAAAACCAAGCACCGCCTTCAGGCTTTCTAAGGGAGTAATTTTTTTATTTCACTTCTCACTGCCAATCACAGTTTCGGAGGCCATGGAATGCCCAGATGGCATAAAACCCCCCAAAATGACCCCATTTTGGAAAGTAGACACCCCAAGCTATTTGCTGAGAGGTATTGTGAGTATTTTGCAGATGTCGCTTTTTGTCACAAAGTTTTGAAAATTGAAAAAAGAAAAAAAAAAAATTTTTTTCTTTACTTTCTTCATTTTCAAAAACAAATGAGAGCTGTAAAATACTCACCATGCCTCTCAACAAATAGCTTGGGGTGTCTACTTTCCAAAATGGGGTCATTTGGGGGGGTTTTGTGCTATTTTGGCATTTTATGGCCTTCGAAACTGTGATAGGTAGTGAGGAGTGAAATCAAAAATTTGCACCCTTAGAAATCCTGAAGGCGGTGCTTGGGTTTCGGGGCCCCGTACGCGGCTAGGCTCCCAAAAAGTCCCACACATGTGGTATCCCCATACTCAGGAGAAGCAGCAAAATGTATTTTGGGGTGCAATTCCACATATAACTATGGCATGTGTGAGCAATATATAATTTAGTGACAACTTTTTGAAGAAAAAAAAAATTATTTTTTATTTTTGTCTTTATTCAATCACTTGGGACTAAAAAAAAAAATATTCAATGGGCTCAACATGCCTCTCAGCAAATAGCTTGGGGTGTCTACTTTCCAAAATGGGGTCATTTGGGGGGGTTTTGTACTTCTCTGCCATTTTAGCACCTCAAGAAATGAAATAGGCAGTCATAAATTAAAAGCGGTGTAAATTCCAGAAAATGTACTCTAGTTTGTAGACGCTATAACTTTTGCGCAAACCAATAAATATACGCTTATTGGCATTTTTTTTACTAAAGACATGTGGCTGAATACATTTTGGCCCAAATGTTTGACTAAAATTGAGTTTATTAGATTTTTTTTATAACAAAAAGTAGAAAATCTCTTTTTTTTTCAAAATTTTCGCTCTTTTTTCCGTTTATATCGCAAAAAATAAAAATCACAGAGGCAATCAAATACCATCAAAAGAAAGCTCTATTTGTGGGAAGAAAAGGACGCAAATTTCGTTTCGTTACAAAATTGCATGACCGCACAATTACCAGTTAAAGTAGTGCAGTGCGAAATTGAAAAAAGACCTCTGGTCCTTAAGCTGACAATTGGTCCGGGGCTGAAGTGGTTAATCTACCATGCAACCTACACAGTATTCAACGGAATAGGCTTACAATTTATATAAGTTATTGGAGCTATATGATACTATTGTAAAGTGTGGGACTGTCTCAACAAGATTGTAATTGTATTAAACTTGTGACATCCTTGTTCCTAAATAAATCTGGATGCACTTTCAGCATATACTTTTCAATTTTTTTTTTTATTATTTGACAGCCATGCTTTTGTAGGTTTTAGCTTCAGGGACATATATTTGTTTTGAACGCACTACACAGCCGGTGTAGCGATATGCAATTTAAAGCTGATATCTACAGGTTTGGTAATGTTAATATTGAGTAGGGTCCTGCTTTGGTTTGTTGCTTTGTACATCTTTTAATGTGTGTTAAATGAAGATTAGTAATATTTTTACTATACATTTGGTTCATCCCTGATTTAACCCTGACACCCTTTTTTTGCCATATGTGTCTCTTCGGAAAGATCTCTCTTCACTTCCTGTCCCATAGCCAAAACAGGAAGTTTGAGAAAATTCATGTAAGTTGAGAGAATTCCTGGTTTTCCCCAGGGTAACTAGACCTCGTGTCCCTATTAAAAAATGTACCCTCTATTACTGTTCTGAGGACAACGCAAAATATTGGATTTTCTTCCACTTTCATTTTCAATGATAACAGTAAATAGGACAAATAGAGAGGTAAAATCTACCTAATGGAGACAGAAATAAAGACCTTACAGGTGTTCTAATCCCTCTCCACTTTGTCCAAAACTAAAGTATAACTAAAGGCAAAACTTTTTTAAACTCTACACTAGTTAGTCAATTTGGAAGGAACCATTTATGGAATATATATCAAGGGTCAGTGCTTACCCGCATATACTGTATGTAATAAAAGAACATAGCCTACATTAAAAAAATAAACAAATATGCTGCAAATGAACACACTCTGTTTTGGTGTCTGTCTACACAGAGTTTTATACTCTTTTTTGGCTTTTGATTTCTATTACATTTATACAAAACAAATTACATTTACAGTAACAAATTGATATGATGTCATGTTCATGGTTTATGGCCACCCAAACTTTTCCCAGCTAGAGCTTTCCTTAATCCATTCTACTGCCCCTGAAACACTCCATGTAATCATAAGCATTTCACTTCGATAGATGTTTCTGACTGTACATCTCTGGTAAGAGGTGCTCTACTTACCACCTAACAAAGTATTATGATCGCCAGATATGGCCTCACTGTCAAGTTACTCTAAGCATTATCTGAAGTTGGGGGACATCAGGGGTTAATGAATCTGCTAGAGTAATTTACATAGAATGAAATCTGCAAGTTTGGAGAACATTGGTCCTAAAGGTGTTTCTTTGTGCCCTATCTGAGGTATCAGTAGGCACCTTTGGATGTCTGCTATTATATAGTCTACTAAGAGACATTTTTTATTATTATGATACATGTGCTTAAAGAAAAGCATCATGAAAGCCTAACCAAACCTCCTTGATGAATATAATAATTGGATATTAGTAATATAGAATTAATATTGTATTTCCATAAAGTCCAGATCAATGCCCCAACCCCAGTATATCTAAGGCTCTCTTTCTCTTCGTCTCTTCTCTGGCTGGGAGGTCCTTACTGATGCACAGAGCAGTCCTGACATGATGATGAATGAATACATAGTGAATGAAGGGTACCCTGGCCCTCCTCAGGGGACCGGGTTATGATGCCCTGCAATATGGATTTGGGGTAAGGGGGGACAGCTCTATACAGCTCTATACTGCAGGTGAGCTGCGTTTCTTTTTTTTTTTTTACAACACTTGAGGATTTTTTGAAAAGAAAGAAAATAAACTAAGAGAAGCCATGTGCCCCTTCTTAAGCAGATCACAGGTTTACTTTAAGTTGCTTATGTCTCTATAAGCTATTCAAGAGTGAAATGCATCAGGAACATCTTCAAATGTGTCTGTTGCCATGGGGGGAGCTGATGTGACAACATGCATATCTGTTTATATGTGCCAGTGCTAGGCTGTATTCTCACAGACACAGTACAGCTTTGTTTCTATCTCTCCCATGACAACAATCAAAGTCTGAATATTGCACAGAGTTATAAATAACACTTTAAGGGCCTTTGTATGTGCCAAATAATGAACATGGTGCTTAAACTAATCAAAAGTGACACACAAAACAAAACAAACAAAATCGATCAATAAGTGGAGGTCAGCCATTTTATATTATATATAGTCTTTTCTAACTCCAGATGAATTTTATGAAAATCTGTCAACTGCTGCCAAAAAAAGCCCATCTATTTTGTATGACTAAAATGATTTTCAGCTAAGACACAAAGGCCTGTTTCTTAAAATACGTTCCTTATAAGCCAACATTCTGCCCTTCCCATAAAGTGAAATGCAATGGTATAAACAGATTTTCCTCCTGGGAAAATGTGATTACTGATATTAATCCAAAATATATTTCTTGAGTACATCTTCTGAACAGCTTGGAAACATCGTAATGCTTCAACAGTACTAATGTTCCTTATCTGTGAGTCTGGTGATATGTTTACAGGAATATGTGTTCCAGGACTGAAATCTTACTTGTTAAAATGGACTGTAACATGATAATCTATACAGCTTGATTTTTGATAAGACAACACATTTGAATATCATAACAGTACTAAAAACTTTAGTAAAGCCAATAAGCCTATAATAAATTTAGAGTTTTATGTAAGAGAACAATGTATACTATTACATACACAGTGGCAGAAGTAAAGTAATGCTACAAGACAAATAGGGGGATTTAATAAAAACGGAGAGTGCAAAATCTGGTGCAGCTTTGCATAGAAACCAATCAGCTTCCAGGTATTTTTTTTATTTCAAAGCTTAATTGAACAAGCTGAAGATAGAAGCAGTTTGGCTGCCATGCACAGCTGCACCGGATGTTGCAGTCTCCAGTTTTTTTCTTTTAAATCTCCCCTAAACTGTGCAAATATACATATTTGTTTAATTATGAATCACATTTGCCTCTGTATTTCATCACATTTTAGCAATGTATTTTTAAAGCAGAACTCCAGGAATTGGATAAAATCTACCCTTGCAGTGCAGGGTGCCCCACTGTAAGTGCAATGATTGTTTAGTATAGGGATAAAGAGATAAGGTGTAGTTACCCTATCATTGGTGGTGAGGCAGGCTCCAGTTCTGTTCATTTCTACCCAAAACTCTGGTGTGTGGGCAGGCTGTGAGCATCACAAACATTGCAGAGCTATTAACCCTACATTTTATATGGAGGAGGCAAGCATGTGATTGCAGCTGACAGTGCATTAGGGAAGTGGTGGCGTAGGGCAGATCACATGGATTGAGGGAACCTCCTGGAGCCAGGCATAAGGTAAGTACTACACTATATGCCTGCACTAAATGAGCATTTAGTCCTTGCAGTTGGGGGGGGGGGGGCACTGCAATGGCAGATTTTCTCTAATTACGGAGTTTAGCTTTAAGTTATAATATATCCTCCATATAAACATTTTCTGTGTTTGAACATTAAAAGAGCTCAATTTGTTGAAATTTGTTTCAGTTTAGTTAAAATGTTTTGAACTAAAACAATAGGAAGACAAAGCACCTCATATTAATTAAATATTAAAGTCCAACACTGGGAAACTTTTAAATAATTCTCTTCCAGTGGGACTGGAAACTCCAAATCCCATGAAATTAGCAGTCAGAGGCAGCAGGGCATTGCAGTGCATTAGTGCCTCTAGATGGAGCCGATGAGCATAGGAAATATATACTTTTTTACTATAATTATTAGCTCAATCTAGTGGCCATAATGCTGATTTCCTTTCACTCTGAAGTAAATGCCCAGGTGCTCACCCACAAAGAAATCCATATAAATTCAAAACTGGTTTAGAGAAACTCATTGGTCTTGCAGAGGAGGAAGATCAAACAGTGCTGTTTTTGATCTATCTTCCTTCTCTGCAAGATCGGTGAGTGCCTGAAAACCAGTTTTGGATTTGTGTTGTCATATTACACATGGAAACAATTAAAACCAGCATTTGCCCAAAGTACATTTAGAATATAACTGGCAGATATATTATTTTGAGTAACCAATCAGCTTGAAACACCCGTGAACTGACTTGTCCAAGTAATATAACATTTTCAAAAACCATCACACATCTGTTTTAATGTATTTCTAACAGGATAAATGACTGTATCCCTGCAAATGGACTACTTACCTCTCCTTTTTTACAAAATATCATGAATGGCACTGTTTCAATTATTTCAATTTGTAGTAACTTTGACTATTGTGAAAAACTGAGTTGGAGAGTTTGAGTAAAATCTTTAAACTTCTTATAGATGTTGCTATTTGCATTCAATTATTATATGCTAAACTGCTGATGCAAAGAAAAGTAGCTCTAACATACAGTATCTCACAAAAGTGAGTACACCCCTCACATTTTTGTAAATATTTTATTATATCTTTTCATGTGACAACACTGAAGAAATTACACTTTGCTACAATGTAAAGTAGTGAGTGTACAGCTTGTATAACAATGTAAATTTGCTGTCCCCTCAAAATAACTCAACACACAGCCATTAATGTCTAAAAGTGAGTACACCCCTAAGGGAAAATGTCCACATTGGGTCCAAAGTGTCAATATTTTGTGTGGCCATCAGTATTTTCCAGCACTGCCTTAATCCTCTTGGGCATGGAGTTCACCAGAGCTTCACAGGTTACCACTGGAGTCCTCATCCACTCCTCCATGAGGACATCATGGAGCTGGTGGATGTTAGAGACCTTGCGCTTCTCCACCTTCCATTTGAGGATAGAGTACAATAGAGTTTAGGTTAAGAGACATGTTTGGCCAGTCCATCACCTTTACCCTCAGCTTCCTTAGCAAGGCAGTGGTTGTCTTGGAGGTGTGTTTGGGGTTGTTATGATGTTGGAATACTGCCCTGCGGCCCAGTCTCCTGAGGGAGAGGATTATGCTCCGCTTCAGTATGTCACAGTACATGTTGGCATTCATGGTTCCCTCAATGAACTGTAGATCCCCAATGTCGGCAGCACTCATGCAACCCCAGACCATGACACTCCCACCACCATGCTTGACTGTAGGCAAGACACACTTGTCTTAGTACTCCTGACTTGGTTGCTGCCAGACACGCTTGACACCATCTGAACCAAATAAGTTTATCTTGGTCTCATCAGACCACAGGGCATAATTCCAGTAACCCATGTCCTTAGTCTGCTTGTCGTAAGCAAACTGTTGGTGGGTTTTCTTGTGCATCATCTTTAGAAGAGGCTTCCTTCTGGGATGACAGCCATGCAGACCAATTTTATGCAATGTGCGGCGTATGGTCTGAGCACTGACAGGCTGACCCCCCCGACCCCTTCAACCTCTGCAGCAATGCTGGCAGCACTCATACACCTATTTCCCTAAGACAACCTCTGGATATGATGCTGAGCATGTGCACTCAACTACTTTGGTCAACCATGACGAGGCCTGTTCTGAGTGGAACCTGTCCTGTTAAACCGCTGTATGGTCTTGGCCACCCTGCTGCAGCTCAGTTTCAGGGCCTTGGCAATCTTACTATAGCCTAGGCCATCTTTATGTAGAGCAACAATTCTTTTTTTCAGATCCTCAGAGAACTTTGCCATGAGGTGCCATGTTGAACTTCCAGTGACCAGTATGAGAAAGTGAGAGTGATAATATCCAATTTAACACCCCTGCTCCCCATTCACACCTGAGACCTTGTAACACTAATGAGTCACATGACACCGGGGAGGGAAAATGGCTAATTGGGCCCAATTTGGACATTTTCACTTAGGGGTGTACTCACTTTTGTTGCCAGCGGTTTTAAACATTAATGGCTGTGTGTTGAGTTATTTTTAGGGGACAGCAAATCTATACAAGCTGTACACTCACTACTTTACATTGTAGCAAAGTGTAATTTCTTCAGTGTTGTCACATAAAAATATAATAAAATATTAACAAAAATTTGAGGGGTGATATACTGTATATGCAGGCTGTTGTGCAGCCTATCAGCATCCCAAATTGTATTTTATGTTTAGTAGCTCAGTTC
Source organism: Lithobates sylvaticus (assembly GCA_028564925.1). Classification (NCBI taxonomy): domain Eukaryota; kingdom Metazoa; phylum Chordata; class Amphibia; order Anura; family Ranidae; genus Lithobates; species Lithobates sylvaticus. The sequence continues at coordinate 241,339,043 of CM053028.1, read as the reverse complement.
TTTTACATTCTTAAAACATAAGCTATAAATAATCCCACTATAGTTTTTTCTTGTTTCTGTGTTCTTTATGTTTAAAGTTCACCTGCCCCTTTCTGACAAGCTTACATTTAAAAACAAGGCAGGGATTTCCGTTTAGCTTGATATGTAGCATGTTTACTTAGGATGGTCCCTTTTGCTTGTGCACACTCTCGTTGTGTTATTTGACGCCAATCGCCATGTCCAAGTTTTTTTAAAATATAGACACATGGAAATCGCCTGTGCAATCAGTCCACATGAAGATAACAGTTACAGTTTACAGCAATGAATACTGAATGCTACACAGTGAAAAAAAAAAGGAAGTTCAAAAGCCTATAAAAGCTTAACGTATCGACATAGGTAATCATTATTATTTGCAATGCTGATAATTTAATTTCCTAGTACCAAATATGTCCTACACCTTTATTTGTTCAAAATGATATCTGATTACTGTTAGCACATACATAATCAGTATAAATATATATATTTTTTTCAAATGTTTAATTGCTTTATTACTGTAATGCTTACACAGCCTTCCCTTTGTGTGGTTTAGCTTTGTGCTTGCTTCTACAAGTACAAGCTAATATATTCACATAGAAAAAAAAAACACAATACTTGTGATGGTGTCCCAAGAATCTAGATCTCCCCAAAGAAACATATGGAAAGCTGACAGCACTGAGTGGGCACACATGAATAACAGCTCCCAGCTGTTGCTTATTCAAATAACAATGCCAAAAAACGATACAATTATTTTTTGTTATAGTAAGTCTACCCTGTTTTAGGGGGAGGACTGTGTATGAGTTAGATGAAATGTACTTCCTGCAGTGCAGAAATCTACTGGTGTATATCCACACTATATTACCAAAAGTATTGGGACCAGGGCCGGCGCTCCCGCTAGACGAACTAGGCAGCCGCCTAGCCGGAAGGGTGCAGGCCGGCCCGGATGGGTGGATCTTCGTGTAGTAGTTCATCAGCCGGCTCGACTCCGCCAGAATAGTCCTGTACTGACTGTGTCACTCCCTGTGCAGTGTGCAGGCCTCACACACGGTCCAGGCAGCATTGTCTGTGCGTGAATTGTATTGGTTGACGCCACTGCCCACCAGACCCCTCCAATCCCTATCGTGAATACGGCCTGACTGCCAGCAGTGTGCCAGGACAGATGCCGTGCCAGCCAATGAGATGCTGAGCACAGGCACGGCGCCCACCTCAACTTGACCTTGTTCCATCCTTCAGTCCCACCCACAACAGAGCAGAGGAGTCCGTGCAGTCCCTGGCTGTCCCACATGGTGTGTGCACTGTGGATGCTGGAGCTGAGAAGGTACAGTAAGTAATAGTATGGCCTGTAATAATTGCTGCCTGGGTGTAGACAGACAGTATACACAGTCTGCAATCATATTCAGAATACCCTGTAGTCAGTATTATGCATGTATGTAGAATAGATATTTATAGCATGGACAAATATATATTGGATACTGTCTGGATTGTGGAGAAACATGATGATCTTAGGTAAGGTGAGAGAAGAGCAGTGTGTGATCAGCAGTAAATTATATAAGCAGCAGTCTCGTGTGCCATTACCCAATATTATATCAGCAGGAAAATATAATATATACAAAAGCAGCAGTCTTGTGTGATCCCAAATATTATATATCAGCAGTAAATATAATATAATATTATTATATTAAAAGACTGCTGCTTTTGTTATTATATTAAAAGACTGCTGCTTTTGTAGCAAGTAGGCGTTCTTGCCCAGGGCGAAAAATAGTCTAGCACCGGCCCTGATTGGGACGCCTGCCTTTACACAAACTTTAATGGCATCCCAGTCTTAGTCTGTAGAGTTCAATATTGAGTTGGCCCACCCTTTGCAGCTATAACAGCTTTAACTCTTCTGAAAAGGCTGTCAACAAGGTTTAGGAGTGTGTCTGTTTGACCATTCTTCCAGAAGTGCATTTGTGAGGTCAGACACTGGCTTTGGATGAGAAGACCAGGCTCGCAGTCTCCACTCCAATTCATCCCAAAGGTGTTCTGTTGGGTTGAGATCAGGTCTCTGTGCAGGCCAGTCAAGCACTTCACTCTAAACTTGCTCATCCATGTCTTTATGGGTCTTGTTTGTGCACTTGTTGCGCAGTCAGGTTGGAACAGAAAGGGGACTTCTGAAAACTGTTCCCACAAAGTTCGGAGCATGAAATTGTCCAAAATGTCTTGGTATGCTGATGCCTTAAGTGCTCCCTTCACTGGAACTAAGGGGCCAAGCCCAACCCCTGAAAAACAACCCCACACCATAATCCCTATCCACCAAATGGTTTGGACCAGTGCACAAAGCAAGGTCCATAAAGATATGGATGAGCGAGTTTTGGGTGGAGGAACTTGACTGGCCTACAGAGGCCTAACCTCAACACCTTTGGGATGAAGTAGAGCGGAGCTTGAAAGCCAGGCCTTCTCATCCAAATCAGTGCCTGACCTCACAAATGCGCTTCTGGAAGAATGGTCAAACATTCCCATAGACACCCTCCTAAACCTTGTGGACAGCATTCCCAGAAGAGTTGAAGCTGTTATAGCGGCAAAGGGTGTGCCAACTCAATATTGAACCCTACAGACTTAAGCCCCATACACACGGTCGGACTTTTTCATGGATTCTGTCCGATCGGACAATGTTGTTGAAAAATCAGACCGTGTGTATGCACCATCGGACAGTGTACGTCGGATTGTCCGACGGACAAAGTCTTATCTCCTGCTGGAAAGATTTGCCGACAACACGGTCCGATCACACCAAATCCGATCGTGTGTACGGTTGTCCGACCGGACAAAGTGCTACGCATGCTCAGATCACATTACAAGACCAATTATTGGCTACTAGCCTCTACGTAGTCCCGTCGTAGGCAACAAACGTCACCACGTTCAGAATGATCGGATTTTCCGACAACTTTGTCCGACCGTGTGTACGCAAAACCAACATCGGACAAAGTATGACGGACAGGATCCGACCGACCTGGTCCGCAGATTGTCCGACCGTGTGTATGGGGCTTAAGACTGGGATGCCATTAAAGTTCATGTGCATGTAAGGCAGGCGTCCCAGAACTTTTAGTAATATAGTGTATGTTTTCTGTACTTGCCAAAAATGTTTTTATAGTCTGAAAAAACAAAAATAAATGCAGCTACCACATCTAAGGACTGGCAAACTGCATTGTATTCCATTTTTGTTCTTAGGCTTAGTTATCCTCTAAAGTCAGAGGGTCTATATGACAGGTTTCCTTTTAAAAGCAAGAAACCATTAATGCACAAAGTTTGGTATTTTTTAAACAAATATTTTGTCTAATAACCAGCTGATTGTACATTGCAAAGTTACAAAATGAAGACTAATAAAACTAGACAAAGGGATTGGTACTGTAAACATTTCAGTGATCCAATTTGTTGGAGAGCTGCCAGTCTGTAATAACACAAGGCTGAACCACATAAGTCATAATCTGTTTAAATGCAAAAGATACATGATTGTCAGCTTGCAGTAAATATATACCTTTTGCAGTTGGATCT